>OZ030013.1:86903957-87241457 GCA_964023405.1 Apodemus agrarius
TGGAGCCTCTCAGAGGACAGCTATGCTAGATTCCTGTATGCAACCATAACAGAGGTGTCATTAATGGTGTCAGGGATTAGTGATTGCCCATGGGGTGGGTCTCTAGTTGGGCCAGGTATTGATTGCTTGCCCACTCCCTCAGCCTCTACTCCTTCCCCCATGCCTGCATTTCTTGTAGACAGGATACATTTGGGGTCAAAAGTTTTGTGGGTGGATTGGTGTCCCCATTGCTCCACTTAATTTCTTTTTCCGATTTGGAAGACAAACCTGCCAGGTAACATTAGGAACACCCCTTTCGGGAGAAGACATGCAAAGCCTATTGTAATCAGTTTTCAAGAACCTTCTGCAGAACTTGTTCAACTCTTTCTGTTTAAAGAGGTAGGACAAAGGCATTTTGTCTCCAGATAATTCCCCTTTCCTCTGCAGCTCATGCTTGGATCTCAGTACTTGAGTAGGAAAACCAGGCAAAACCACACTTCCGTTCTGATCAATAGAGCGCTATTGTTTTCCTCTGGTGAGAGGCATCATAGCAATAGCCTGATTCTGCTCAGTGTGGGCCACACAACCCCATGCAGGAGCTGCTCAGGTCATTTGGTGACAGACAATTGTATTGGCAGCACTGCATTTGGGAGGGTAATTGTGTGATTATGGCTCCCTTGTAAACCTTGCATCAGAAGGCAAAACTCTGGGACTAGTTAGAGCAGTGGGGATGGGTAAGATTGCACTGCGGGGGAGAGCAGCTGAATGCCCATGGCCCATCGGCTTCAGTGAGAGTTTGTGGAGGCACAGATGGGACAGTCAGCTCATAACCACTTGGGAAACAGTTACTGTAATGAAACAACACAATGTAATGGTTATGGCAGCTAACATGGTTAGAAGGACACCGAGATTTATTGGTACTTGGCAACCAGGGAAGAACAGGATTCAATGAGACAATAGGTATGTTGAAGCCACTGGTATCCGTGAGAAGCCATGCTCTTAGATTTGTCTGAGTTTTAGTGACCTAGCTGGGTCACTAAATTGTTTTGTGACCTCAGGCAAATCGCCTCAGCCTTCCAGTCCTCTGTTTCACATTAGCTGGGGGATGACTTAAGCCATCATTCCCCTCATCCGGCTGTTGTGAGGATAGGTGAGTGAGGAACGAAGCTAAAGATAATGCTGGGCATATGATCAGCATCATGGAAAGGCTTGTTACAGCTCTAGGCAATCTGCCTTTCCTCTGGGCCTTGGATGGTCTCCAGTTGCAGCTACAGTGTTAAGCTCCAAATATTCCTCTTTGTTACTTGGCGACTATCTGCCCTCCCTTCAGGTTGGACATTCTTGTTCTGGGCACAGGCCATGACTCATCCCAGTAAGGAGAAATCCAGGCAGAGAAATGCTGTACTAAGCTGAGCAAGTCTGCTTGGAGGACTCCTTTGGAGAACGCTGGCACAAGGTCCTTCCTATGTGACTCTCTAATATATTCATAGGCCTTAGCTTCTTCCTTTTAGAATGGAGACAATAGTGGTGATGTCAATTTTGATTGGACATCATAAAAATGGGAATAAAACATGCAAAGTGCCTGTTACCATATTTAACTGTATAATAGATAATTTAGGCAATTATATATGATTACATATGCATATGCATGTACATACACATATATGTACTATGCATATAAAATTCAGTTATAATAATTATCACATTAATAGTAAGAATAATTATAATTCCCAAACTATAACAAGATAAATGAGGCTTGTAAGTGTAATATTTACACATGTAGGTGGGATGTCTTACAGGTCTAGGTAACTTAATAAGGAAAGATTGAACAAATGCTATATTCACTTATGTTTTCTATTTGCTCTGACTTTGAAACTAACTGGTGATGATAAAGTAAGATCTATACACATAGCAACAATAAAAATGAAAAATTTCCCACAAAGCACTTATTTATTACAACAGAATTACAGGGGTTTTAGTGGTGCTGTTGGCAAGACAACTTGTACCAAATGTTTACCAGTGTGACAAATGATGTATGTTCATATACCTATTCTCCATAGTAAGCAACCCATTAGGGAAACATATAATCTTCACTCTATGTCTTGGAAAACCAAATGAAGAATGTGGGAAGATTAATAATCTTGGTCATTGTATTATTAATCATATTTGATAATTCCTCATGAGTTCATGTCGGGGTCACAATGAATAGCACCAAAACAGGTGAGATCATATAGGGGATAAAAATCTAGAAAAAAATGGTATTTTCAGGACTTTATTCACTTTATTCAATGCCCTCTCTAGCTAAAGGCTTCTGGTTCGAGCACTGTGTGTGGTGGGTGTGAGGTAAGCAAGTAAAGGAGAGCGAGAAGGATAAGAACACAGCTTTCTTTCCTGGCTTTGCAGCCAGAGAAGACGGACCATGAGCCTAGGAACAGAAACAGCCAATGAGAAGCTGATGGGTTCTTCCCCAATTTCCAATAGGGATTCACACTGCTGAACTTTGATTATTCTCAGTGAGGTCCATATTGAATTTACAACCTAAATTGGTGTCTTTTTTAAAAGTTTGCTTAAAAAATAGAAACTTTGTGTCTGTGTACCACATACATGTAGATGCTCCAGGAGGCTAGAAGAAAGAGTCAAGGACTCTGAAACAGTAATTACAGGTAAGTAACCCAATATGGGTGCTGGGAACTGAACCTAGGTTCTCCACAAGACCACTAAAGTACTCGTAACCACTAAATCATCTCTCCAAATGTTTGTTTACATGTCAAAACTTACTACCTTAACCCTGTCTTTGCATGTGCCAACTTGAAGAACATTTTGGAATTATTATGATGAAGAACCTATATGATCTTAATCCCATAATGATAGTGGATTTGAATAATGATCTTATTTCTCAAATATTTTTAAGTGCATATTATGGGTCATACACCATCCTAAGCATTTACAGGTAGACTAGACATCCAACCTGATGTCTGCCCTGAAGATAACATTCTTAGAAAAGTGACCGAAAATTCAGGAAGCAAAGACACAAATCTGGGGTTATAAATGGTGAGGAGTCAAGGAAGACGATGGACAATACAGTTAGATGAAGAGTTGACAATGAATCCAAGAGACGGGATGACGTCATTCCAGTGATCTGAGAAAGTTTCACTGAGGAGATGATGTTCACATACACCTCTGAAAGATAAGAAGGACCCATTTGTGTGTGTGTGTGTGTGTGTGTGTGTGTGTGTTTCTTTTATTTTTTTAATTTTTAATTTTTTAATTTTCTATATTTTTTGTTTACATTTCAAAGGCTTTCCCTTTTCCCAGTTCCCCCCTTACCATATGTCCCATGAGTCCTCTTTTGCCCCCATCCCCAACCCTTTCTCTGTTCTGGTACTCTCCTGCAAAACTGGAACCTGTCTTTTCTGGACCAGTGTCCTCTCCTTCCTTCTTCTTGGGAATCTTTTGATTTGCTAATTGTGCCTTGAGTATTCAGAGCTTCTGGGCTCATTAATATCCACTTATCAGTGACCCATTTTTATGGAGAGAGAATCTTTTTTTTTTTTTTTTAGAAGAAAAGGGAATGAGCCTTCTGAAGCCTTGATTGTGGGAGAGGAAATGAATGCAGGATGGCATCGATGGGGGTATGGGGGCAATTCATGAGGAAGATGACCCTAGAGTGACTGAGAAAATGGAATATTCTCAATATACTAGGCCCTTCAGATGGCATGTGTGTGTGTGTGTGTGTGTGTGTGTGTGTGTGTGTGTGTGTGTAACGTTTTAGTGTTTATTTATTGAGGCATAATTGAAGTCCTACACAATTGACTAATTCAAAGGTTTTCATCTTTTATTATAGAGCATAAAATTATCACCACAATCAGTTGCAAAGTTTGTGTTAAATTATATAAGGCAAAGTTGGGGGATGTGCAAGAGAAGCAGGCAGAGAGTTAGGAGGCTGGGCAGAAACACTATCAAAGTGGAGAGTTGCTCAACCTTGAAGGATAAAGTAGATGAAAGAAGAATGCAGGATCTAAGACTGTTTTAAAGGTGACGGTGAGAAGATTAAAATGGGGAGAAAGAGGTGGGAATGATGAGTGTCCTCCAGATTTCTGCCTGGAAATTAGAGGACATTTTCATAGAGGCATTATCTATAATTAAAATTGGCATTCTGAGTTCCGCCCCTTACTGAAGAGCTATTGGCAGTCAAATGTTGCAGGAAGAGACAACTATTTTATTCAGGATGTGGTCACTGGGAGGTTGCCTATGGCTCAGTGGCTGGCTCCAAACCTGCAGCTTTATCCACGTGAGCTATTCTAACTGGACTTGGTGGGTTATCCAAAGGAAGAAAATCAAAAGGAAATAAAGTTGGAAGAAGGGAGTTTACGGGGGAGTATGGGGGAGTAAACGGGGGAAATGGGGAGTAGATACCATCATATTGATTCATATGAATATACAAGATTCTCAAAAATAAAGATTTTTTTTTAATTGTCATCTAAGTAGAATGCTAATAAAAAGCTAGATCTGGTTACTCTGAATTGGGAAGTCTTGAAGGCATTTACAGCATTTGAGAGACTTACTTAAGCATGTAGACTTCCTTTAATGGTATTAAAACCAGAGACATGGAAACAAATTCAATGTAGAGTTAGATCTGAGGCTAAATCTTTATAGAATTAATCACAACTTCCATGATTTAGGATCAGAAAAACCAATATTCTTTATCACATTGAATTAATATTATAAGTTTTCCAATTACTTTGATCTATAGCTGAGTAGTTTCCAAAATATATTTGTAGTTGAATAAGAGCTGGATGCATGGAGATTTCATTCCTACTTTTATGTATATGCTTTTGTAGAAATTCTTGCTTAACACTTGTAGCACTGTGGTTGTTTGAATGATAAATGTCCCCCATAATTCAGGCATTTGAATACTTAGTCCCAGTTGGTGGCACTGTTTGGATAGGTTTAGGAAGCATGTCAGTAGGTCCATAAGTCAAATGGTTCCAGGCACCCACAGTAAAGAAGCTGGAGACAATGCCAATTCAACTCCTTCCTTTTTTTTTCCATTTGAAAGGAAAGACCATCTAGATAATACCCCACCTAGGAATCCATTCCATATACAATTACAAAACCAGACACTATTGTGGATGCCCACAAGTGCTTGCTGACAGGAGCCAGATATAGCTGTCACCTGAGAGGCTCTGCTAGTACATGACAAATACAGAGGGGGAAACTCTCAGCCAGCCATTGAACTGAGCACAGGGTCCCCAATGGATGAGATCGAGAAAGGACCAAATGAACTGAAGGGCTTTGCAGTGCCATAGGAGGAACAACAATATGAGTCACCAAGTACTCCCAGAGCTCCCAGGGACAAAACCATCAACCAAAGAGTACATTTGGAGATATCCATGGCCCCAGACACATCAGCAGCAAAGGGTGGTCTTGCTGGACACCAAATGGGGGAGAGGTCCTGGAAAGACTTGAAACTACAGTGTAGAGGAATACCAGGAAAGGGAAGCGGGAGTGGGTTGATTGGGGAAGGGGAGATGGCTTACAGGATTTTCGGGGGATGGGGAAACCAGGAAAGGGGACAACATTTGACGTGTAAATAAAGAAAATACCAAATTTAAAAAAAGAAAGAAACCCAGTCTTGGACCCCAGCCCATGGAAAAGTACCACCCACACTCCAAAAAACTCTATCCTCTTTAGTTAGACCTCTCTGGAGACATCCTCTCTGACATGCCCAGCAGTGTCTATTGGTGATAACCAATTCCAGTCAAGTTGACAATGGATGTAACAATTACAAAATATATTGTACACCAGTCACCTGACCTGAAGTAATTTTCAAATGCTAATCAATTTGATTTTTAGAATAAGCAAATGATAGTATTAATATTATTGGCTTACATGGGAGAGGCAGAGGCAAGATAAAGTCTGGTGATATAGCAAGGGAGGGTTCCTAATCAAATATCTATGCTTCAAACTCAGAGCGAGTTGCTCCCGGGTCTATGTTCTTATAAAACACTCATAACTTGTGCAAACACAGGAAAGACCTATGATTGTTTTCTCTTGAGTATATTTCTGAAATTTGAAAAAAAAACTGTCATAGAGCATCCCTGAGGGAAATCTAGAGGAGATGTAGTCTGAAGTTCATTTTAATCCAAGAGAAAGCATGTCTGAGAGAATGAAGTAGGTAATTACTAGGTTATTCCAGTTGTTTGAAGAGTATCCAAGTGTAATGTTACATACCTATAACCCTAGCATTCCGGAGGCTAAGGCAGGAAGATAATGAGTTCTTGATCGTCCTGGGATACAGCAACCTTGCCTCAAAAATCAACAACTCCTAAAAGATATAAACTCTTGGGAGCTGATCTTTGTTTAGCATGATCAAAGCTCTAAGTTCTATCCCCAGTAACACACACACACACACACACTTTAGTTAATACCATTGTGTTTGATCTTCCTATCTAGACTACAAGAGCCAGAGAAGCAGAAGGTTTACTATGAAATAGTACCGCCTAGCAATGTCAAAAGCTAAACCCATGAGGTCTCACTGATATGGCCACCTGAACGAGGATGACACCAATAGGCATTCTAATAGGAGGAAAGGGAAGTAAGCATTAACATTTGCTTGAGTGTATTAAGGAATGGATTTTAATGCTTGCTTAAGCATCAGCTGTAGATGGGAGGGAAGGAACTATTTAGTAAATGTATATGGCCAGAATAAAAGATGGGAAATCTACAGGGGCAAATATCTAGGATCCCAGTGGAGGCTCAAAATGGTATGACCAGGTACCTAAGGATGAGCTCTATGAGGCAAACCAAAGAGAAGCTTATAGATCAAAGGTGGGAGCTGTCTAAGTATGGTTGAGAATAGTCTCCCCTAAGCTCCACCGGGTAAATCCTATGACCCTTTTCTTAGACCTTAAAAACATAGGAAGTCTCACTTTGCAAATGGTGGAAGTTAATGGGCAAATGAGTAAATCACAAGGGCTGGTCAACTGGGAACAGACTTCAAGGTTGATCATGGGAAAGTGGGTTGACCATGTAACAAGGAAAAGTGCTCCACTATGTTCATAACAGTCTTATTTATAATAACCAGAAGCTGGAAAGAACCCAGATGCCCCTCAACAGAGGAATGGATACAGAAAATATGGTACATTTACACAATGGCATACTACTCAGCTATTAAAAATGATGAATTCATGAAATTCTTAGGCAAATGGATAGAGCTAGAAAATATCATCCTGAGTAAGGTAACCCAATCACAAAAGAACACACATGGTATGCACTCGCCAATAAGTGGATATTAGCCCAGAAACTCAGAATACCCAAGATACAACTCACAGACCACATGAAGCTCAAGAAGAAGGAAGACCAAAGTATGGATACTTTGATCCTTATTGGAAAGTGGATCAAAATACCCAGGGCTCACAGCCAACCAATAGAATGAACATAGGGTCCCCAGTGGAGCAGCTAGAAAAAGGACCCAAGGAGCCGAAGAGGTTTGCAGCACCATAGGAGGACCAACCAGTACGCCTAGAGCTCCTAGGGACTAAACCACCATCCAGAGAGTACACATGAGCTACATCCAGCTACATATGTAGCAGAAGATGACCATTTCAGACATCAATGAGAGAAGAGACCATTGGTGCTGTGAAGGCTTGATTCCCAAGAATAGGGGAATGCAAGTCAGGAAATTGGGGGAGGGGGGTGAAGAGGGGGACGGAGTGGAATAGGGGATTTTTGGAGGCGTAACTTGGAAAGGGGATATCCTTTGAAATGTAAATAAAGCAAATATCTATTTAAAAAATAAAATAAACAAAAAATAAAGTGGGTTGACATACCAGAGAGAGAGAGAGAGAGAGAGAGAGAGAGAGAGAGAGAGAGAGAGAGGGAGAGGGAGAGAGAGAGAGAGAGAGAGAGAGGGAGAGGGAGAGAGAGAGAGAGGGAGAGGGAGAGAGAGAGAGAGAGAGGGAGAGAGAGGAGTGAACGAGGGGAAGACAGAGAGGGAGAGGAAACAATTCAGAGCAATTTAATTGCTACATTAATAGAAAATATGATTGGACTAAGGGGCTCAATATTGGCAGTTTCACGAGACACTTAGCACAGTCACATGTTTTCTCTTTTCATGGTATTGCTTTCTCTTTTTCACCTCCTGTTGACTATTTGTAACAACAGAAAGATACCCTAGCCTTTTCTTTTCCCCTTATCTCTTCCTCTCCATGTGGGCTACAGGAAGCCAAAGTTGGCCATTTGGTCTTGTGATCTCCTATCTTGCTTTCCATACAGTTGGATGACCTGTGTGGTCTAAAGGCAGAGGACTTTGGCTTGTGTCAACACCACATATACACAGAAAGAGTCCCTTGTGGTTGACTAAGTCTGAAACTAGATGTAACCTTGAGATTTCTTTATCCCTGCAAACAGGGACATGTATTCAAGTCAGGGATCAGCTAGTTTGTGAGTTCACACAAGTAAAAGCCCCCATAGTCTCCCCTGCAGGAGTCTGTACAAGGGGTGGGGGTGGGGGCGAGAATCACTGGAAGAGGCCTGAGGGAAAAAATAAAATGAGCTCTGGAGAAAACAAAAGGACAAGCTCAGAATCAGGTTGGATCCTATTTATAGGCTGCTGAAGGCTGCCTGAGGCTTTGAGCTATATTTAGACCTCCATGCTCCTAGGGCACAGCCACTGCTGTTGATGGCAGCAACTTGGACACCAAAGCAAGGGCAAAAGAGGGGGGAGAGAGACAGACAGAGAGACAAAGAGAGAGAGACACAGAGAGAAATACATACAGAAGAGGAAAGAGGACACACAGAGGGACGGACTAGGAAGGGAAGGGGAGAACTCAGAGCCTTCCTTTGTGAACAGACTGACAAGTCCATCCAGGCAAGGCAGGCTGTAGCTATGAGAAAGATACATAATGCGATAAAGCTTGGTAGCAGGCATGTGTGATTGAACAGACCAATGAAGAGATAACATTTGAAAGCTTTACTGCTTGGAAAGCTGTTAGCAAGCTGGTGTCCCCTTCATCATGTTTAATTTTACTTTTACTACCCTTCATTTGCTTTGACGGGTTGATGTTGCCATGGTGCGGCTGGAATTCTCGTAAAAGTGCTGTTACCCTTTCAAGATGGCCATTTTTTTCTAGGGTTTATACCACATTTTATAGTTATGTCAGAAGGTTTACTTGGTTTATGAATTCTCCAAGCTCTGAGATTGCTCTCAAAAAACTCCAGGTTGCCTCCAGTTCTGGCTGTTTAATTTGGGATCTTTTAACAGCAGTTGTATCATCAGCTGATGTCCTTCCATAATTAAAAAGGCATCCTTGGGTTCATGCAAACTAAGAAAGGGCACACAAAGAAATGGAACCCACATTCCTAGGTGTGGAGACCCCGAGCATGTGAAACAATCTACATACTCCGGACTACAGTAGTTTGTACATCAAGTTGTAATAAATATAATAATAATAATAATAATAATAATAATAATAATAATAAGCAACTCTGAGGTTTGATGATAAATAGAGAACCATGTAATTTGAAAGCCCCTTTGCTTATGACCTATCATTTCAGGATTTCAAGACTGTACAAGGAGGACAACACTCTCTGAAGAGTCTCGGGGAGAGTCCATCCTGAGGACACCTAGGCTACAAAGTTAAGTTTTGTGGGGATTTAAAAAAACAATTTTAAAATTTATATCTATACATGTGTATATCTAAGTTTATGTGTACCATGTGCATGCAGAAGCATGCAGAAGCCAGAGGAGGCATCCAATCCAGTGGAATTGGAATTATAGACAGTTGTAAGCCACCACAAGGCTGCTGGGATGTGAATCTAAGTTCTCTTTGAGAGCAGTGTATGCTCTTAACCATTGAGCTATCTCTCCATACTACAAGCAAGTTACTCATGTCTTTAGCACTATACAGTTCCATAGCATGTTAAATCCATAAAACAATTTAATTCTCAATAACCTGATATATACATATAAGTTATAAGAAAGCAGAGGAACTTGGGATACTCCATGCCACCACATTGGAAAGACTACCCAAAGCATAATACAATCCTACCAAGATAATGAACATGTTGAGTTACATTGTTCACATACAAAGGTTTAGAACAATCTGCTATATTAAAATCTAAGGTGTATTCTATAGTATGTCTTGCAGATATATTCTGTTATATAGATAGGTAGCCCACTATTCCACATTGCCTGGCAAGATTTGGAATGTGGGCAATATCTGTGGAAGTAGAGAGCTGTCTATCAATGTTAGTTTCATGTGAATTGTTCGACAAATGTCTGCAAATTCAGAAGCTTAAACCGAATTCCTTCTTTTGCAGTTCTTAAGGTTGATAGATTGCTTAAGATTGTTCGGATGCTAACACCATATGTCAACTGTCCCCACATGATTATTCTAGGGGGAGTCTGCTTCTCTGCCATCACTGTCCTCTTTAGAATACCTGCATTGTTCTTTTGAAGACACTCTCACTATAAAGGATAGGTTAGCCTTGAACTTGAGATTTCCCCTGGCTTCGGGCATCATCAGCACTAGGATTACAAGGCATTTTTCATAAAACTCTGAATATACCAACCTACCAAATCCCCTCTGTCATATTTAAGGACCTTCCTGATTCCACAGAATCCACAAGGCTGTCCAAAAGCACCTCCCTATATTGTCAGCTGATTAGCAAATCAGTCCAATCTATGAACTTATTAATGCATTTGTAGCTACTCGGGATTACAGAAGCCCATTAGTCCTTTACACCATTCATTGAAAATAGCAGGCATGTTGGAGATCCCTTAAAGCAGCATGGAGAAGGTTTGAGGTAGGCTAGATGATCAGAGGTCACTTTCCTCGTGTGCAGTTTATAATGCCATACCAATGGATAAGAATCTGATTTAAAAAAAAAAATCAGATAAGAATCTGATTTTAACTTGGCTTCCTCTGGTAAAAAGGAATGAAAATATTTTACTATCAACAGGCCATGTTTTTTTTTAAAGCTGCAGGATATGAAACATACACATATATAATCTTAAACCATCTTCAACAAATTTTATTTTACTAGTTTGAAGTTTCCTATGAAAAGCAACACTTCAAATATATTATCCTAAATGTTACAGGTTATCTTGATCTGATATTTTTCAACATGTCCAATATTGTCATTAACTTTAAAAAGCCCAATAGTTTTCAAAGAGCAAACATGTCTTGAGAGCAGGGCCCCTCCTGGAAAAGAGTGGAAGATGAATCTCTTCAAGTCGTCTTTCTTGGTTCCTGGAGCCCATCATAAAATGTTCAGTAATACATTTTTATACATGCTGGCCATAAAATGCAAAGAAATTTTATTATTTTGTGATTCTCAAGTAAAGAAACTTTAGAAAGAACCATATTGGATGGAGTGGTTATCTACAAAAATAGCATAAACGCCAGTGTTCAGTAGAGCTTACACATCCCCCATGACTCTCACCGTGAGACAGGTTTATGATGCATGGCTTTCTCTTAAATACTGACTTGAGCAATATTGACTGTGTGGACTGACTAGTGATTTACCTCCAATCAAAGTGATATTGAAACTCACGCAAGGCCAATTCTCTGATTAAGTTACAAAAGATCAGCAGCAGACTGTTAGTCTTGTTGGCTGGATGAACAAGCTGTCATGGTGGAGAGGCTGAGCATGGAGCCAACACCCAGGCAAGCCCTGAGGCTTCAGTCATAGTGCCTTCAAGGTGTTGAAGTTTGTCAACAACCACTGACTGAGCTAGGAAGCGAATCTTACTTCAGTGAACATTAACTGAGCCTTAATGTAACCCGAAAGTTGAACGTCCTGCTAAGCCATGCCCAGATTCCCATCCCAAAAGAACTGGGGAATGATAATTTTATATATGTATACATGTTTGTATTATATATGTGTTTGTGTGCGTCTATATAGATATGTGTGCATGTTTGTGTGTGAACATGCTTGTGTTTGTGGGGACATAGGTGAATGCAGGTCCCCTTAGAGGCCAGGAGTATAGGATCCCTCCAAACTGGAGTTTCTGGCAGCCGTAAGCTGCTGTGACATTCAAAACTGAACTTCTGCTCTTCTGAGCAGTAAGTGTCCTTAACCACTTATTCATTTTTTCCAGTCCCCTTCTTTAGTTATGAAGTAGAACCTCTAACTCAATCTGAGATTCAATAATGTGGCAAAACTAGCTGCTCAAAAAATCCCATGATCCATCTCTCTCTGCATCCCAATAAATGGTGTTATAAGAGTTCATCTCCCCTTTCACCTCTATCATCTACATATCTACCTATCCATCTATCAATCTACATACCCACCACTTATCTATCTATCTATCTATCTATCTATCTATCATCTACCTATCTACCTATCCATCTCTCTATCCATCCATCATTCCATTCATCCATCCATCCATCCATTCATCCATCTGTCCATACATTATCTATCTATCTATCTATCTATCTATCTATCTATCTATCTATCTATGTCCAAACTCACACCCTCATGCTTACACAGCAGGTATTTTGCCAAACCATATCCATGGCACCACAATTCTATATTTTTAAATTATTACATTGTAGTTTATGCAGGAATAGGTTGATAATATGGCCTTTGACACAATGCCATTTGGTACCTTCTAGGGAGTCTAAAGCTTTCCTAACAGAGGATGGTAAGTTGAGCTATGAGTTTTAAAGAGTCAGATGAAGGCTCTAGTATTCTCTATTGCACACATGAATACTTAAGAACCCTTAGTGGGAATTTCTGCAAGAAAGAAAAGCAAGGATCTAATGACACTAGAAGGAAAGGGTATTTTTAGAAATAAAGTTAGTCTTACATCTGGCACTTAATTTTATATTTTTTACTTAGTTTTAGTGACTGGTGACTACACCATTTTCATTATATTAGAGGCTCAAAAAGGAGAGTATTTATTTTGAATCTTTTTCTAGATCCTTTTCTTAATTGCCTTCTCATTCAAGCCAAAGACTTCTAGTGGCAGCCCACAGCCCTGTTGAAAAACAACCCACTGTCTCAGTGACTGGGCCTCATAACAGAACACCTTAATAAGACCAAGCTCTCTACATCTCGACTCTCCGAGATGGATTGTGCTCATAGTCTATTATTTGAATGAGGGTACCTGACTTATGGCAAATCCATCTGAAACAGCATGGGAGCACTGTATTTTATCTTTAGGAAATGTATTTTTATAAAAGTAAGATATTTACCTCTGTTGCAAGAAGGAATTTAAACAGAAAGATTTCTCTCTAATGTTGGTTGAATCATGCAAGACTGATGAGAAAGAACAGGGTGATACATCAAGCAACTCACTTGAAAAACCCACTTGTATTTTTATTGCAGGAAGATGGGCTGAGATAAAGGTGTTCCTCTCTGGTGCTGCACGAAGTACTCTCTCTCTCTCTCTCTTTGCCCAATTCATGCATATCACCTCAGAATTCACCAGGGGGGGCATCTCCATTCTCTAGTACTTATATTTGCACAAAGGTACCATTCATTTTTCCTTTCATTCCCTCTTTAGGGCTGCAGAAAAGAGTCAAAATTTATAGGCTTTGAGGGTGAAAATCTTTCTTTGAAACCCCAGTCTGTAAGAACCGAAAAGGACCACTGTGACTCTCTGCTCCAACCCTCTCATTTTATAAGGGAGGACACCAAAGCCCTTTAGAGAAAGATCTTGCCTGTCATGCATGACTTTAATGATACCCGGGGATCCACACCAGAAGACTCCAGGCTCTTGGGATTCATACAGCATCAGAAAGTCATGTGAGCAGGTGATGTTTTAATTTCATTTTAGTTGATTTATTTTCTTCCCAATTAACTGAGGTTATGTGAAGAATAGTGTGTGCCAAGGATTAACAGAGTGTGCTGACTGCATACTGGATTTTCTGGCTAGAGCATTCAATATCTAATCCTCAGATTCTTGGGAAAACATCTTAGTGTCTTCATTTTACCACTTCTAGTGCATGTGTGTGTGTGTGTGTGCATGCACATGTGTATACACACACACACACACACACACACACACACACACTCACACACGGGAGGGAGAGACAGAGAGAGAGACAGAGAAAGAGAGAGAGAGAGAGAGAGAGAGAGAGAGAGAGAGAGAGAGAGAGAGAATCAATTTCCTAGGCTGTAGTAATGATAACCTGAGAGATGTTATGCAAAATTCCTTTTAAATGGTTTCCTTTATTTTTATTTTACACATATGGGTATATTGTTTGTATATCTATACACCATGTATGTCTAGTGCCTGTCAAGGCCAGAAGAGGGTGTAATATCCCTTGGGACTGAAGTTGGAGATGGCTGTGAGCCACCATGCAGATGCTGGGAATCAAACTCTGATCCTCTGCAAGTTCAGCCAGTGCTCTTGAGTGCCGAGTGATTTCTCCTACCCCTGGAAAGCTCTTAATACAGACCTGACACTTAACAAGCAGTCAGTATATTTGTGATCATTTTGAACAGCTCCCACTAGCATTACACAGTTCTAATGCCTGGTCCCTGCCAAGAGCCAATACTTTTATCTTTGGAATCTTAACTGGGCACATGCAAAGTGATGGGATGTCAGTATTTAGAACCTCCTCCTCCTCTTCTGTTCACATCAGCATGGAAATGACTCTTGTGATTTAATGGCCTGTTCTAACAGCTCCTATCCTGGTGTGCTATGGTACCACAAATGTCTTGCCATTGAAACTCACCCCTCCTGAGAGTCCCCGAGACCTGATACAGCCTCTGACAACAGCAGTGAAATCAGATAAGTCCTTTCTTGTTGAAAAGTTTATTGTTCCTCTAGAGAAAGCAAGCTTGATGGCCGTATACCATAGCAGAAGAGAAGATCATAGGAAAGTGACAGCTGAGGATAATCCCTTCAGAGCCCTCAAGACAGAGAGATACTCAGGGGACAAGAGACGTGAATGAGTTGGCAACCAGGCAGGAGGAATGCAAAGCAAAGATCAGAGAGATATGACTTAAGAGATGAGGTTGAAGAAAGATGTCCGTTGTCATGAAGGGGTGCTCTACAGCAGAAGGAGAAGTCAAATTTGGCCGTGGATGGGAGCAACAAATATGTATGTATTATTTTCTTTATTGTTCAAACCTGAGGCAAAAAGCATTGGAATCTTGGTTGATCTTGAGAAAGTACTCGAATGGCAGCTAGAAGCTTCCACCTCCACTGTTGTCAAGAGCAGCAGCATCCTCTGGGGAGAGGTGTGAGTGTCATTTCTCACCTTCCCTCCATCCCTTTCAAGGAGCTCCTGTGACAGACAATGGATTGGGAGGGAATAAGAGTGGTGTATCGCTCTCTCAAATGGACGGTCCCCTGTTGTCTGGGCTTAAAGTTTAAACTGTTCGGATCATTCAGCGCAGATCCCAGCAACTAATTTTTGTCACAGAAAGGTCATGTTCAGTTATTAACACAGAGTGACAACTGTACTTCACAAAACAATTGCCCTCCTTCGTCCCTGCCACCTCCGCACAGGTCTCTGCAGACAATCGCTTCATTTCTATTCATTGCCAGCAAGATGTTTTAACACCTCCTTGCCGTCCATCTTAGCTGTCTAGGAAGCATGGGCTGAGGAAGTGCAGGGCATTTTCAGGAGAACAAAGGATAGAAAGTATATTTTCATCTCCAGCCAGGTCAACTCAATGCCACTTCAGTGAACATAAAACTTCCTGTGACTGCTGAGACTGAAGTAACTCAGAATGACCACTGTGGGATTTCAGAGCTGGGGATAACTGTGCCAACTCCCTAGGCACCTAAAAATCCTGGGATTGTCCAGCCCTGTGGCCAGTATTATGCGACATGGGCAGGATGCTTGTGTGTGTGGGGGGGGTGCAGATGCTTCAGTGTTTGAGATGCCTAGAGCTTGTCACCCTATCTTGATCCTGGTCACCTCAAATTTGACTGGGATCTGTCAATACTTTCTAGGCTGGCACTGCTTAGCATTCATTCTCCATCATCAAAGGGTTGAATCATGCCTCTCATGGATGGAGTTGCTAGGCAAAGTCAAAAGCAGCAAAGTGAAGGGAATGTTGTGTTTCCCAAATAGCAGCAGAAACGCTGTGTTTAACTCTGTCTGAATCCTCCGAGTGAGAGAGAAAAGCCATCCTGCAGAATCTTGTAGCCTTATGTGACTTTAAGAGTTATGGGTCTTGGTCTAGCTCATCAGAATTTCAGAAGTAGAATGGCAAACTGTATTTATGACCTGCCTTCTAAATATGTCTGTATGTACACATCTAAATATGTCTTATGTGTATAGCTAAATATGTCTGCATATGTATGTCGAAATATGTCTTATGTGTACTTATGCACATATGTACACATGCGTGAGAGTACACTCCTGTTTCTGAAGCCTGTTGTAATTGCTCATTCAAAGCAGGGAGAAGACGGCCTGAAATATGAGGAGATGAGACACTTGTCATTTCACAGCCAGTACTGATTTGCTTAAGCACACAAAGCAATGGCCACTTGCGAATTGCCAGTCTGGACGCTGGTGAGTTTTCAAAGCACCTGTTAGTGAGCAGCCTCAGACTCCCTTATTGTCCAAGTATGCTGGAAGCAGGGCTCTGTGCATCGGGCCAGATCTGGGCTAGGCGGGTTTTATCAGAGAGTTCTTTCCTCCACATGGTACCAGTGGGGGAAAGGGGAGCAGCTCTGGAAAGCATGCTGATGGAGAGAAGCTGTGGCGTATGATGAAATGATGGGCTCCCTGGGGAAATCTCCACAGCCTCGGCACTGGGCCGCGATTAGTCTTGTCCTCCTTGGGCGATGCGCACTACCTTGCTTGCAGCCTCTTGGAAGGAATAATATATGGTTTGGATATTACTCTGCTATTGACATGCTGGCATATCTGCTTTAACAATTTTTAAAGAAACAACTTGGAGTTTACAGTGCCAGGTGTTTAATAACCCTGGAAGACAGCTGAGGGTGGCAGTGTGAATGTGGATTATGTTTCTCCAGGCGCTACTCTAGCTCTTCAGCAAACCGCCAGTCCCGGGGGTAGAATGCACTCCTTTTATAGGATCAGAAAATAATAGCTGATGATAGGGATGTCCAATAGACAGAGTAAGGAATTTTCATTTTTCTGAATTCCCTCCCGTCTTCATTCTCCCCCAAAGTATACCTCTCTCTCTCTCTCTCTCTCTCTCTCTCTCTCTCTCTCTCTCTCTATTTTATTTTTTTAATTTTTAAAATAACTCTAGTGTTGACTTGAACACAGTCACTGAATTTTAGGCACTGTAATGTGAAACGGTGTTTGTGTGTTTGTTAGCCCGATCTTTTCAGTAGTAAGTGTTAGAAAAGTGAGTGCACTCTTCTGGTTTAACCATTTGAGTTTAGACTCAGACCCAGAAGCAAGGCAGATGGTTGTAAGCTACTGCTTAGAGATGGCGCCGATCGATCAATGCCTCTCCGAAGGTGCACCTTCCCTCACAATATTGAACTGCTTCCGGTCATCTGGCAGAAGTTAGTTATGGGCTTTTGTGCAATAAGGGGAAGGGCAAGTAGTCAGTGTGGGGGGAAAACTAAATTGAGAAGGGATAGGAAGTTTTATAGCTGGACACAGAAGTTTTATTTATCTCATGATGGTATAATGGGCAGATGAGTGTTTAGTCCAACTTTAAAAAATATATAACTCATGCATGTTCATACTTATGACCCTACTGTGAAGTTTTGTACATCTGACTCATGTACACTCCTGTCACATTAGTGCTTGCTTATATTCACATAATTTATACTACTGTTTAAGCTTTCTAAGGTTCTGTATGAGTGGCTTCCTACCAAAGGATAATTCTGGTTTTAAGTGAGCACTAAATTTATAGCCTGTACTGTGGATTGTGGGATGTAAATTTACATTCTGGGTTGCAGCTGACTCTCTTCATTCGTTCTATAATGTTCTACACAGAAATATGTAAAGCTCATTTGTCTTGATTTACAGTATGTCTTAATTTGGTATTACACACAGGTCATTAAAGAGCACGGTTGAACATTTCTCCACATACACTAGTAAGATTATATCTGTTGGGTCTGTCTACAGGTAGATTGATCAAAATACTTTGGAATTCATTGGATTAATTTCATTCTGATTATTAGTACACATGATTTATGATTTCTTTAAATGTATTTATATGGTCTGGCTGTTTTATAGATTTATATAATTAATTTTAGTCACCATCATTCCCCCAACCCCTTATTCCTGTGTCTTTCAGGAATCCTTCTCAACAATTCCTCCTCTTAAACCGTGTCTTCTTTTTTTCTGTGGCCCACTGAATTTACTTCATATTAACATCTTAACTCGTCACATGGTTAACTGCTGATTGTGAAAACCCATTTTTAAATTTTGCATTTTCCTGATTATTAATAAGATTACCTAAACTTTGAATAGGATATGTTGGCTACTTCCTTTTCTTCTCTCTAAGTTGGCTAATTGGCAGACAAAAGGAGGGGTGCAGGCAAATGTCTCTTTAGAATACCCCTGCCCTGCTGGAGCAGTAACACACTGCCCAAGAACCAACCCCTCATGATATGTTAACAGGACCAGAAAGCTAGTAGAGGCATCACAGTAACTCCTGGGAGCATTCCTGTTCTAAATCCATTACCCTGGAGCACTGAGATAACGGACTTAGCTGAACAGCTAGATAGAAAGACACTATGCTCCTAACTATAGGACAGGCTGGAACTATCTATGATTGTGCTTAAGCCCAAGCTGTCCTCATCAACAGATAAAATGACTTGATACATTTTACATCACGATTGAATACCAAGCCCATAACACACATGGCTGCCATGACCATCACTCCTAATTGCACTAAGTGATTTTGGGGTTGTAGGTCTACACAGGCTTATTTCTTTGGGTATACAAAACATATAATATCATCAACATTCCTAAATTTCTCTAAAAATTAAAAGTTATTATTTAAAATTGGAGATTATTTTGTCAACACTGATCACCTAGCCATATGTCTATGACCAAAACTGAACATAGCCTTCGTATATGACCAAAGGTTTAGCTAGTTCCAGCCCAGCCAGGTAAGATATACCTCTGATACCAGAAGACAGTCTTGATGGAAGGAAGCCAGCTCTGAAATGTCACTTTTCCTGCCAGGGAAAAATAAGTGCTTGTAGCATATAAAGCATATTTAGTTGAGCTATTGATGGATAAATCATGAAAGATGCATACTTGAAAGGTTAATATCGACGTTCTGTAAGACATAACTTTATATGCAGCACAGGTATTGATCCAGCTGCGGTGATGGGCAGGAGGGGCTGGTAGCGATCATTTGCAGCCGCAGCTTGCCGGTGTGGGAGAGTACAGCACTCTATTGAGGGTGTGGTTTTCTTTAAACCTGTTTTTGGAATCTCCAGTTCAACTAATGAGGTGATTCTAGTTTGTTCCTTGCTATTGCAGCTACCACACCCCGCTTCCAAAAAGAAATATTTACCCAGCCACAAACAGGTGGCTAACTACAGCCTCTCAGTTTACCCCAGAAAAGCAATTGCCAGGCAGCCCCAAGCTGTCTGAATAACATTTTTAAAGGAACTGGGTATTTTTCTTGTTCAATTCACAAAAAAATAGAAAGGTCCTTGGTGATAATTGATCTCTCTAGCTAAGTGGATACCTGCAAGTTTGCTGTTAAAAGGGAGCCTCCTAGTTAATAAAAAAAATTCATTATTAAAATGGGGCATACTTCTAGTGAAAGCTAGTGATTAGTAACTTTAATTCATTTCCCATAACTGTTACACAGTTAGAAAATTGCATGAAACAGGGGTCAGACCTTACAAGTTCTTGTACAGGGATACCAAGAAAAAAAGAGATGGCATGTTATTGGGCACATCACATAAATGCTGGCCACCAAACTCCAGAGAAGTTAGGTCATTAGATGTGCCCTTTAATTTTTATTTTGAAATAATTTCAAGCTCATAAGAATGCACAAAAACATGGCAAAGCATTTCAATATAAATTGTGACCAGAACCCACAGGTACCAACAATAAAATCAACAAAATCCAGAAATCAATACTGATGGAATAGTAATAGGATCCAACCCAACATAGTACAGTGAGTTAAGTCACTTCTGCTCTAAATAATCATCAATTTGAAAAACCTTCTCCACCCTTGAGTTTCATGGCTTGATTTGTTTAAAAATATTGGCCAGTTATTTTATAAATTGTCTCTCAACTTTGTTTTGTCTAATTTCACATACAATTATACATGTTTATGTATACATAGGTATACATACATATAATATACTCAAACACAAATGAATCTTATTCAATATAATGATTTCTATGGTGTTGTTTCTATCAATTTTGTTTATTTCTTAAAATATGGTCTTAAGACAAAGCAGTCCCCTCCCCCCATTTTAAATTAATTTAGTTGATTATTTATAATTGTATGGAATGGCAAATTCCTGTTTTATTCTCTAACGTCTAAACCAACTTCTGCTTTAGCCATTATCCAAATTTCTACACCTAAATCACATATTTTGCTAATTTTCTTTTAAGGTAAATGTAGTAGAATATGGAAATTTTGTACATAAATCTTTGCTTCAGATAAACTCTTCGATTTTTTTCTTGAGTATGGTGTGAAATCTGGGTTTAAAGTGATCTTTCTTGAATAGGCTACTCGGTTTTCCTATAATTTATCAATAAATCCATTTCGATTTGTGATTTAGTTCCTTAATTAGAGACACTCTGTTTTTCAGATATAGCCTCGCTAAGTAGCCAAGGTTGGCATTGGCTCTGGATTCTATTGCTTCTGCTTTCCGAGTACTGGGATTATAAGAATATGCTACCATACCCAGTTGACTCATTTGTTTTTAAATTGTGTGTCTCCATTTTTGTGTGTTTGCATATGTCTGTGATATATGTGCGTGTGTCATACATGTGGAAACTAGAAGACAGTATCAAATACCAACCATTGAGTATTTGTCTGTTGGACTCCACCTTAACTTTCTGAGACAGGGTCTCTCAGTGGGGCTCACTGATGACCTAGACTTGTTGACTGGTGAGCTCCAGGGATCAGCTCTGCTCCCCAAGCGCTGAGATTATAGAAGTGTGATACAGTGTCTGGCATTTTACATATATAGTGGAAAGAAATTCATGCACTCATGCTTGCCTGGAAAGTTCTTTATTCACTGAGCTATCTCTCCAGTCCTTGGAAACATCTGGCTTATGAGACTTCCTGGCATGTCGAATTCAAAAAGCCCTCTATAGAGTTAAATGTCTGGTAAGGTTCTTTTACTTGTAAAGAAAAGTTCTGGAAGTTTACATGTTTGGTAAAGTTAACTACTGCCTCCATTACTAATCCACATGTGCCCTCTATGCTTGTTTTCCTGACTGCTATCATGTTTGATTTTCAACATAAACAAGACTAGCTTTACCTCAAACTTGTACTGCTCTTTTCAGAATTATTACAGCTTAACAGCCCCCATACTGATAGAAAGTTGAGCCTTTTTATTCAAGAAGGAATAAATTTTTACAAGAAGGAATTCATTCAAGTGTAGTTTCTGTCTTTCACAAAAAACTTCCTAAAGTCTTGCTTATAAACATTGTGCATATTTCCTATTCAGCTTATTTTTGGCAGCTTAATTATTTTACTATAGTTTCTCCATCTTCTAATTGACAATTATTTGTGCATATAAGGGCTGTTGATTCTCAAGCATTGCTGTGATGGTTGTTTGTCAACTTAACTGGATTAAGAAACTTCTGGTAGATTAGTGACACCCATCTCTGGGAACATCTGTGATGGTGGTCTGTGATGAGGACAATAATGAGGGTTATGATGTGATAAGATACCTTGATGGGTTCATACCATGATGTATCATTGGGAGGTGATGAAAGATAGAAGGTAGGACCAAGCTGAAAAAAAAGTATGTCATTGGGGCTGGCTCAGCAGTTAAGAGCAGTTCAAAGCTCTTCTAGAGATCTAGAAGTCAATTCCTAGCAGGCACATGATGGCTCACACCCATCTATAATGAGATCTGATGCCCTCTTCTGACATGCAGGTGTACATATAGGTAGAACACTTGGATGGCTGGATAGATGGATGGATAGATGGATGGATGGATGGATGGATAGATAATAGATAGATAGATAGATAGATAGATAGATAGATAGATAGATAGATAGAGAGAGAGAAAGAAAGGAAGCCCTGGGTGTATAAAGTCCTGAGTGTATGTGTGTGTGTGTTGTTGTTGTTGTTGTTGTTGTTATTGTTGTTGTTGTTGACATGAGCCTGCCAAGCCAAGAACCAAACTCTCCAAATCATGGGAAATTGGCAAAGCTTTTCCCAGAAGCGAACCTCAGAAGGATGGCAATGCCTTCTTCTGTTTCACAAGTGGATGTTGATAATGCATGCAGAAAGATATATATTGTCCTACCTCTGATGCTTACAGCCTACAGACTGCTCCTCTATAGCGACTACTCCTATTGATACTAGCTAAAGCTGACGCCTTGTTCAGCTGTAGGTAATACCCACTCTGCTCTGCTCAACTTTATATAATTAACATGCTGAGCTTAATAGACATGCTTAGTCCACGTTGCTTCCAGCTCTTTGTACAAACCTGTTTGCCTTTTCTTGTATCATATCATATCTTGTAACATATCATTTACAAGATGAGAATGTGGTTCCTTCTTTATCATTTTTCCCCTCTTCAATATTGGCCTTGAAGCTAGATCATGATAGAAATTAAGCAAATACTCTGATACTTAGGTATATATTTAGCCCTTTGGAGGATGGTTTGTTTCAAGATAAAGTTTTACCAATTTGCTTAATCTGGCTTTAAACCTCCTTGTAGTATAACAAGCCTTGACTTTCTGGCTCTACATGACCACACCTGGCTCTGCTTTACTATTATAATACCTCTAATTGATTTTTTTCTTGCCTTATTGCATAGGCTAATGTTAATAAATGGTAATTTATTGGAGATAATGGTGTTGCTTGCTTTGTTTCTGTTATCATGGCAAATCCTTCTAGTACTTTGTCAAAAAGAGAGTGTGGGATTGGAGTGAGAATTTACCTTTCTTATAATTAGAGTCAGTCAACTTAATCAGCAATGAGTGATGAATTTTGCCATCTACAGAGACACAACATTTTCTGAGACTTCCTAATGTAGCATGATAAATTAATTGATTTACTAGTGAGTCAGCTTGCATTCCTGGAATGTATGTCATTTGCATATGGTGATTTATTTTCCTCATGCAGTGGCATACTATACTCTCATAGCTAATATTTAATTTAATATTTTTTCTATACTTAATTTAAAACTTTTATATCAGGACTTGCAGGTGGTGCTTGTCTGTAATTTCTTCGTTCCACTGTTTTACTTCTGCATGGGTATCACTGTGACATTTTCATTATAAAAATCCATTTTCCCCCTTATTTTCAATGTTTTATATCAAAATATGGAATATTGGAACTATTTGATCTTTGAAGGTCTGAGAATTTGCTGTGATACCATCTGCCACCCCACCAATGATGCCATCTGTATGAATTCCTTTTTCTGAAGTCATTTCTTGATAAATTCTTTTGTTGGATATTGGACTTCTTTACATGTTCTATTTCCAATAGTGTCAATTTTGCTAATTGTATTTTGTTAAAAATTTTAAATATTTCATCTTTGAGCTTGTTTTGAAATCTTGGCATTTTTCCTTCTTGATTATGTGAGCTTGTGATTCATATAGTTTCATTTTTAAGGTAGGTGTTGGATCTATTAGTTACAGTCACAATTTTTCTACTCTGGGTGTATACATTACATGCTTAATACCACTTCCTTGTAAATTATTTTGGCTTGCATTGTTTTTGTTTTGCTAATGTTATTTTTTTTAACTTGGGATTTAATTTGCCAGTACTCATTCTGCATTTAATTCTCCTTTCAACCAAGAGGTTTTTATGATGGAACACTTCTTTTTAAAAATCTCTAATTCTTTAATGTAAATTAAAACTATTTTGAGATTTAATCTCATTCTAGCCAGAGTGATTAACCAGGAAGAAAATAAATGGCACTAAATTGTAGAGAGGACCTGAGGGTAAAAGTAAGCCTTATTCAATTCTGATGATACTTTATGGTGGTATAGCCACTATGAGAGTTTCTAAAGAAAAAAACAAGTAAGAGGTAGAGGAAGAAGAGGAGGAGGAAGAAGAGGAAGAGAACAAAGAGGAGGGAAAGGAAGAAAATTAGAATTACTGAATAACTACCAAGTATACCACTCCTTGGTTTATAACCCAAGGACTTTAAACGTTTGCCACAGAGAAATTTGCACGCTCATAATTATTTCTGCATACCTGTCATTATTCAGCACACATAGGAGTTCAAGGATGATGGCCAAACTTCCACAGTTCCTGGAAAGCTGTCTATCTGCCCTTCTCTTTGAGATGCCCATTTCATACTTTTTTCTGTTTCCATATTAATTATTAAAACATCTTATCTTCAATAACAGGATTCCTAGCTAAAACAGCTTTATTTGCGAGACATTCTCTCTGACCTGGGATACTAATCATCCTGGCTCTGCCTTTCAGAACAGTAATGACAACCATTCTTGGCTCTGCTTAATATTTAAATATTGCATTTCCTTTAGCCAAAACATAAATGTCTTGAAAGCAAAGTCCATATGTCTTCTTTTCAAGAGCCACAGATAATGCATAATAAATAAGAGGAGTTACATGTAGGTGGCTAGAGAGATGCTCCAGTCATGAGAGAGAGAGCAAGTTGCTCTTGTAGAGGGCCCAAATTCAGTTCCCAGCCCCAAGTCAGGCGACTTACAATAGCCTGTAACTCTAGCTCCAGGGGATCCGCATTCTCTTCTGGGCTCTATGGACAACTGGACTCAAGTGCATGTATGCCATTTGCACACACACACACACACACACACACACACATACACACACACTTTAAAGTAAATTTTAAAAATAAGACTGGCTACATTTAGTCCACGGCCATGATTTATAGACCTCTGGTCTAGATAGAAACTCTATAGACTAGTAAATTCTAGGCTCATACTTAGGAATTCTCAAGAAATCCCCTATGCATGTACATTCATGCCTTTATGACCTACTCCCTTGGATCTCTTCAGAGTGTCAGAGAGTATAACTGGAGCTATACTGCTCAACTCAATCCTGACCTACTTCTTAGGTTTTTGTTACCACGGAGAAGTCATCACCCTCTCTCCATTTTGACTTCTTTACAACTAAGATATGGATAATGGTCTTGTTCTGCCATTGTCCTGGAAGTCTTTTGCATCATCCAGCCTGAGGAGCAGCTGCAGTCTGAATCAGGGAAGTGCTGCCTAATTCATCTCCACAAGAGGACCTTAGGCAGGGCATTGTGTTTTCATGGCTTACTTCCCTCTCCTAAGCTGGTGAGCAGAGCTTACTTTGGCAGCTTGCCAATGAGAACCAAATGGCATGACATATACAAAACGAATGGAATTTATACATCATTCATTTGGCAAGAAATTTGTGGGAGACACTAGTCTTCATCTCTCTTGAGTTCTCGTCTTGAGAAATGTATTTGTCCAAAGAAATCAATGGTGTTGATGTTGCAGCCAGCAGAGGGGCTGTGTGTGTGTGTGTGTGTGTGTGTGTGTGTGTGTGTGTGTGCATGTACCCATGTATGCCCAAGTATATATAATTTAAGAGCAGTGGATCTGCCTGGTGATTTTGAAACAACTCAAGTGTCTGACATGAAGACAAGTGACAGTACTTAGAACCAGGGAAGTACCCTGAAAATCACTCGATCGTGCTTTGAGGGACTCCTCCTAACCATATATATTGCTTAAACGCAGTTTCCCAGCAAACCTTTCGTAAAATTCATGATGGTGTCTGACCTCTGTTATATCCTTGCTTCCATAGCTTCTCCCTCTCCACTTCAAATACAACCGGGGCTCTCAAGGCACTTGCTGCAAACACTGTGAAAGGGCCCAGAGCAACTGTTCCATTCTGCCTCCTCTAGTCTATAAAAATGAATACTGACCAGTGTAGCTGCCCAGGCACTAGGGGTTGAAATTTCCAATTGGGCATTAGCAGAAGACATTGGGAAGAGCATATGCAATGTAGCTCTTCTGAGAAGAGAGCTTATGAAGATTCTAGCACAGCCTTTCCTTTCATGTTTTCCAGTGCTTTGAATGGGCAGCCATTTCATAACCATGAGGGGATACTCCACAGTAGAGGCCACTCTGATAGTGACAAAATTATCTGTCTCTGCATGTGAACGTGAGTTTCTACCAGTGTTAAACATTACAGGGTGTTTGGTTGGTTGTCTTTGTTTTCTCTTTGTTTCTTTTTGTTTTGTTTTTGTTTTTTATCACAGTTAAGAAGAGTTCTACAAGCTGCTATGTTTCAGGAAACAGTGGGTATCATTGGCAGTTGAACCCTTCTTCTAAGGGAGCAGAGGAATTTTGTTTCCCTGATCTTCCTGAAGCTAGCAAGAATTTTTAAAAAGCCTTGAGTGTAAAATCACTTAGAGCCCAAGCATGGTTTAGTTCCTCTAGGGAATGGTATGAGGTTATAGGCACCCCCTGAACATCTCCCATAGCTTTGACCTTCTGCTAGTTGAGAACATAATCTTCTGCCCAGACCTCTACCACAACTGTCTGCTTGTCACTTTCTGTCACCCACATACCACACTCATAGACAGAAACACACTCACAATATACAGGAAGCCTGCTCCCTGAGGACTGTTATAAGATGATGCTGTGAAAATGGCCAGAAAACAACCATTAATCCCCCCAGCTGTAAAACGTGTGAACCACAATGGCTGCGTGGTATGATATCGCCAGTGATGCAATGATTGCAGTTTCATTGGGGGTAACCAAGAACTGTCTAATTAGAATGAAGGTCCACTCAATAGGAGGGAATTCATCCCTAGTACTGCAAACCTAGACATGATCTGTACTCCTGCAGCACAGACTCTAGGAATATAAGAACATACTTGATGCTTTATAAGTAGGATTTTGTGTTTGTTAAGCACAGATAATTAGGCACTTCTCCCTAGACCATCCCGAGCTATGAATATAATTCTGCTTATCAATGCTAGTCTTGCTTTATCTAGCAATGGTTTTCTTTTGTCATCTGAGCTGTGGCTGGAGAAGCCATAGACTCTAGAAGAGAGCCCACTAGTGTCATTTTCATGTTCTACATGCTTTATCCTTACACCCTCAGAGAAGCGTGGCTCTCATCCCTATCAGCTGTCATATTCAGTGGACAGAGACTGTTACAGAGATCCACAACTGATAACAATGCAGAGGAAAAGTGACCATGGTGTGCCCATCCCTAGCTGGTCCATGTACAACTCCTCGCTAACCTAAAGCTCAGGGAAAATATCAGGTAAAGGGACAGAAAGGTTTAAAAGCCAAAGGGCCAGGAAACCTGATGTAGTATCTTCTAGATGTACAAGAGAAGCACTTTTATGAATCCCAATGAATCTCAATAAAATGGCTGTCTAAATAAGACCTGGACATTGACAATACCAGTTGACATAACAGGATTGATCAGGGAAATGTCAGTATATACCACTCCTAGATAAAGAGCTACATGCAATAAATGGCTGCTGTGATGAATCACTTTTTCCAAGAACAAGCCCCTCTTAAAGTTTATAGAGTCCCAAGTGGTCCATCCTAAATAATTTTATATATAAGCAACACTAAGTCCATTCTATAGGTTGCACACACACACACACACACACACACACACACGCACACGCACTCACGACGCATATGCACACACTCAGTTGCCTAGCATTTACAGGGTTCTGGGTTCTCCAGCACTATTTTAAAAACATGGAATGGTAGAAGGAAGTCAGGAAGATAAGAACATTCTAGTTACCTCCTTTTCGTAATGAGTTTATGCACAAAGCCTCTGCCACAAACCACAATACATAGCTCCTGACCTAATAGACACAATAAAATATGTTTTGATAGTCACAGGTACTCACAGTTCAGAGTTGGACAGTACTGCAGGCCAGACAGGATCACCTGCAGGTGACTTGGAAGCAGAAACCTAGCAGAGGTTCTGTGGAGTTGGACTTTGCAGGGACATGAGAGTGAGGTAGCCCCTCGTTTACCAGCAGCATATGCTGCCTATTTGAGTAATTTGCAGTCTGGTAGGAAGGACAATTTTCCAGTCAGGACCAGATAGCTTGCAGGTGGGTACAGCTTCGAAGAGAGCTTGCTTTCTCTCTGAGAGTTGGGGCTGGAGAGATTCCTGGTGGTTACAGGGAGCTCAGAATTCACAAAGGTCCTTGGATGCCCTATGAGACTCAACAGTGTTGACACCAATCTTGAACATACTAGGTTTTACAATACGTAGACTCAGGGCAGGGCTCAGGGAGAAGAAGGAGGGAAGGCCAAATCTTGGCCTTAAACCCTCCCTCTCCAGTGATCACAATGGAAACTGCTGCTGTATGGTGGACTGGTTTTTCCTCTGGGCCACAAGCTTTGGGTATTATGACTCAGACTCAAAACATATTTACAAATACCTAGGCCATATAACTAGGCTCATCCCCTAACTAGCTAATATTTTTTAATAACTCATCTGTATGTATCTGCCTTCTGCCAGGTGATTGGTCACCTCTGCTTTGTCACCAGGCGTCTGTCCTCACATCTTTCCCCTGTGACTCCTTGTGCCTGGCAGGTGTCCCACTTTTATTCTATCCTTTTATATATGCCATAGGGTTGATTTTTTGATTGACAGGTGATGCATCCATACAATGCACAAAATATTCTCCTACAGTTCCCCTCTTCAGTCTATAAAAGACTCTTTAACATTACTCCCTGTAGACGGCATCAAGTTCCAAAGTTAGACAGTTAAGGTGTCCACCTGGGAGGATCACTTCTGATTGGGTGAGATCATTTCCATACCCAGCCTCCTCCTCCTCCACTCCTTTCCACCCAGGCCTTTCATAGAGCAGAGCTGGTTAATGGCAAGTAAGCAGTACTGTTGCCTTCCTCATTGATTTAATTCTCCCTTCTCCTTACTTACTCTCTGTATTCCTGCTGGAATGCAGCAGATTCATGGCTAGCCCTGTAGCAGTTGTCTCTGAACTCATCAGAGGCAAGCAAGACAATCCTATACATCTGCAACGAGTCAAATAGCTTGTCTCATACCATGTCACTTCTCAGGCACTTCTTTTGCAATTCAGTACAGAATTTTTTTGTCCACTATTTAACCATGAATATTTTCAACTATCATCCAATAGCCCTTTTAAGTACTATTTGAATTGTATACATGCTAATATCTTGAATATATACCACAGTGTACAAAACCACTTTCCTGCTTCATGAGTACTTTTTTTTTTTTTATTTAAATTGAAGATGGTGGGAGTTCCAAATGGCTATGCGTTGTCATAGGCTGCTGTTGTGGAGTGATATTTGGAACTGAATGCCCCCTGGGTTAACGAGGACATGATAGATGCACATGGGGCTTGACTTGGTTGTATTTTATAAAATATAATAGATGCCCAAGTTTTGCGTATGAGTCTTAGGATACAAATGAGCCCAGGCCATTACCTGTGTGTGGTGGGAATCAGACCTCGAGGGAGCCAGGCGGGCTCATACTAAATTAGCAAAGGTGTTACCTGAAGAGAGGTAAGGCATCAGAGCTAGGGCAGAGAGCAGGACCATTCTTTAAAAGAA
Organism: Apodemus agrarius; assembly: GCA_964023405.1. Classification (NCBI taxonomy): domain Eukaryota; kingdom Metazoa; phylum Chordata; class Mammalia; order Rodentia; family Muridae; genus Apodemus; species Apodemus agrarius. Next base: position 86,933,558 of record OZ030013.1, read on the forward strand.
TGAGTTGGTTGCCAAGTCGTAGAATTGAATGGGCATTGGAAGAATTAGAACAAGGAAGTATGCTATGTGGTCATAATCCAGAAGGCCATACATGCCAAGGAGACATGGAATCACTCTATGAGATGTCTGACTATTACAGCAGATAGGTGAGTTAGCTAGCCACAATTCTATGTTCTCTTCTCCCAATTACTCCCCTAACACCATAAATGCAAAACAGAAAGAGAAGCTTAGAGGTTTTAAGGAATTCACTGAAAATCACAGCAGAATTTGAATGCACAGCCATCCAATGGCAAAGTTCTTACCAAATTCCAGATGACTGATTAGTGCCTAAGACATGGCCATTGGGCTATCACTTATTAATTAATCAGTGAATAAATGAATGAATAAAGCAAATTAAAAAAGATATTTTAATATAGATTATATACCCACAATGGAGAAGAGATGGTCAGTTGATAGAAACTCATGGTAGAACACAGCTATTGAATTACTGATACTTATTGAATGTCTATTCAGGGTTCAGATAAACAAAATGTTGTAACTCTTCAACATAATCTTTATTTTTTTTTGAAGTAAAAAAAATATACTGGGGACTAAATGTTCTGGCTGGCCCTGTACTGGGCCCTGGAGATGGCAAGGCCAAATGCAGGACAGAGAATGATATCACACATTGGGCATGATTTCTAGTTTAATTTACCTCATGGCTACTCACCCTCCCTAACTATGAACAATCCATCCTGAGTTAGAGGTTGCTGGTCCTAAAGATTTGGAAGTGGTCAATGGGCTCAGAATATAGTAGGAATCCATAGCTCCTTTTTGGGTTCTTACAAACTCCCCATCATAGACTCCCACATAGTGTGAGCAATTTACAGAAGAATGGATTTGTTTTATTCTAGCTTGGTCTGGGTCTTGCAGCCCCTGCCTGTCTCCTGTTGTTTTATCGCCTCCTCAACCGTTCTCCTGTTTGTAGCTATTCCCTTCAGCTTTCCTTTTAAAGCGGGTCATTCTAAGGACATATATTGTGATGGCTGAGGTGAGCTGTGAACAAGTACAAGGCAGGTGTGTGTTGGGGATACTCGCTCTTCTTTGGGGCCTCGCTGAAATCTGACCCATAAAGAAAAACATCCCAAGCTCAAGATTTAGGGCCCAAATTCCAGTTCTGAGGTTGGTGTCACTCCGATGAATATCCCCGAAGCCAGGCACAACGAGGCAGTTACTGAAGGAGATAAAGTGATTCAGAGTCAGACCTCAGTGAGCAGTAACTCACCAGGGGTGGGGGGAGACATTTTTGTAACCACTAAAATGTGTAAGGCCAGCCTCAGCCCTATATATTGCTGTTTCCCACAATGGCCGTTTCTAGGAAAATTAATCTCCTTCACCATGGGGTGCTCAGGGCATTGAAAATTAGTCAGTTTGTTATACTGGTCTTGTTAACACTTGTGGCAGAACATTAATACCAGATAATAGTAATCACACTGGCTTTAAATATTTGCAGCACGAGGGCAGTAGCTCTGAATCTCCACCTACTATATCTCATTGCTAGAGATGCTAGTGGTGCACCAGGGATGATGGACTCCTTCTCTACAATGCACAAATACTCCAGTACTACGTTCATGGTTTCCGTGTGAATACAATTAATTATATCTAACACATGCTCTTTACTGCCAGGGGCTTCAAGTCACAGTGGTCAGAAGATAATGACACATCATAACAGCTTACAACATCCCCCAAGGAATCCTTGATGGACGTGAAAATAGTTTTCTCTCCAATTGATTGACACTGTGGCAGCTGGAAGGTGGTGGACAAGCTTCTAGCTGTCCATTAAAAGATCTTAAATCAAAAAATATTTGACTTCAATGATTAGCTTCTACATTCAGGATATAGGACCAGCCAGACTGTGGATGGCATTTGGGAGGCTGCAGGACCTTGGGGGATCATATAACCATCTTTCAGTTGAATCCCACAGGATAAGTACCTTGAGAAGTTGTTCTCTGAAATTTTCTCTTGCCACAACGCCTTACGAGGACATAAATTGAAAAGTTCAAAGTGGAACAACAGAGCAAAGTGGATGGATGAGAAAGAGGCTAGAGATGAGAAGAGTTTGCCCCTGTCTTTGGGGGTGACAGATAAGGAAAAGTACCTTTAAAAATTGGACCACCTAGGTCATTCAGTCATTTGAAAAAACAAAAACAAAAAGGCATGTGTTGGGTCTGATGAACTACAGCGCACCTCCCATGGTCTTCTAAAGCTCTGTGTATATAAGGAAAAGCAGCTCTTATCCTTGACTATCTATCTGCTATGCTCCTGCCATTTCTGTGTTAATCCTCCAGTTTTGGCAGAGTCTTCAAATGTGTATCTCTGTTCTCTCAAGAGTCAAAACTTTGGGAAGCAAGAGATCCCTGAGTTATCTGACTGATGCCCTCAAGAAACCCCTGGAAGACAAGGACCTGGATTCTCCTGTGTACGGGACAGTGGAGCAAACAGAAGGACTTATTATGAGGTGATGGTGATTCTGCAATGGGCAGCCACCGGGTTTTCTCTTTAAAATTACATTCAGACTTTTCTGCTCAATGCATGTGATGTTCTTAGTTTTCTTGCTTCTAAGTTTCCTATTTAATCAAAGGGGGTAAAAATGGGGGAAGGATTATGATGTGCCTGTGATAAGGGCTGGAAACGGGAAAGAAAGGTTCACTTTCTATTGGAATAATATAGAGTTCATATTACAGAAACAAAGCTAACAGCCAATGCACCTGCAGACCACACTCACAACATGGCACAGGAGGAAACATAATGTCTCCAACAAGGGACGTGTGACTGTCAGGTTTCAAGGAGGACCTCATGTTCCCCTGAATTTGAAACATTAGAATGATTCTGCATGGTGGAAGACATGGGCAAATGGGTAAGGAAAAGCCATTGCATGAAACTGGGTGCCTAACAGAATGGTAGGTTATCCTCATCCAATAGATATATCCCAGCAAAACAGAAAGGACACAGCAGCAAAGTCTTCATTTCTTCGGTAGTTTTTAAGATAATTCCTCTTCTAAGGGGCTGGAGAGATAATTTAGGAGTTAAAGAGTGCATAGTGCCCTTGCTGGAGACCAAAGTGTGGTTTCTAGCACCCACTTCAGATGACTCAGAACCATCTGCAACTATAGCTCCTGGGTGATCTAAAACCTTTGCCCCCTGCCCATGGGCACACAAATACATACATACAAGAATACAGAGAGAGAATTAACATAATAAAAATGAACCTAAGAAACTATGCATGGAAGCCAATGACGTACCTAAGATAAGAACACTCTCTCTTTGCTCTCACTCACTGTATATGTGCATAAAAAATATTTAAAGAACTCTCTCTCTCTCTCTCTCTCTCTCTCTCTCTCTCTCTCTCTCTCTCTCTCTCTTTCTGCATATATCCCAAACCTCGAATATCTTAGTGGTAGCAATACCCACATCAATGCCACATCACCACTGGCAGGACTTCAAGTACAATTTTATAACATGAGTTAGAGTATTGCTTAGAAATATATAAAAAAGAAACAGAGAAAGTAGAGGAGGTGGAGGAGGAGGAAGGAGAGGAAGCAGAAGAGGAGGAAAGGGAGGAGGGAGAGGAGGGGGAGGAACAGTAGCAAGGAGCATGGGCCTTTAAGCAGCATTGCCTGTAGGAAACGAAGTCTGTTGTAAATGCTTATGCTGGGAGGATTACATAGTCACATTTTAGAAATAAAATATTGTCACCGAATAGCCAGTGGAAGCCAGAAATAGGAAGAAGGGGGATTCATTAGAGGAGCAAGAGATGGAGCACGGCATGCTGAGTTGCCCAGCTGGGAGGACGGCTGGGGTAGATTAAACTGAGGCAGCTATCTCTCAGGTTCTGTCTTAAGCAAAGCTGTAAAAACTGCGCTCTTACTGATCTGGAGAGTGCAGGGAGAATTATAGAGCTGGAATATAAGATGGGCATTGTTCTCAATGTGGAAATGTGGGTATCTGTACATTTAGGAGAATAGGGAAAAGTATTTTCCAAGGAGCTAGGTCCACAGCCACATTGATGAGTCTTGCCTGTTGTGTGAGCATGAAGACTGACTTCCTGCCAACCATGGAGAAGGCTGAGTATGGAGGTAGGAGCTTGTGGGTCACATGCTGAGGAGCAAGAGCATGGAGGATCCTTGGACTTCGCTGGCCCAAGCTAGACAATCAGTCTGGATGAAACTGTGAGCCCCCAGATGAAGTGAGAAGAGAAGGGGACAGAAGATACTTGAGGTTGTCCTTTGGCCTCCACAGATAGGTACACACATCACATATGATACCTGCACACATACACATACACACACACACACACACACACACACACACACACTCACTCATGCACATAAGTGTTTTTTAAAATCTTTTCAGAGATGACAACATAACAATCAAGGAACTACTTAATATAAGGAACAGATAGGGAAGAAAATCCATGAAGGAAAAAAGCAAAGGGGAAAGGACCCAGTGAGGAAATGGGATTATCTTGTGTCTATTTAAACAAAACACTGCTAGGAATTTCACTTCTCTTATGGCATTTAGGCTGGCTACATCATAAGCCTGAAATAATTTTATCCCACTTCATACGTGTGATTGTGAGGCTCTGAAATAACAGTTGACATTTCCCTGGAATTTCTTTGTATCCTCTGGCCTGTTCCCATGTGGCGGCCATGGGAGCACAGAACAGATGTTGAAAGAAAATGGCTTTTGATTTTAAAGAGCTTAGACTTTCAATTTTCAAAAATAAATAGCATTAGGAAATTTGAGAACAAAGAAGTTTGTGCCTCTGCTTCTCAGAGCCTGGGGAGGCAGGAACGGCTGGGACAAAAATGACACCGTGATGTGCCCAGGGTGATAGGCCACAAGCAACTCCAGGGCTACTCATGTTCCTGTAAGAGGAAAGGAGGAGGGTTTGGGTGGAGGAAGGATGGAGGTGAGAAAAATCTTAATGAGCCCCACCAAGGTTCTTACAGCGCTCTAAAGCCAGAAGCAGATGGCTGATTCTTGTTCAATTTATAAAGGCACAGAACTAACTCAGACAGGGGCGTGTTGAGCCTTGGTCTCAGGGATGAGGGATGACTCAGAGGAACATGTATAAACTCACAATAAAAGGCCAGGTGAGGATGAGCATCTTAGCAGGTAATCATCTAAATGGATTCTGACTTATTGGGATCAGAAATCTTTAATTAAAACCTTAGGACTGTGTGAAACCCTGAGAACAAAGAAATTGTGAAAACAGAAGGGATAACATGGATAGCCTAAGATTGGAGTAGGGCTTCAGCTCAATGACATGCTTGCCAGCACCATGAAAAAGCAAAGTAAAACTCAATGCTAAGTACTTGCCTGGCAGTGGAATAGGTTTTATATACCGGAGGAAGATAGGAGAAGTTCATCACATTACTGACTTTGTGGTCTCATGTTTGCAGGTCTCATGTTGCAAGTTTGCTCCTGTAATAATCAGTAAAACTTCCAGTCAGAGAGAACGGGAAGCTGGTTTCTATAGGGTACGTGGCTAGGAAGTGATGGGTGTTATGGAGAGGCTAAGGTCTATTTGGCTCCATTTGGGTTGCATATTCTCACCTTCTAGAATCAAGTAGAACGTGGTCAACATCACTTTCAAATCTGCTCAAGGGATAGTTCCTAGCCCAGGGGTTCTCAACCTTCTTAACAAAGGGACCCTTTAGTCATGTAACAGTGACCCTCAAGCATAAGATTATTTTTGCTGCTATGTAGAGTTCATAACTCTGTTTGATAGTGATATGAATCATCATGTAAATATCAGTTTTCCAATGATCCTAGGCAACCCCTGTGAAAGGGTCATTTGACTCTTAAAGTGGTCGTGACCCGCAGGTTGAGAAGCACTGCCCTAGCCCTTTCTGTTCCATTTCACCCCAATGCTGAGGGAGGGCAACAGCCCAAGCATGATGAGAGGCCTTGTCAGTGCACTAGCCTGCCCCCCCCCATCTTTGTAGAGACCACATCATTACTTGGGATAGTGGGATGGAGACAGTCATGAGCTACTAAATCCTTAGTAGCAGTCATGTAGCTAGATTAGAGTAGAATCGAGAGGCATCTTCCCCAGGGACCTCTCACGTTAGCAGGACCCATAAGGAAAACGTCAAAAGCCAGGCAGTGGTGGCACACGCCTTTAATCCCAGCACTTGGGAGGCAGAGGCAGGCAGATTTCTGAGTTCGAGGCCAGTCTGGTTTACAGAGTGAGTTCCAGGACAGCCAGGGCTGTACAGAGAAACCCTGTCAAAAAAAAAAAAAAAAAAAAAAAAAAGGAAAACGTCAAAAAAGAAGTTGCTACTGAGATGTCTAAGAGGAAGCTTCTGAGTGTTGGTGTGGCAACTGAGGTGTATTAACCAAACAGGTAAAATGGAAATGATCCAGGCAGTGGGGGAGGGACCAATGAGAAGTGGCTTTTGAAGTTAAGGGATTTGAGGATACAGTCTCCCCTGGGGAATAACAGGAGAGATGGGTGTCTGCATGGTCACATAATGATGTGATGATCCAAGTATGTTCCTGAAATAGACTGCAACAAAATTGTGGATCTCGTCACTGTTATACAATTACCTCCAGGTTTTTCTGAGTTTTGTTGTTGTTGTTTTTATGTCACAAAGGGGATTGGGCCACTCCCAATCTGGAAACAAGTTACAGAGGAAAACACAGAAGTACTGCCTCTTCTGTTGGTTTTTAATTGCTTTCCTTCCTCGGTGCTCCATCTCACAGTCTGCTTTTCCCTGACTGTGAATAAATCTGCAATCTCATGCCATCTCCCTACTTGTGAATTCAAATGAAGTATCAGAATATGCACCCAGACCACACTTTCCCCCTCTTGCCTATCCAGAGAAATCATTTGACTCTTGTGTGATGCAGTAGGCCACTGTCATTAACAACACTGGTGTCATTTTCATGTTCACTGTGAGGCAGTAGGTGCTTTGAAGTTGAAAGCTAGAACAGACATGGATAAATACTACTCCAAGGGACTGCCACCGCACTGTTATTGCAAGCAATTATTTCTCAGAGTGACAGATCTGATAAAAAGTCAGCCACCTCCTTCTAGAAAGTGTCTCAGTAGATACAACAAGGAACTTCTGTTTTATTTCTTCTTTTTTAAATGGAAAGAAGATTGCTCTTCTCTCTCTCTCTCTCTCTCTCTCTCTCCCTCCCTCCCTCCCTCCCTCCCTCCCTCCCTCCCTCCCCTTCTTCCTCCCTCACTTCCCCTCCTCTCCCTGATTTTGTCCCTCCCTGCCATGGGAGTCTCCTGCTGTGACCTACTTTAAAGTCCTGTGTTCATTTTTGTGAACTGAATAGAGATTCTAGCTAGATATGACTGTTACCTGGGATGAGTTATAGGGTAGCGATGTCATTAATTCCTTTCAGATAGATTTGTGCTCGAGCCCTCCCCACCCTGTCATTATCCTGGAGACAGTTTTCCTTTCTGATAGTGAGAGTGAAGACATGATATGGAGAAACTGAGCAGCTACATGCAGAGAAGATTTAATAGTAGATGAGCTGTTACTAATCTCATTATTTCACATCAACACAACACCTTGTATGAGGCACTACTGTAAATAACTAGTAACTAGTTACACAGTAACTAGTGCTCATGCATCTCCATCGTAATGCCTGAGGTCCTATTACTATCACTGACATTTTTTTTTCCTCAAACAAGGAACAGGCATAAAGCAGAGGTTGCATGGCTAATGCATTCGCAGGACAGTATTGAAACCCAAGGAAACTGCCTTTCTGGCTATGTGCTGGAGGTCCAGACATCAGTCCTAGAATGCCTGAATAAACCATTATTGATATTAGGCTAGAAAATTATACATGGGAAATGGGGGCTTGGGACTAGATGCAAACACTGATAGAGAGGTAGTCCTAGTGTTAGGTATGGAATAGTGTCCCATATCTAAATGGGATTTTCATGGGAAAGGAAATGATCCATGTAATGAGGCGAAGTGGATTTGGGAACCATAATCTGTGGCAGGAACTAGGCAGAGAACTACTAACAGACATTCTTTGGAGTTGGCCCTCAAGTGTTTGGCTCTAGACACAAGGTGATAGCTTGTTTTTTTTTCTGGTAGAATAAATAGCTGCTTTACTCTACAAGGGCATGTTTTCTGGCACCCTTCCATCTCTGTATCCAAAGATAATGTAATAGGAACTATAGTTACAGGAGGTGCATATCTGTCTGAATTTTCTTTTCTTCCTTCCTTCCTTCCTTTCTTTCCTTTCCTTTCCTTCCTTTCCTTTCCTTTCCTTTCCCTTTCCCTTTCTTCCTTCCTTCCTTCCTTCCTTCCTTCCTTTCTTTCTTTCTTTCTTTCTTTCTTTCTTTCTTTCTTTCTTTCTTTCTTTCTTTTTCTTTCTTTCTAATACATGTTCCCTTGGGAAACTTCTTTCTGTCCTTAGTGTGTCAGGATCTGAAAATGTTGTCTCTGCTTGATCTCATGGCATGGCTGGTGAACTTTCATTTATCCAGGTGATGGTGACTACAGCTGAGGTTGAAAATTGTGGCTTGGAATGGCCTTCTAAGATTCTTAAATTTTAAACATGAGGAATTATAAATAAATTAACATAAATACTTAAATGATATGTGAACATAAAAATCAACATGTCATCAATTCAATTGAAGCTTTCTTTTTTTCCCTTCCCAAGACACATTTCCTTTTTACTGAATCTACTACCCGGTGATTTGGTACCTGCCATTCCATTGCATATCATTATAATTTTATAGCCACTTTGATGATTCACACATGTGTGAGAATGGCATTGTTAAATATGTTTAAAGCTTTACATAAAATATATGGATTCTTCTAAAATTTTCTCTCTCTTTGTTCAACCTCATACTTGTGCTATGAGAATCATCAAAGTTGATTTATGTTGCTATAGTTCATTAACTTTTATTGCTCTATTGAAATGCATTTGATGAATATAACACAATCTGTCTATTCCCCTGTTGATGGCCACTGAAGTTGATTCCATTTGGGGCACACAAAAATATGATCTGCTCTGAAAATGTTTGCCTGCTTTCTGGGCACTTCTGTGAGGTTACCTCTATGTTCAGCACAGACACAAAGGCAGAAGGCTTCCCTGTAAGTTACAGGTCTCCAATACACTAGAGTTTGCTACTTGTGCCTCAGAATGACTCCATGTCCCTTCTTCCCCAAAGCCTCTTCATGGCAGATGCTGTAGATCAGTGCTAAGAGTTGGTGTCGCAACTCTTAAACATGTCACAAACACTAAATCATTTAAATGGAAAACTTTCAAGCATTACAGAAGCAAGATACTGGCTCAGCTGTTAAAGATGTATCCTGCTCTTCCAGAATACCCGAGCTAGGTTCCCAGCACCTACACTGATCTCACAGCCACCTGTAACCCCAGCTCCAAAGGATCTGACACTCTCTTCTTGCACATGGGTGATATACATACAGAAACACACATCAATACAAATAAATCTTTTTTATTAAAGGATAAAATAGAGGTATAATGAGCGCTCGATTTTCTAGCATTCAATGTCAAGAATTATCACCTCTCAGTCAATGTTTCATTTGTATTATGTCCATTTTCCTGTCCTGTAACTTTTAAGTGAAGGTTAATCCTTTTTAAAAAGATTTATTTTTTATATGTAAGTACACTGTAGCTGTCCTCAGACACACCAGAAGAGGGCATCAGATCTCATTATGAATGGTTGTAAGCCACCATGTGGTTGCTGGGATTTGAACTCAAGACCTCTGGAAGAGCAGTCAGTGTTCTTAACCACTGAGCCATCTCTCCAGGTCCAAATGTTAATACTTAATATGACCATTTAATCCTTAATTCTTTTATCATTTTATAACCTTTGTGGAATTTTTATGTCTTATCTTTTTAAAATAATATTTTTATTTATTAACAATTTTATAGATGTCTGCAATGTATTTTGATCATATCCTCCTTTTTCCCACCTCCAACTTGTCTTGAATCTCTACTCCAAATCACCTGCCTCCTAATTTCATATACTTAAGAAAAATCTGCTAAACCTAATTATGTGTGTAGGCATGGGGCTATCAATTGAAGCATGGGCAACTGACCAGGAGCCCTGCTCATGGAAAAAAAGATCTTTCTCCCTGAGTAGCAATCAACTGCCAATAGCTCTTTAGCTAGGCATGGAACGTGTGTCCCTCAAACATCCTTGCTGCGCTGTTGACTAGCTTGATCTAGTGCAGGTCTTAAGCAGATAGCCACAGCTACTGTGAATTCAATTCATGAGAACACTGGTTCAGCTGTGTCCAGAGGTAATGACAGCAGTCCTCTATGACTTGATGTTTCTACAAACTTTCAACCTCCTCTTCCTGAATATTTGATCCATGAGCATCATGAAAACATAGATGTTTATTTGGGGCTGAGGTATAAGGAGAATTTAATAAATGACCTTAATATCATTAACAAACCTTAAGAAGTCATATCTAAATAGCAAACTGGTCACTATAATCAACAACTTTGTTGTGGTTTTTCCTGTTCAGAGGCAGGTTCTCATTCTGTTACTCAGGCTGGCCCCACAGTTTTGATCCTCAAATTAGTAGTCTTAGTACTAGGATTACAGATGTGTGCCACCACACAAGGCATAAACATGTATTAATAGTGTACCTTAATCAGTATTGTGATAGTTTGAATAAGAATGTCCCCATAGATTTATATTTGAATTCTTAGTCATCAGGAATTGGAAACGTTTGAAAAGATTAGAATTAGGAGGTGTGACCATGTTGGAGGAAGTCTCTCTGTTACTTTCTCTGTCTCTCTCTTTCTCTCTGTCTCTCTGTCTCTCTCTGTCTCTCTGCCTCTCTCTCTCTCTCTCTCTCTCTCTCTCTCTCTCTCTCTCTCTCTCTCTCTCTCTACCTGCTATTACAGGCTATTTGATCACACTGTGAAATCCATGATTATGTAATTTATTGAAAAAGAAGCCTGTTTCTAGTTGTGGTATGGCTTGGCCCTTAGTACATACCTTTAATCCTAAACAATGAAGGCAAACTAGGAAGCACCCATGCTTGAAAGTGATGTCTAAATGAGTGGCAGACAAATTGATGAATTAGGGAAAGATTTGGTAGGATAGGATATGCCCAACTCTCGTGCTAGAGGAAAGAGAGTCATCAAAAGGGGGAACAGCACAGAGGGAGAAAAGGAGGCAGTTTTACCTGGAAAGTTTTACAGATACAGGTTGAAGAGAGAACAAGCTAGAGACAGGTGAAGACAGAATGAGCCAGAGAATGAGAAGGAGCCTAATTAGAACATATTGCCTGTTCTTTCCAGGACTTTTAGCATGAAAGGATGCTGAATTTTGTCAAATGCTTTTTCAGCATCTAATGAGATGACCATGTGGTTTTTTTTCTTTTAGTTTGTTTATGTAGTGGATTACATTGATGGATTTCCGTATATTGAACCATCCCTGCATCCCTGGGATGAAGCCTACTTGATCATGGTGAGTGATGGTTTTGATGTGCTTTTGGGCTCGGTTGGCAAGGATTTTATTTAGTATTTTTGCATCAATATTCATAAGGGAAATTGGCCTATAGTTCTCTTTGTTGGATCTTTGTGGAATTCAAGTCCCAAACCTAAACATAATAAAAGCAATATACAACAAACCAGTAGCCAACATCAAGTTAAATGGAGAGAAACTTGAAGCAATCCCACTAAAATCAGGGACTAGACAAGGCTGCCCTCTCTCTCCATATCTTTTCAATATAGTACTTGAAGTTCTAGTGAGAGCAATTAGACAACATAAGGAAGTCACAGGGATACAAATTGGAAAGGAAGAAGTCAAACTATCATTATTTGCAGATGATATGATAGTATACTTAAGCAACCCAAAAAACTCCACCAGAGAATTCCTACAGCTGATAAACAACTTCAGCAAAGTGGCTGGTTATAAAATCAACTCAAGCAAATCAGTAGCCTTCCTAAACTCAAAGGACAAGCAGGCTGAGAAAGAAGTTAGGGAAATAACACCCTTCACAATAGCCACAAACAATATAAAGTATCTTGGCGTGACTCTTACCAAACAAGTGAAAGATTTGTATCACAAGAACTTCAAGTCCTTGAAGAAAGAAATTGAAGAAGACCTCAGAAGATGGAAAAATATTTCTTGCTCTTGGATTGGCAGGATCAATATAATAAAAATGGCCATCTTGCCAAAAGCAATCTACAGATTCAATGCAATCCCCATCAAAATCCCAAATCAATTCTTCATAGATCTAGAAAGAGTAATTCTCAAATTCATCTGGAATGATAAAAAACCCAGGATAGCTAAAACTATTCTCAACAATAAAAGGACTTCTGGGGGAATCAATATCTCTGACCTCAAGCAGTACTACAGAGCAACTGTGTTAAAAACTGCATGGTATTGGTACAACGACAGGCAAGTAGATCAATGGAATAGAATTGAAGACCCAGAAAGGAACCCACAGTGATATGGTCACTTGATCTTTGATAAAGGAGCTACAACCATCCAGTGGGAAAAAGGTAGCCTTTTCAACAAATGGTGTTGGTTCAACTGGAGGTTAATATGCAGAAGAATGCAAATTGACCCATTCTTATCATCTTGTACTAAGATCAGTTCCAAGAGGATCAAGGACCTCCATATAAAGCCAGAAACACTGAAACTAATAGAAAAGAAACTGGGGAAGACCCTAGAGGACATAGGCACAGGGGGAAAGTTCCTGAACAGAACTCCAATAGCTTATGCTCTAAGGTCAAGAATCGACAAATGGGACCTCATAAAATTACAAAGTTTCTGTAAGGCAAAGGACACTGTCAGAAGGACAAAACAGCAACCAACAAAGTGGGAAAAGATCTTCACCAACCCCACATCCCACAGAGGGCTAATATCCAATATATACAAAGAACTCAAGAAATTAGACCCCAAAGAACCAAATAACCCTATTAAAAATGGGGTACAGAGCTAAACAAGGAATTTTCACCAGAAGAAATTTGGATGGCTGAGAAGCACCTTATACTCAAGACACAAATAGCAAGTCAAATGATTCCCAAGAAGAAGAAAGGAGAGGACCCTGGGCCTGTAAAGATTGCATCCAGTTTAGTAAAGAAACCGAGGGGGGAGGGGGAATGATTGGGGAACAGTTGGGGGGGAGAGGAACTATGGGAACTATGGTGGGTGGGAACTGGGAAAGGGGAAAGCCTTTGGAATGTAAACATAGAATATAGAAAATAAAATAAAAAAAAGAGATGTTTAACATCATTAGTCATTAGAGAAATGCAAATCAAAACAACCCTGAGACTTAAATATGCAATGCTACATATTAATAATTGTTTCTGTCAAACAATTCTAGCTCAAATATTACATTCTGGGAATGTAATCAGGGAAATGCAAATCAAAACAACCCTGAGATTCCACCTCACACCAGTCAGAATGGCTAAGATTAAAAACTCAAGAGACAACAGATGCTGGCAAGGATGTGGAGAAAGAGGAACACTCCTCCACTGTTGGTGGGATTGCAAGGTGGTACAACCCCTCTGGAAATCAGTCTCGCAGTTCCTCAGAAAATTGGGCATGATGCTTCCAAAGGACCCTGTCATACCACTCCTGGGCATATACCCAGAGCATTCCCCAGCATGCAATAAAGACACATGCTCCACTATATTCGTAGAAGCCTTATTTATAATAGCCAGAAGCTGGAAGGAGCCCAGATATCCCTCAAAGGAGGAATGGATACAGAAAATGTGGTATATTTATACAATGGAATACTACTCAGCAATTAAAAATAATGACTTCATGCAATTTGTAGGCAAATGGTTGGATCTGGAAAATATCATCCTAAGTGAGTTAACCCAATCACAAAAGAATACACATGAAATTCAATCACTGATAAGTGGATATTAATGAGCCCAGAAGCTCTGAATACTCAAGGCACAATTAGCAAATCAAAAGATTCTCAAGAAGAAGGAATGAGAGGTCACTGGTCCAGAAAAGACTGGTTCCAGTCTTGCAGGAGAGTACCAGAACAGAGGAAATGTTGGGGGTTGATTGGGGAATGTGCGTGGGGGGGGGGTGGGGGGGGTGGGGGTGAGTGGGTGGATGGGGAGGGGGGTGGGGTTGGGGGGGGCGGGGGGAGGACTTATGGGACCCATGGTGAGGGGGGAACTGGGAAAGGGGAAAGCCTTTGTAATGTAAACAAAGAATATAGAAAAAAACATATTGCCAGAGCTAGTTTGAGGCCAAGCAGAGCAAAATAATCAGAGGCTGGGAGAGAAGGCAGATTGAATCAGTATGGAGAAGAGTTTGAGCCAAAATAGCTTCATTGAACAAGCCAACCAGAGTTCAGAAAGAGCTAGAGAGGATGAGCTTATTCAGCAGCAAGTCTCAGAGGTTGAAAACATTTTAGACCTAGATTAGATTTTACAGAGGCTAGAAGCTTCCAGTATTAGGCCTCAGTTGGCAGATGGAGGCAGTAAGCCTCTGGGATAACAATCACATCAGGTGAATAAAAGATACTATTACAGTCTACAGATCAGCATGTGGATTTAGCTACTTCTCTGTCACCATTACTGACTATTGCTATGTTTCCTGCGATAAAGATAATGAACTAAACCTCTGAAAACGTAAGTAAGTCTCCAATTAAATGCTTTCTTTTATATGAGTCATGGTGTCTCTTCACATCAATAGAATACTAAGAATCGTACAAGATTCACAGACTGAAATTAATTGATGTGCACACACCTTTTTTAGTCTACTTGTGATTTCCATCTCTTCTCCCTTAAATTTCACTGGAGATATATAAAGTTTTATCCTATGAAATTTCCTACAGACTGGTTTTTACTAATTGTTATCTTCTTCATGTTGTTAGCTATGTCCCAATATATTGCTAAATCTAAAGGCTTAAGTTGTGTGTTTCCACAATAATTTCTGATTCTTTAGTTCCTTTTGACTTTGAAAGTTGCTGCTTAGTCTTGGAATTCATAATTTATACAGTGCTGAGAGATGGTGCGTTCTAGAACTCTCCCTCGATTTTAACTGAGGAGCTGGAATACTTCATAAAAAGACACATTCTTTTCTACTACTATCAGGTTACTATAACAAAAATTGATTTGTTCAATTTATTTACTGGTTCTTGAAAAATTGACGTCACTTACAATGTTCTCCCAATGATGATTATTAAATTTATTTTGAGTTCTTTTGAATTCATAATAATAAAATATTTATTAAAACTTGTAAATTTAAATGTATACAAAGAGTTCCAATCCATTTCAGTTTGTGCTTGTAGTTTTGATTTTTGTTTTGTCTTGTTTTGTTTTGTTTTGTTGGATTCTTTTTCTTTCCTGTCTGGCTTTGGATCTTGAATCCCTTTAAAAGCTGTGATATATACATTGAAAGAACATTCCATACTCATCCTCTGTTTATCTTGCTCATACCAGAAGTTTTCTGCTTCCCCAATAATTCCTAATTTCTTTTAGTGGAAATAGCATATGGAGCCTACAATGTGGGCACAGAAAGTTATTCATAAAATACTATAACTCATGGAAACTTGAGGAATATATAATATGGTCCCATTACAGTTGTAATTTGTTTACATAACTAACTACATAGGCACAGCATTTGTAGGGTTGTCATTGCATATGTCAATCTCTGCTCCCTCAGATGAGTTTTTCACTCATATTCTTTTTTTGTTTGTTTGTTTATTTTGAGACAGGGTTTCTCTGTGTAGCCCTGGCTGTCCTGGAACTCACTCTGTAGACCAGGCTGGCCTCGAACTCAGAGATCCGCCTGCTTCTGCCTCCCAAGTGCTGGGATTAAAGGTGTGCACCACCACCGCCTGGCTTTCACTCATATTCTTAATTTTTCCCACTGTCTTTCTATTTTTCTAATTACTTGTAGCTGGTAACATAGCTGTTACTTGATTGTATTTTTTTCCAGAAAGGTTATTCTAATCTCTGGCATTTTTATTGTTGTTACAAATTCATACTTTAAAGATTCATTTTTATTCTTTTTAAATCCATGTCTATGTCTGTGTGGGCATTTTTCCCACATTAGTGCAGTACCTTTAGAGGCAGGAGATAAAGACTGCTTTAGGTAAGGGCTGGAAATTGACCCCCCATGGTATCGAAGAGCAACAAGCTTTCCTAAACACTGAACCATCTCACCAGTCCCTATTAATTCTTTAAGTCAAGGGAATTTCTTAAATTTAATACAGTTAAATGTTTTCTTTTTTAGTTTGGATTACTTTTTTTTTCATCTTGTTAAAGAATTTCTCAAGGACTTGGTTGTGACTTCATAGAGGATGCATGCCCTTGATTTCATTCTAAGGACAAGAAAGACTGCAAGAAGGAAAGAAAGAAGGAAGGAAGGAAGGAAGGAAGGAAGGAAGGAAGGAAGGAAAGATAGAAAGAAAGAAAGAAAGAAAGAAAGAAAGAAAGAAAGAAAGAAAGAAAGAAAAGAGAGAAAGAAAGAGAGAGAGGGAAAAGGGAGGGGAGGAGGGAGAGAAGAGAAAGTAAGAAAGAGATAAAGTCGACAAAAGGAGAAAGGGAGAAGAGAAAGGAAAGTGGGAGAAACAAAATGGAGGGAGTGGAGGGGGAAGAGAAAGACTCCCTCAAACAGAGAGTGCCCAGAATGTAAAGTACTACTCCATTATTCCAACAGAAATAGCTACAATTTGGAAATAATAATAATAATAATAATAATAATAATAAAATAGCCATTTAATATCTCTTGAAGTTATCTGAACAGCATATATATAGCAAATGAAGAAACATGTCTTCAAGACACAAATCTTTAAAGCATGGTTAGCCTAGCAAGTCTAAGGTACCATGAAATTCCTCCCCCTCCTCCAGTTTCCTAGAGTAGCCTCATAGAAGGGCAACTCATTGGGCTTGGGTAATAAAACAGGACTGGATCTCCACTCAGCTAGTGAAAAATTGCCCATTATTCTTGTGAGACAAGCACCAGGATTTCATTGATGGTGTGAAACTTCAAATGATGGTGGGAGATTAGTCCCTACTTGGCCCTTCTGTGGGGGTTTTAGGTCAGATACAAGTAAGGAATACTGAAGTTCTGATTGCCCCCACCTGAGCATCCTTAAAAAGTCAGTTTCTGTGCTGAAGGAGACAAGAAAAGGTCAAAGGCTAAAGATCCCCGCCAGACTAATGCTCCTGAGTCAGAGGTACCATGGCTAAGGCTCCTGAGTCAGAGGTACCAGGTTTCGGGAGTGAAAACACTAGCAGCCCTAAGGTCCCGGACCAAGGGTCTTACAGTTTTGCTTAGAAGAAAATAAAAGCTGTAGAAACAAATTGTTCTTCATTAAACAATATTTAGGACAAAATATAGGGAATTTCAAGTCTAGGAGCTCTAAAAACTAATATATATATATATATATATATATATATATATTCATAAAAAATGGAGGGGGAATCAACTTGGTTATTGGAGCCTAACAGTTTGGTGTGATATCGACAGGGGCAGATGGTTCAATAGAGATGTGGAAAGGAGACAAGAGAGTCCTAGTGAAAACATTATGTCCCAAGACAACTGTGTGATAGCCCAGGCTAGAACCTCTAAGGAGAAAACTTTAAGGCTTCACAGTTGCAAAGAGAGAAAATTTTTACTAAAATAGTCTAGGGAATAAATAAACCAAGCCAACATTAACAAAAGTATGGAATAAGGCAGGGAACCAAGAAGGTTAATTTTTAAAACTCTTTAAATATATACATGTGTTCCTTTTTTCTCTCGGCTTCTAAGATATAAAATTATATAAAGTAGTAATTACATGAAAGTATGCTTGAGAGGAAATCAATATCCAAAGTTGATGAAATATATCATCAAAAACCATCCAGTTTTCAATAGGAATTGTGATACCAGTTGAATAAGAGGAAGGAGTCAACACAAGAGAAGTCACAGGGGCTGCAGATATGCAGGAAAGAAGACTAAGATGTGAATTTAACAGATTTCAACACAGATACTGTAAATAAACTCAAAGAGCTAAAAGAAACAAGGCATAAGAGGTAAAGGAGCACAAGGGGGCATTGCTGTAATATAGGGAGAATATAAGTATTTTTAGAGAAGTAACTAGATCAAAATCCTGGTATGGAAAAGTACAATCAAAGAACTAAATTTTTGTGTGGAATTTTGATTGACAGAAGAAACATCAAATTTAAAAAATACATTGATAAGTATTATATGTGCAAAGGAGAGAGTAAGAAGAAAAATGAACACTGGTTCAGAGGTTAAAAACCCTTGCTATCCTATAGATAGCAAACCAGAGTTCAATTGCCAGCACCCATGCTGAGGTGCTCACAATTCTGTGTGACTCCAGATCCAAGAATTTTTAATGCTCTCTCCTGGCCTCCACAAGTACTTGCACACATGTGTGCACATAAGCAGACATACAAACATAAATACAAATAAAATAGTTTTTTAAGTAAAAGTTTCCAGATAATGGCTACCCGCTACTGAAGAGTGGGGTTGGAATGTAACAATCCATCTTACCCAACTGTGAACCTTGAGAGGTAATAGCAGGACTGGCAGACAGGCTCACTGGTGCATAGCACAGTGGCATAAACATTATGGAAATAAACAGTCCCTTCCTGATTAGATGTAAGTACTGTTCAACAAGAAGAAAACACATACCTGGCACGATTCTTGAGCCAAAAACTTACGATGGCTACTGGAGGGGCAAAGCTACTACTATTGTTAACCTGATACCTAATGACTTACTGTTATAACCATAGATTAAAGCACACCTCAACTCTCATCAGAGAAGCTTCTATTTGCAGTGGAAGATGATTAACAGAGAAACAAAGCTGCAGAACATAAGAGACTGCAAAATGCTCAGCCAAAAACAGATACAGCACCCTTCCTCCCTAGGCTCAGGGATCACTGTGGAAGAGGGAACGGAATGTAAGAGTGGACTGCATAGCAACAGTATTTCCTTGCCAGAGCAGGGCAGCTTCGCATATGAACTCGCAGTGTTTGTGAGCTTGTGAGTGTATGAATGACTCAGCCATACCAAATGCCCAGTGTGGAGAAAGATAAATAGGAATTCCAATCCTACCCATGCACCTATTGGCAATTGTCAGTTATTGGGAGAAGAAGAGAGAGTTTTCTCTAAAAGTACAGACTCTAGTCAACCAGGATGCTGTGGAAGACCACACACCCAGGCAACACAAATTAGTGTTGATAAGAAAACAAAAGAGGTCAGGACACGAAGTCCTGAAAAAGAGTTAAAACACATGGTAAGAAATTAAGAAATTAATAAAGTTATTTTTAAAACTGAAAAATACTAAATAGTTAAAATGTTAGAATTAAAAAACATTCCATTTAATACTAAGGAAAGTAGTAAAGATAAGAAAAATAAGACAGACATAAAACACACACACACACACACAAAAAAGTAAAATATATTAATGACTTCCTATTGCTGTGATGAAACACCACTGTGAAAAGTACGTGTAGGGAAAGGAGTTTATGTTCGCTTACTGGTCCAGAGGCTCAAGAGTCCATCATGATTGAGATGGAGGGCAACAAGCAGCAGGCACAGTGGCAGGAGCAAAAAGCCCAGAGACCATATCTCAACTTTAAAGCAGTAAGCAGAGACAGGGAACCGCAGACAGGTTCTATCCTGGCCCATGTGCCCCAGCATAGTCACCACTCCTAAACCTCCCCCCAACAATGCTGTCAACTAAGGACCAAGTATTCGAATTTCTCAGTCTACTGGGACATTCTCGTTCAAACTGCCACAACATAATTAGCTCAAATTGATCAAGGGCCCAGAAGAAGATGTTGCAAATGTAAAACTCTCAGGAATAAAAGGAGATAAGTCCTCCTGATTTTAAGCTGGGTAGATTATTTTAAAGAATGGTATACAAAAGCGCACACAAGTTAAGTAATAATAGAGAAATTGGCTTCCTCAATACTGGAAATCAAATATTAGCATTCAGATTTCCTCTCTCATTTTGGAAGGCCATTCTCCTTTTTATTGGCATAATTTATTCCTAAAATGTAAAGCCTTCTGCACATACACCCTCTAAAACTAAATTGGATCACAAGAGTTTACCAGATTTATCAACTGTATTATGCCTAGTTGAATTTTTCTTCGTTCTTAAATCAGTTTTAAGTAGCTTTTGTTAAAATTTTAAGTACACTTAAATTCTCGGATTTGTTGGCTAAGATGGTTTATGCTGTGCTTATTGTTTTTAACTCTTAGCTACACCAATAGCTATGTTCACGCCAGCTGAATTCTAACTTCTTTTCATTGATGATGCATTTGTACGACTTAACTTCAGGTTTTGCATTTATAACATGGGTCTTTTAATAAGAACAAAGTACGTTAACAAGGTCAGCCCTTCATTTCATTGTTGGAACTCTGGACCTCTCGCATGCTCTGCATGTGACACCCCAGGGATCCCTTGCCTCTCGAATGTGTTCGTTATCTATACACAAGGCTCCATCTCAGACTTTGTGTCGTGCTTTCTATTCCTTCTGTCTTACAGTCTTAATATTAACCACTTAGTATGTGCCCATGTTATCTTTGTATCAAATGTGATCTTAGCTTTCAGAACACAGATACTGTTTTAACTCTCTCAGCACCATTATCCCTTCATAACTTACTCCCCCCACCTCTGGCAAGTTGTTTAGGTTTGATGAACAGGAAACAACTATGGTCTACAGATACAAATCCTTGGGGCTTTTAGCTTGATTCTCCTGGGACTGCTTTTTGATTCTGCCCACTTGCTAAATATGCATCTTCGGGATCATAGTCCTATCCATCAAAGAGGAGAACTCCAGAAGGCAGGAAAAAGTCGCCAACAGCCTGAATGTCCTAAAAGGTGTGTGTGTGTGTGTGTGTGTGTGTGTGTGTGTATGATATATAAAAATATAACACAAATTCTAGAATATTATATATTAAGTATATAGCATATTAATGTTAGATGTGTTTTATTATTGTAATTTAGCTTGCCCACTTCATTGTTTTTAATGGTTGTGATCTAGTTTGCTTTTTGTTGCTGTGACAGATACCATGACTGAAACCCATTTAGTGAATACACACAGCTTATATTGTAGGCTCAGGCTGCTACTGTCCTTGGTGATCACCCTATGGTCCTGGCATCTCCAATGTTCTGGGGTGTCCACTGAAGCTGAAGCTGTACTTTCATCAATGCCCTCTCCCAACCTCTCATAGTACCAAGCCTCAGCCGCTCTCCACAATCCCTTTATGCTTTCAGAACCAGTACTATATGGGAGATTTACACATCACCATGGTCATCTTCCAGCTTGAGATGCAGCCTTGGCCCTGTCTAGACCACAGACAACTTCTGTGTATCAACTCTGCTAAACACTTCCCAGAAAATTTCACCTTAACGATGCTGGTCTCTTATTAACCAGTTAACTTATTATTATTATTATTATTATTATTATTATTATTATTAATTCTATATTCTTTGTTTGCATTCTAAAGGCTTTCCCCTTTCCCAGTCCCCCCCCACCATATGTCCCATAAGTCCTCTCCCCCCCCAACTATTCCCCAATCACCCCCCACCACCACCACCATTTCTCTGTTCTGGTACCCTCCTACAAAACTGGATCCAATCTTTTCAGGCCCAGGGTCCTCTCCTTTCTTCTTCTTGGGAATCATTTGACTTGCTAATTGTGCCTTGAGTATTCAGAGCTTCTGGGCTCATTAATATCCACTTATCAGTGATTGCATTTCATGTGTATTCTTTTGTGATTAGGTTAACTCACTTAGGATGATATTTTCCAGATCTAACCATTGGAATACTACTCAGCAATTAAAAATAATGAATTCATGCAATCTGTAGGCAAATGGTTAGATCTGGAAAATATCATTCTAAGTGAGTTAACCCAATCACAGTTAACTTTTTAAGCCCCAGATAACTAGCACTGCTTGTCACAGTAAAGTAAATGTTTTACTTCCACAGATTCTTAATAAAAATTCAATCATGAAAACAATTCTGATAGGTCAGGACCAGGTCTCTACCATTTCCTCTGCATTGCCCTTTAAAATATCCATGTTCCCACAATATATCATTAAGATCTTCACATTCAGGCACATAAGCTTTTCTAGGCTAAAGCTTACAAATCCTCCACCTCTCCCCCACAAAACAGTCCAAGCATAATGTGCATGCACATAGTCAAGTCCATCACAGCAAAACCTCACATTCCTGGCACCAGTTTCTTTCCTAGTTCACTGTGATAAAACACTGACCATAATCAACTTTAGGTATGGGGGTAAAGGTTACAATTCATCCTTAATGGAAGTCAAGACAAGAAGAACCCACGGCAGTATCTTTGAGAGAGCAACTGAAGGGAGACCATGGAGGAACTCTATTTATTTGCTGGGTCCCCTGGCTGGTTCTCAGCTGCTTTTCTTTTCTCCTTCTTTCTTTTTCTTTCTTTTCTTTTTTTTAATAGTAATAAATTTATTTATTTATTTACTTTATATCCCAATACCAGTGCCCCTCTCCTCCCAATACCCCCTCACACAGATCCCCCCCATTCCTCTTTCTTCTCTGAGAAGAGAGAGCTCCCTGCCCCATCCTGGGAGTATCTCTACCCTACCCTGCACATTATCACTGGAGGACTAGGCACATCCTCTCCTATTGAGGCCAGACAAGGCAGCCCAGTTAGAGGAACGGGATCCACAGGCAGGTAGGAAACAGATTCAGGGATAGCCCCTGCTCCAATTGTTGGGGGACCCGTATGAAGACCAAGCTGCACATCTGGTACATATGTACAGGGAGCCCTAGGTCTAGCCTGTGTTCACTCTTTAGTTGGTGGTTCAGTCTCTGGGAGCCCCCATGGGTCCAGGTTAGTTGATTCTGTTGGTCTTTCTGTGGAGTCCCTGTCCTTTTCAGGTTCCCCAATCCTTCCCCCAACTCTTCCAGAAGACTCCCTGAGTTCCATCTAATGATTGGCTGTGGGTTTCTGCGTCTCTTTCTATTGCCTGGCCTGCTCTCTTATACAACTCAGGAAGACCAGCACAGAGGAGTCACTGCCCACAATGGGTTGTGGTCAGTCTTAGGTCTTTCAAAATTCATTAGTAATTAACAAAATGCCCTCAAAACATGCCCACTGGCCAATCTGACGGAGAGAATTTCACTTGAGGATCCCCTTTTCCAGGTATGTCAAGTTGAAAACCAAGGTTAGTCATTAGACTCAATATCTTGAGTAAAATGGTAAATTAAATACATGTATATCAACCTAGAAACATTACCAACTTACTAACATAATTTTTATTTTAAAAAGCATGTTACAAATTCATTTTTGTGGCAAGACTGCTCATGTTACCTCTATATTTTTCTTGACCTTAGGTCCCTTGAATTTCTGACTTTCACCCTACATTTTAAGAATGCAGCAGATCTGTAAACATGAAAAACTGTTTTTCTTCTGGAAGGCTGAGCCTCAGCAACATTGAAAATAGCACTAAGGTGAAGTTTACATTTTCATCTTGTCCTTGCCTTATTCCTTTAGCAAGCTGTGTATTCTGTTTGCCCTTACAATTTTCTCCCAGGCACAATCTATCTCATCTGACACTGAGAAACAGTTACTATTGATCTTGGTGAATGGTTGCCTTTGATTTTTTTTCTACAGAGAGATCTCAGTAGAAATTCACAGATATTCTGTTTTCCTACTAAATGGAAAACCATGCTGCACAGTCATTGTGTCCTGTTGTCCAAGCCTACTGTTTTGCAACTCACTGCCTCGTCTCTTTCATTTGGCTTCTCTGTCACTGTGGCTCTTTCCCTAATATTTCATCCTTTATGCAGACTCCTTCCTTGGAGCTGAACTTGGCAGTAGAGTTTGCCTAACTAATGGAGACCATATGCTCCGCAATTACATTTCCCCAACAACATTCAGATTTGTTAGCAAATATTGAGAAGACAAGTTGAGACTCTAGAGCTCAAAGAGCTATGAGGAGTTGGCAGGAGAAGATAAGTAAATCTGCAGTTTCTCACTCCTGGCACTCAGGTCTGCTTGGGGCTGATATTGTTTGAGGTACTGCCTCTGCTTTCTATTCTGTTGTTTTGATAAAACCATAGACAAAAAAGTACATTTGGTAAGGATGAGGCTTTGTTTTTTTAATTTTAACTTACGGGTTTAGTCCATCACTGAGGCAGGCCAAGGGAGGAACATGGAGGCAGACACTCAAGCGTGGAGGAAAGTGGGTTACTGGCGTGGTCCTTGTAGCTTCTTCAGCTTGCTTTCATATACAAGCCGGGACCACTCGCCCAAGGCTGATACTGCCCACAGCGGGCTAGGCCCTCCCACATCAAAGATTAATCAAGAAAATGTTCCACAGACATGCCCGCAGGCCAAGCAGTTGTAGGCAATTCTCAATTGAGGTTTCCTCGTTCCAGATGGTTCTAGTCTCTGTTGAGTTGACAAAGACTCAGACATGCGTACCCAGAGATTTGGTTTTCAAAGTACCAAATCAATTAGATTGTTCTTCAAATAGCTAAGCAAACCTTTTACATCTCTGTAAGGGCATGCTGCACTCTCTCCCACAGATCAATTTTTAATGTGTGAGCCACTTATTTATTGCTTCTGTCCTCCCCCCAACTAGAGACCCAGAATCGTGTAATTACAAACTGTTTTGTCACCAAGTCCCAATAAAGGAGTGTAAACATCAACATTTGCCTAATGAAGGTTACAATCTCTAATGATATTAATTTTTGACAGTCAATATATATTACATACAGGGAACCCTCTCACCAGCATCTTCTTTTCTCAGAAGCCAGGTCAGTCTTGAACTAAGGAGTCTCATGTCCATAAGGACTACAAATTCACAAGATTCTGAAGATCTAGACTCATACTAGCAGTATTGTTATTGGATATTATTGACCTGGAAATGAAGTTTCATCAGTGGCTGTGAGGAACAAGAAGGCCCACCCCTTAAGCAAGCTTTAACCCCTGTATTTTGATGAGGAAAAGGCAGGGAGACTTTGCTCATTTGTACAGAAAGCAAGGAAGGGTAGCTAGCATGAGAATAGGGGGCAGAAGTGGCCCAATGTTTACTTCTCAAGGCTATTCTACGGAATGTAGGCCATGTCTTCAGAGCCCTATATTCTAGAGCCATCTGTAGTAGCATGTGACCCTCTAGCCCAGTGTGGCCCTGTATGACTCTAAGCTTTTCAATGACACCAGTAGCCATTCCTCCCCAGCACTGCTCCTGGCAATGGTGGGCAGCACGCTGGCTCACAGTTGCAACTGAAGAAGCAACTTCCTGGCTGCTTCTGGTCCACAGTTTCACCTTCACACAGGGGAAGGGGGTTAAATAGGGCCTCGGGGAACCCTCCCCCACACTCTAGGCGACAGTTACAAAGACACAAGAAACACTCCTTGTTTTAGAACACAAATACATAAATTTTTAATCTGCGAAAAATACAAAATGAAACCATGTACAAGTTATGTACAAACCCTTTTTACAAGACAAGAGAGTTATCACTGGTTGTTACAGATGACAGAGTTGGGTAGGTCATTTCAGAGCACCAGCATTTATTCTCTTCTCCAGTTCCTGTCTGGTTACATAATTCATCATAGCCACAGTCACCGTGCCAGCAATCAAAGTGTGAAAGACAGAGAAACAAACCACGCTCTTTCCCCTTAATGAACGTGTTGTAGGCTGACCTCTGCATATGGGTACCTCTGAATTGTTTTTTTTCCCCTTTGTCCCCTGAAGAAATTCCAAATGAAGGTTTTGGTGTTAAGTGGGGAAAAGTCTCTTTTCGGCATCTGCATGGTGGGACGTGAGCCAGATACTTTAGGCAGGATGTGATTGTACCACCTGGGAACGGAACGTTTTTAATTAGGACTTTTCCAGGCAGATCTGGGTTTATGTTTGAAATGTTGCAGTTCTGGTCAAATGTGTACACAGCGGAAGGAAAGGGAGAACGGAGGTACTGGGGTGGAAAAGGCTCTGGTTTAGGGTAGACCTGGGGCTTGACTTGTCTCACTGAAGGGGCTCCTTTCCCCACGACTACCTCCTCTGAATGACTACCTCCTGGATCCCTAGGGCAGGAAGTTCTGGGATGCTTTGACAGGCACATGTGTTGTGTGTGTACATTTCCATCTAAGACTCTAAACAGCAGGACAGGTGCTGTTTCCTAAGACAGGCCTTGGAGAGCTTTGGGGTCAGCTTTGGAGGACAAGAAGAAACACAGAAGTTCCTCATGGGATAAACAGACCAGGGGAAAGCACTTTTCAATTTAATATTCTACCTAGAAAGGAGATCAGTTTTCATTGCAGAAAAGCCATTGCAGAACAAGTTGACCTTAACATTTTATGTATTAAGACTATTGCAACTAGAACCGGTTCTGGGTGTGCTATGCATGAGGGGTGAGGGGTGATATGAACTGACTGAAAAGAGAGACCACCTCTCAAGTCCTTTTAGTGGGTACTTTAAAAGGCATGCTGATGACCTAGAAGGGCCTGCTAGTTTCCCACTCAATCCAGTCTTCATGGCAACCACATGAGATAAAGACAAAGGGGAAGGTGGTCCTTCCAGTCTGCCTCATTACTCCTGAGTCCCTATTTCAGATCCCCTTCATCTCGACCCCCACTTAATGCTTCTTTTTCTCTATTGTTAAACCCCCCTTTTCTGTTTTCCATTATCCCAGTACTAAATAGATATTCTGTCCTCATCATATCAGCTCCGTTTGCTCCACTAGGGCCCTGAAAACTTGGCTGTAGCCCCCAGACAGTTCTACTGACCTGTCAGCTAAGCCTATGCTTTCTCCTTTAATGAAAAACCTCATCTAGAGTTCTCCCTTTATAATTACCTGGGGCATTGAGTGTGTGTGTGTGTGTGTGTGTGTGTGTGTGTAGGGTGTAGGGGCGTCCTTAGGACCTGAACCTTCCAGAGCAACGTCTCAGGTTTGTCTGCATCCCCAGCCCAGAACACCTTCATACTGGGAATGAATCTCCCCCCTCCCTTTTAAAGGGAGGAAAATAGCCCCTCTGTCAGCTGCCAAAACTCTTGTCTCACATTCTCATCTTCTCCTCTTCTTTCTGTCCCTCTGCACTGCTCTGTCCTTGGGGTCTGCAGTAGACAATTCCCTTTTGTAGACACTTTCAGACTCCTCCCCAGCCTTAGAATTCAAGTCAAACCTCCACAGCTGTTATGGTACTTACTTGCTATGTAGCCCATCCAATAAAAAGTCTTTCTTGGATGAATGTTTTATATAATGTGTCTTCTGTTGCCAAGGTGTCCAGCAACAGGTGCAAAGGGATTACTTGATAAACTAATGAAATCATTGATCCATCCACATTCCTGAATGAGCTGGGATGTTGTTCCTCTGCTTACCTAATAACTCTGAAACCCCATCTAGTCTACAAAGCCTGATCAACCACTTCACACTGTTTGTTTCTTACCTCCTGCTTTATTGGAGGGCAGTGATATATACATGCTTACTCTTTCTCTACTGGCTCTTTAGGACACTCCTTTAAGTTGGATTTTAAGCTTACTGCAAGCAAGAATATGTCATCTCATTCCTCCAACTGGATCCATTTTTCTGACAGACATGTACTGGTGCTGTCTACTAAGTTCCAGTTAGCTCACTCATAGTTAGAAGTCATGAATTCTTGATTCTACTATGATTCTTGGTGGTCTACCTGGCATTCTTATTATATTAATGTCTGTAAAATAGTATAACCAGCAGGATTCTTTTTGAAAATAATCCGAAAATCTATCCCTTTCCTTTAATCTGTGCAGTGACCCCATGGGTATTTTAATAATAGAGTACTGCATGTCAGGGTGGAAATGTAGGAGGAGGGTAGGTGTTCTTCATGGAGAGTTGTTGTTAAGTGCAACCACAGAACCTCAAGTTGCTGAGAGATGGTTCAGCTTGAGAGACTACATTTCTGTGATACCTTCCGGGAAGAACAGAACATCTCAAAGGCTTCAATGCCCAAAGGACAGTCACCACTCTCCATCATTCTTTGGCCCTTTCAGTGATTCTCTCTGACTTTCTAAATCAATCCTTCAATTTAAATGTGGCTCTTCAACCATCCACTTCCTAGCTCCTTCCATGAACACTTGCCATATACTTTTTTTCAATGAGTGCATGGACACACACTTATTTTTTGTAGGTAAGTTTCTCTGTATAGTAAAATCAACTTGGTACCAGTGCATTATAGCTCCTGAAGGCCCCTTTCATTGGAAGAGCCTTGTGACCCCATGTCTCCAGTCAAACCAAGTATTTCCTATTGGAACATCTCCACAGCCCAGCCTATAATTTTCCCATTCATGGTTCAAGGGAACCTCTTCTTTTCCACCTAGGTACCACCTCATTCAGGGCTTCTTGAAGTGTTGCATCTATCTCTTTTTGTTCTTCCTTCTAATCTTTTGATATATACTCTGAGTTATACATTTTCATGCTCAAAATCACAGTTAAAAAGAGTGGTCTAGAACAAAAAGTCTAAATGAGAATCATTTATCTATGAGGCCATGAGAGACTGGAATGAAGGTGGAATCTAACAAGTGTAGAGCTAAGGGTCATTGGCCACATGGGTCCCTTTCTTAATATTTTAAAATTACTCTTACCACAGGTATTCAAAAATGAAACTTAAAATGTCCTCTGTATTGCCTTATTTTAGTGGTAATCTTGAAATTATTAGTGCCTGGCCATGTATGGGCAACGACCAGTTAAGGTAAACTTGGCTAGAACAGCCTATATGAGTCCAAAGGGACTCCTCGTTTTATCAAGCAATCATGGGGTTTAAATGAGAAATTATTGTTTTATCACAGCAACATACTTGTTAAAAACATGGGGTAAACAGCAGAGGCAGAAAGGGAATCTAGTGGGAAAATTGAAAGTGATTCTTCAGTTTGTCTAAGTTTTTGAAAATGATAGATAAAGCCTTAAGTAGTGAGGGATACTGTATCTATGACTTTACCACCATTCCAAAAGCAAAGAAAAAAAAGTATATGATTAAAATAAAAATGGACAGATCTTGGGCTGGAACTCAAAATTCTATGAATTTGTGTGATCTCTTGGTAATCAAGATGACTCTGAGTCACTTATCTGATACTGGTTTTCTTTGTACTTTTCTACCTCTTTCTTTCTTTCCACAAGGTCCTCCTGAATGATGAAAATGATGACTCAAAATGGCACTTATCAACGTAAGCAGCAAAAACATTGTGCTAACGTGAGCACAACCAGACAAACAGAGCAAAATGAGAAGGGTGAATGTAGATGGAGGACATGAATGGGACTAGCAGCAGCAGAGTAGGGTTGTTCAGACTCTCTCTCCATACTGTTAGAGATGTGGGCTAGAAATGAAGAGACTACCCAAATCTCTGCTGCACCAAGAGTCAGGGAAGGTGGGAAGGGAGGCTGTAAAGAGAAACCAGAATGAATAAAACCAGCTCATCAGTGGTGGAGGTGAATCTGAATGTAAACCTTTGCATCTCTACTCTAAGAGCTTGCAAGCTGAAGAGTATAGAAACGAACCTGACTGTTCTTTGACCAGAGAATAGAGAGGATGCTGTGTTCAGCTCAAAAATGCTACATGGATAATATGGCCAGAAGAAGAATAATTACAGCTCTGGAAAAAATAGTCTCCTAGGGCTTGGCTGAGACAAGGCAATCTCTGCTTTAGTTGTCCTGAAAGAGACCTTCACCATCTCAACAATCCAACCTCATGTTTAAGTCACTGAAACTTGAAGGATTTAAGGAACAATTTTATAGTTAATAGCTAATTATGTGAGTGCTCTTGAACTTCTAAATCAGGCATAGTTGGACACTTTCTATTTTCCATTGAAAGTATCTCTAAGTTCATACATTTTCCCACTCTACACTTCCAGTTTAACCCAAACCATTCTAATTCCTTGATTATAGTCTTCTAACACTTGAAAACAAACAAAAACAAATAACAACAAAAACAAAATATAACTTGTAGAAGGAAGGCTATTCTTCCAGTTGACTTAGGACTATCACTTTATAAACATAAAACACCTTAATTGAATAACTTCTATTGGTTATAGCAGGGGAGGATGATTTCAAAACACAGTTGCTTAGACAAAGACAAACTGCATCCATGAGAAAGATGGTGATGGTAATGATGTACTCACACACAGGTAGTTTCTGTTTTACAAATGGTCTGATTCCGAAAGCACTCAAGCATCATTAGTTTGCCAAGATAGCTTTTCTGAAACCTTAATCAGGGACTAAAGATCAGAGCTTTCTAATGTGGAAAATTCCAAAGAGGACCACCATTGGCCTAAGTTGAAAGTGGATTGCAAAGATGCTATTTTATCCTACAGGACTCAGAACTCGACCAACAGAATCAAACCAGGAACACTGTATGTTGCCTTGAGCCCTCTAGTTCTTTTTAACAAATGTTGCTTCTGTTCCAATTGAGTTGCCATGAGTTTTTGCAAAATGGAGCCACTACATGGTCATTTTCTGTACAATCTGAACCATGCTTGATCTGTTCCTCATTTATTACTCTATCGTAGAAGAAAACTGATTTCTACTATCTAGGATTTGGGAAGCTGCTTGGAGAATGGAGGGAGCCCCTTCCTGTAGGAAGCTATCAGAGCCATTGTGGTTGAGAAACAAGTTTAGATTTCAATCTCCACCTAGAGTGGGAAATGGGGATTATGCTTCTGGTTCCTGCCTTGCATGGAGTAGAGTGTTGAGAGCATTATTTTTCTAATGGGAGCTTATTTAGGTAAATAACATTGGTCACTATAGGAGATCAAAGAACTAAGACAAATTCAGAGGTAAGGTTAATCGGAATGAGTGCAAAGGAGAGCCCACTATGGTTCAGGAAGGAAAGAAGAGCGTGGATGTACATGAATGTACTTAGGTAACCCCAATGCAAAATCATGATGTTAAAGAAAGTCTTAGCTCTCAGGAATGCTGTCAAGATCCTGGCAGTAGAGTCTCCCCACCAACACATCTGAGTTCTGTTGGAAACCAAGACATGTTTATAAGCCCAAATAGAAAACTGCTGACATCATTTTAGCCTGAGTAGACTAGTGATTGGTTATAAATATTTTTGTGTTAACAATCCAATTGGACACACATTATATTCACAATACTTTTATAGAACTAATTCTACAAAGTGTGACAACAGAGTAACCACAGTCTGACAAGTCACTGCAGGACAAGGCCTACAAGGTGGAAGCACAGCTATATTGGCTCTGCAGGGAGTGGACAGAGGTGGAAGCTCATTTTGCCTACATTGGTAATTGGAGTCCTTAGTGGACATATGTTTCCATGGTGTTCACATTGCTTTGCTCTGTTCTGATTTGTACTGTCATAACTAGGTACCACAGAATCATGTCCTAAAGAGTTCATGGAAGAGATGTCATGGGACTGTAGGGGCTATTTTTCTTAGTTTGGAAAAGTGTCCACATTTTACATTTTTAAGGAAATAAAAATCACAGTCACACCCACGATTCTCCAGAGACCCTGATGATCATATCAAAGGTTGGTCACTGTGAAGTTGAAAAGACTTTCTGAGTCATTGGAACGAAACAGTTGTTGAGGTGACTGTACACTGGGCATGCATGCAACAGCAGAGCTCAGACATCACGGTTGCATCAGATGGGTAGAAAAACCTTTTGACCACAGGTTGAAGTGGCTGATACATTTTATTTCATTGCTGGTAATTTTCAAAGGCCTTTTTCTAACAGTCTATGTTAAGAGCATGACTTACTTTCCTTTTGGTTGTTACTGGGTTTTGGTTGGTTGGTTGGTTAATTGGTTGGTTTGTTTTCTTTTTTTATAAAGTATTTTAGCAAGTTTGAATGTTTTGTCCCAGCAACTCGACCAAGGAAAGCCAGCAAATGAATATCTGAGCAAAAGTCGTCTGCTTGACAGTTGGACATTGTCTGACTTCTAAACCAAAAATTTGTGATAAGCATGCATACTTCTTAGATCCTATTGTTAGGTAAACTATTCATTGATGTTCACCAACTTTCAGGCTCAAAGCTCTGAACAGGGAAAAGAACAGATCTTCCCACAGTCCACATAACTTGCTTGGGTGACTTAGAAGTAGGAAAGGAGGAGCATCAAGCAAGGTGGAGGAGGCCTCACCATGAGAACAACAGAGCCTGCTCTTGGGTGCCTCTGGTTCACGACCTTCACAGTCTAGGTGTGCCTATGACCCTTCCCCATATCCTGAGCTGGTTGCCTAAACCTGATCTGGCAACTGCAGAAAAGTTGCAAGAAGCTCTTTCTTCTAAATATATAAACAAAGGATAAGAAACACTGGAGGAAAACTTAAGCTACAAAGGTATGACTTTCAACTGTGAAGATAATGAAGTTTGATTTGTTAAGAGCTGGTGTCAATGCAGATCAAAACCCGTCCATGGGAAAAGGAAATATTCACCTTGCTCTTTTGACTTTTTTTAAATTTACTAAACTATTTGCGTACATTGTTGGCCATCTTAAATTTGTTTTAGTAATCCATTTCCCTTCGTTACAAACTGGTGACCATCATTCTCCTCAAAGAAAAAGAGAGAAAGAAGAGAAATGTGCATTAAGGAATCTGGCCACTTACTCATTTTGATTTTGCATTGCTGTGATATATGGGAAGATATCTGGCAATGAAAAAAATATATATTTTATTTCTAATAAATAAAAAATAATTTAAAACACTAGAAGCTATACATGACTATTTTCGTATGTTCATTTATAAATGAAATCATTTTCTTTTCCAAAATACATGGAAGCAATATTCAAGGCAAAGAGAAAGATCTGTCTAACTTTATTTTCTTGCGATTCCTGCTTACTCTAATGTTTCCACCAGTGATTCAGCATGTAAGAGGAAGAAAAGTCACGTCACCATTTATGAAGTTTGTCAGGCTTTAAAAAAATAGTTCTGGTCTCCTGGGAGTCAACATTCATCTTCAACTTCTCTGATTGGAGGGATCAGGCTGCTTGTGGATTTATATTGGTTGATCTGGTTAGCCATGTGGGTACTCATGGGCTTGATTTGAATGTTTCTGGGATAGGCATTATCCGGCTCATCTGTAAACCATTTCTTTTCTGCTAAAGGGCAAAATGGATAGAGAACAAGAAGGAGAAATGAGAAGCTTAATTAGTCCTAGGTTGAGCTTTTGGAAAGTTCATTGAAAATGCATAAAGGTAATCAATAGAAGCCGGCAGTGAGTAATTGCTAAGAAATGCAGTGTATAGAAGCCCCCAGAACCTGAACCATGCCTCTCCTCCCTGTAGCGAGTGAAGAACGAAACGAATGTGCTATTGGGACTGGGAGACACTGGGAGGAGACCGACCTCAGAGACTAAGCCGGAGCAGATGAACGCCATCCCTACTGCAGAGCGCGTGGTTCAGAATCTTCTTGCAGTTTAACCTCTTCCCAGCCTTGTCTTGATTTTGTTATGATAAGCAGACTCAAAGGCAGTTGTGCACTGTACCACCTCAGTCCTGTCTGCATCCCTTAAAGGAATCCCACAGGATTTGCTGGCCAATGAGAGTGAAAAGCAGAATAGAAAACTATTCTATAGAGAGAATTTTGAAGTGGCTTCTATTTAAAGAACAAGAGCTCTGTGGGTATGAAGTCATGGGAGGAGTTGCAGGTGGCAGTATCTCAGCCGGCTATCATAGCCTGAGCTGTGAGCAGAGAGATGGCGGCTCGCCACTTTCATTTCCCCACTAAGGGCTAAGAGCAGAAATGGAGGAGCGAGACAGCTGAGTCAGGGCCTCTGGGTGTCTCTGGAGAGGAACAGCCTCTTAGCTGACCTGCGCTGTTTTGCAGGGTCTAACTCTAATGTATGCCCCTTTCTGGAACTGGAATTTCCTGAAAAATTAGCCATGTGCACAGATAGGAAGCAACTGGGCAACAGGACATCTAGAGTGGGGGCATTATAGGCTTCAAACAACGGCTTAGGGAAGGAAACAGCTTTCCAACATATT
This sequence comes from Apodemus agrarius, assembly GCA_964023405.1. Taxonomy (NCBI): domain Eukaryota; kingdom Metazoa; phylum Chordata; class Mammalia; order Rodentia; family Muridae; genus Apodemus; species Apodemus agrarius. Next base: position 86,967,467 of record OZ030013.1, read on the forward strand.
CACCGTCCAAGACATGACGATTCCTTTGGCTTCCTTCTGTTTTGTTTTGTTTGTTTGTTTGATTTCTTATGGGACCATTTACATCTACCTTCTGTCTGGTTGTGGACCTACCTGTTAAAATGATTGCCCAGCTGACTCTGTGTGTGTGTATTCATGTGTGTGTGTGTGTGTGTGTGTGTGTGTGCATGCGCATGTATATATGTGTTAGCTCGTAAATGTCAAGCATCTTGGGATTCATTCTTGATCACTGCGTTTTCCACCATTTCTGGTGCCCTAGCTCCTTGATGTGGTGGCTTCTGGGGCTAGGGAGATGCCTGAGGAAGGGGCAAGAGCCCAGGTTAGCCCTCAGGACACTTCCTCCCTCTTGTGTGCTCCTCTCTCTGATCCCTCCTGCCTTGGCTTTCTCACCTCTTACAATTAAGTTCACTTTGATTTGGACAGATTGGACGATAGGAATTCATAATGCTACATCCTCACAGTGGAGCTAACTGATTAAGTGCTTTAAATTATTCCCCCTGACAGAATGATAAAGTTACAATCTGTTCGGAGATGATCTACAGCTTGCCAGCCTCCTACAGCTTCTTTCTACATTCATTTATCTTTTTGTCAAGCAGAGGTTTTCTTTTTTTTTTTTTCCTTTCCCTGAGCTTCAATTCCATAGATCTTTTAAAGTCATCAGCACATCTGAATTATTAATGAGGCTTTAGAGGCAAGACTCCTGATGGGCTGGTTAAAGAAGGTTGTATAGAAATCTGGGACTGTGTACACATCAAAATAATTTCAGCTCCATTTAAAAAACCATTTAGTTCAAGTGTGACATAGATGAACCATTATGCATTTGTGGAAACCAATTTTTTTGTGATCTACGATTAAACTAACCTTTCAGAGAAGAGTAAAGTGTGATAGTTATCATGTTTTAAAAGCATTGCCAGGTCTCTGAAACAATTTCCAACTATGACTTCCTCAAACGCTTATTGCAGAGATGGTGCTTAGCGAGGAGCCTGGTGTTTATGCTCTTTACCCAAACTGCCCTTGGCTCTTGGCCGAACAGTTACTCGGAACGATTTTGCTGAAGGAATTTAGTGCTGGGTTGTATGTCCCAGGTAAGAAGAGTAAGTCTCACTGATAGAAAGGAGGGTGTGTTTCGGGTGAAAAACCAAAGAGCTGCAATTTGCTGAAATTTTTACAACTGTTGCAGAGAATAATTGTTGAGAATTTAGTATTTACAGTTCAATTCAAAGGGGGCATTTTGACCTTTCACCATGGAAAGAGTATCAATTTCCTCCAGCTGCCTGTTAGAAGGATGGCATTATTGGCCCCATTAAAGCTCCTTTCTCTTTAAATTTCTTGTCCAAAAAAGAAAACCTAGGCAGTATAGCCCATGTGGTTTGAGAATGCAGCTTCAAGCAAGGAAAGGGTCGAAGGCAAACACAACCTCATTCGGAGGTGAGATTCTCACTGTTCCTGACAGGACACTGTTTAATTCTAGTGTCTCCTGAGCTCTGAACGCCTATGAGGTGGGAGGCATGGCCAAGTAAGATGCTGAAGAAATCGAACTAGCGAGATGCTCTGGGCATTGTCTAAAATGTTTGGGGACAAAAGTCTCCCAAACGGCATCAGAGGGGTTATGTTTTAATGGTCACCAGCTACTAGGCTTCGGTGAAATGTTCTTCCGGTAAGATGGGGACAATTTGGAGCACAGAATCTTGCCATTTAAAGACAAAGCTGTGCCAATGGATCATTATAAAACTGGACATGAGAAAGAGGACTCAAACCAGGAATTCTAATAAGTACTGAAATGGTTAAGTCAACTCCACTCCAATGCTCGGCTTATCAATGTTCTCTGTGGCCATATTTCATAGCTGAGACAAGAAGTTCTGTGATCTCTGGGGTCCTTCTTGGTACCAGTCCCAAAATCGAAATACAAAACAAAACACCCCTCTTTGTTCATAAATTTCTTGTAGTTACTATATACTTCATAGCCTCATTCTGAGGACACTAGGTGACTCTCAGGATCTTTTGTCATAAGGTGGTTAGAGATAGGAAGGAAATGGCATGTCCCTATATGTGGTGAGCAGGTTGGTATAACAAAATAAAATTGAGAAAATAACTAGAGGTAAAAATGATGGTGACACTACTGTGAATGTCCCACAGTGGGCCAACTAAGTCACTGTATATGCTCTGAACACACTATGTGGAGGGGGAGGTCAATGAAATGGCACCAGCTTGTGGGCTACAGTCAAATGTACCTAGATTCCTCACATGCTATGTGCTCTGAAAAGGTTATGCAAAGTATCTTATGATTATTCATCCTCTAGAGTAGAGCTGGGAAAATAACCTTCCTAATCTTGTTGGCTATACCCATCCATGGAACAGGTATCAGTGACTTACTACACATTCAGCTACAGGGTCAGCAAATAATACTTGCTAAGTTTGCTACTGGTATTCATGATTCAGGCACTGTATTGTAGTGACTGAGATTAGTGTAGAGACTTTGGTGTTCTTCATATTCCATATCTGTCATATGAAGATTCTAATAACCCCTACATCTGGTTTGATCATGAGAGTTAAATGTGTTTACAACTGTAACTTGCTGAGCAGAGCAGCTGGGATGACTGCCTTAGGCATTAGCTTTAAGGTTAGCATTGATATGAGTATGATGTAGGGATGGGGGGGTACCTACTGAATGTTGTATTTGCAAGTGAAATTCTTCAATGGAGGAGCCAGAAGCAGAGACCTAGGGTGTATAAATTAGGGGCTACCCTGAAGAATGTAGATTGTGATGACTCAGAAGGATCTTGGGGGTAGTCTTCATCTGGAAGGTGAATGGGAGGAAGGGGTAATATGGTGTTATGCTAGGCAGTTCAGGGCTGTGACGCAGTGGGTCCTTGTTTCTGACACCGATTTTCATCTGATGGATGTCCTGCCCCTTGGAAAACCACCTGTGTCTTCGATTGCTAGTATAAGGAAATGACTGATTTAAAACAATGGTTTAGACTTCCTCCTAGAGGAGAGTTATTATGGGAAAGAAGGGCTGAACTATCCAAAGCTTTCAAAGCAGAGGGAGAGACCATTGTGCTGTGAAGATGGCACTTTTGTTGGCACTGTGGGTGGTCAGTGTTGTGGGTGTTAGCCTTTTGATATCACTACTCGCCAGAGAAGACTGCTGAATCGGGGAGCTGAAAACACAGTAAAGACACTTGGAAAAACTGGGTCTCTGTAGCACCACAAGCTGAGGCTTTGAGATCAAAGGCATGGAAAGGAAAGATCCCATTTGGATACAGAGGACAATGAGACAGAAATGGCTACAAAGAGCTCCAACCTGTAAGGGCAACTTCCCTGGAATGCATTTCTGATAGGCAATGTAGTAAGTTTCCTATGCTAATAAAACCTGATGCCTCCCAGGCAAAACTATGCATCCAGCCTCCTCCTCCTCTTCTACCTCAGTGGAACATGGCCATTCCATAAACATAAGCATAGCTTCTACCAGACGCTGACAAGTTTCCTTTTATCTCATTTCTCTGTAATGGGCCACTCTGAGCATCCACCCTTGCATCCAGCCAAACCTTGAGGATATGCTTTCCTGTTAGGTAACAGTTTCTCCTGCTCACTTCCATGTGCAGTCTCCTTCTGGGAGATACTTATTCAGCTCAGTGACAGATGCCCACAGCTAGTTCCTTATATTATGACAAAGCAGGGATTGGCCGATGGAAGCTGGTAGAGAAATTGATTTGTACCCTGTCTTATCTTCTGCTCCCAGAAGTTTCTGTACTTTCTGGTTCTTCAAGGAGCCTGTTGCTATAGGAACATGGAAGGTTGATAAAATTGTCTCTCTTGAGATATACACACCTTTAAGGCATTCCCCATGCTGAAAGACAGTCAGTCAGTCAAAGGTTCCTATGGTCACCTAGGATCTCAATAATGTTGCCAACAGGCATAGTCAGTCTCTCTAGTCCTTAAGCTCACAGGGCTTGTCCCCACTAGCTTTGAAACAGAATCTGGCTGCAAGAGCCTGACCCCAGCAAATCAGATATGTCAACACCTCAAGCATTAATGGCCACTTTTCCAAGAATAAACCAAGGGGATGCAGATACATTTTAAGAAAGTTTAAAATGTGAAAACTATTTCAAATACATATTGTGTGTTCCTACTTTAATACCCTGGTTCATATGCCTTTATTTCAGAATGGAATTGGAAACATCTCCAAAATATAGGGGACACTAGAAAGTGCAAGGGTCTGTTTCAACTGGATTTGAGTAGCACCCCAATAGTGGCTTTTAGGGATGTTGACAGAACCAGTTATGAGACAGCTGGTGCAAAGCTTTTCCTCCTACTCTCTCTCAACCCACTTAACATTGGCCCTTTCCAAAGCCTGTGCCATGCAGACTGAATGGCTCACAAGCTGCTTCTCTTTCATAACTGGGGAGATCACCAAGTTCTAAGCTGTGGTTCTTATAAAATGTGTGCTTTTTCTTTTCACAGTGTTCTCTCACTTTCTAACATTCCTTGTTTGTTTCTAGTTTGGGCAAGGGAGAAGGAGGGAAGAGACAAAGTATGAAGAAGCCATGTGCTCCTTCCTAAGGGAGCAACTCTTCTCCTGAAAGGAGGAGTTTGGAGTCAAATAGCAAATGGTGGGGGAGAGTCTTCACTCTATTAAGAAGAGTATAATAGAAAAGTTTCAGCAAATAAAAGAAAAGTCACCATGACCCCGTTGCCACCAGATATATCAGCAGTCACCTCTGATCAATTCTCAATGATTTGTAATTACCCAGTGGGGATTATGTGCCCAAAATCCAGAGAAAACTCCCAGATTTCATCTCATATCACAGTCTGTTCCCATTCCAATCAGTTACAGTCTCATCTACTGGAGCCACTAACCAATTGCATTAAAAAGACCCTTTGGATTGACTTCTGCCTGCGCCATTTGTGGTTGGGATTTAACAAATGTCTGAATGGCAGGTGGTAGGAGACACACGTGTGAGTTCTGTCCAGACTGAGTCATCAGCCCCTTCAGAACTGGGCATGCGCTCTCAAGCAGATTCACAGGGCTCAACAGCTTTGACTTTGGTTCCTACTGCTCAAACAAGAAAACAGACCAATGCGTTTGTCATTAATAACCCTCCTCCTATGGACCAAAGGAAGGTCAACTATGAACAGAGAAGCACATTTGCCAAATAGAATGGCTGTGAATGTCTTACAAAAACATCTGTCAACCAGCATCATTGTTTGATTTGGTGGGTCTTGCCAAGACCAACACAGAGATGTGAACAGACCAGTGGGGGCTGGGTTTGGGCGGTGGTGATGGGGGCAGTGGAAGAAGCTGGGTTTTTCCATGGGAAAATGCTTTTGGACTTGGGGCAAGGTACCAGGTGGGCAGGGAGGCCACGTGCAGATTTGAAGGCAAGCCAGATGGAGAGAAGTTATTCCCAGATTACCCGACCCCCAAGAACACCAAAACAAACTCTAAGGGATCTAGCCATAGCAGCAGCACAGCCTCATTGCGCTGAGCAATTGAGAAAGTAGAGGAAGAAAAAGAAGAAGGAAGGGAGAAAGGAAGAGGAGGAGAAAGGGGGAGGGGTGGAGAAGCAAAACAAATGAGAACCACAAACAGAACAATTTAAATAAAAATAAACAATAACAGAATAAAATTTGTAACTCCTTTTTTTTTTAATTCCACAAAAGTTTCACAAGGACAACGTTATAGAAGAAAACCCCCAGCAGTGGCTAGGTCATGCAGAACCATTAATTGTCATACCTTGGCCCATTCTAGTCATCCTTGTTGCACTTTAGAGAGAGAAGTAAGCTATGTGAGTTTTACAATGCTTTGAAACTGTCATTTCCTGTTGAGCACTTTAACTGGCACATTCTTATAGTTATCAATGTTCTGAAGGCGTAACCTCATAACCTCCTTTGCAAAGAATGCATGAAGATCTCTCATGATCCAAAACTAGGGGACACGTATATATAGTTATATATATATATAGTTTTATATATATATAGTTATATATATAGTTTTATATATATAGTTATATATAAAGAGATAGCTAGATGTCATATATAAATCAAATACATGAGGACAAAAATAATTTGAAAAAAAAATACTTCCACTCACAGGACTTTTAAGTTTACATGTATACAATGACTACCCACCCATTGCTGGTTAGAATCCTGCACTGCCCCTGTCTTTGGTGTCTGGGGAGATGGAGGTTCTGACAGAGCCTCACCGTTTTTGACAGTAAAAGTGCTTGTCAATCACACAGCAAGCAAATCTCCAAAACCATCATGCTGGAGGGGACAGGGGATCAAAAATCTAAACCCAAAACATTCACCATAAAAACACCTTTTTGAAAAGATATGCTAAAGATATGACAGATTTCCTCCCTCCTTCCTACCCCCTGTTCTATCAATGGATTTCTAAGTAAACATCTCAAGTAAGTTCATATGAGCCCAAGGCTAGTCTACCCATACCAGAATTTGGTTATGGTAAAGTTGGCCAATTCTTCAGAACTCCAATGCTTCTAAAACATCATTTGCATGCACAAAACATCTGATAGTTGCATATTGGGAAAAAGCTATCTGTCTATCTTCCCTCCCTTGCTGAATAAGTTTTACAAAAAAAGAAAGAAAGAAAGAAAGAAAGAAAGAAAGAAAGAAAGAAAGAGGAAACAAAAGAAAAAATGAACTACTGCAATGTGTTTGGCTCACTGATGCAGCCGCCTCCTTCTGATCTTGAAACGAAGGGGAGCTCTCTGCCCTGTTACTCACTGACCTATAGGAATTGGCTGTGTGTTAGAAAGGGTTACCTATGTTAGACCTTTCCTGCCAGCCTTCTGCTTTGGGGCAGAGCATCATGCAGCTGTGGCCACAGTTTAACTACGGCCTCTAGCTTTTGTCTTTCTTGAGTCAACTGTGGCTCCATCCTCCCATGTTCTGATTTATCTAGCACGTCCGCTCCTACGAGGATCCATTATCTACTACTGGGTTCATCTCCTGCCTGCTCCACCACTGCCCCAGCCTGAATTGTACTTGGCTTTGGGGCCCTCGTTAGTCAAACAAAAGGGAGTAAAAAGGCCCCTTGAGAATGCATGGAAAAATACTTGCTCTTTTCTGAGCATTATTTATTCTGTACATAAGGTAAGTGATTCACCTTTTAAAGGATGTAAAAGTCCCAGGAAGGCAGTTCTTAATGACTTACATCTGATATTTATGATACATATGGCTTTTCATCCCAAATGTCAAAAGTGAAAGAAAAAAATCTAGCTATGTCTATGGCAGCATAAGGAGACAGAATAACAATTTAATATGTGATCAAACCTCTTTTTCAGGTAAATGAAATGACTAAGATTTGATACACCCAGGAGTGGAAACCTGTTTTCTTCTCTGCGTTAAAGTTAGAAACATTCACTTAAACACCTGAAAGACGCTAGCTCTGAGACAAAAAAGGCTTTGGTGAATAAGTTAAAAAAAATCTCTGATGCTCTCTTGCAACAAGCAGATACTTAATCATCTTTTGCGCACACTTGGAAAGCTTTACAAATGTTTTGCGATACTTCAGCCCAAAGTGGAAACGATCAATGCGTTTTCATTGCTTTTGGTTGCTTGTTTCAACCGACTGTGTGCTAACTTATTGTGTGTGTATAAAAACAGAGAGAGAAAAAAGCAAACAAAAAAAAAAAAGGAAAAAAGCAAAATCAAAAGCAAAACCCAAAGCATTCTGATGATCCTGATAAATCAGAATAAACCTGCTTTGCCTAACTCTCAGGTGCTCCCTTCTAACCTGTGAACTCATCCCTGCAGTGAGCTATTTATGTCCGGAGGGTGCCTTTGGGTTACTTTCCCCCTAGAATCATAAATAACTTTTGGTCCGTCTGCTTATTTGCTGTTGTGCTCAAGGGTTTTATGGTGGTGAAATAAAAATGACAACCACATGCACACTATCATACATATGCAAAATGTGTAAAATAAAAAAAAAAGAAAGAAAAGAAAAAAAGAGGGGACTATAGGGAACAGGAAAGTTACTCTGTTGGAATACCAATTGGGGAAATGAGTAGCAGATACAGTTTCACACACGGGTGCCGGTGGCTACACATATCAAAGCCGCTCTTCCTGAACGTACTTCTGTTTGTCGCGGGACTCCCTGGACTTGGGCCGGTTCGGCCGATTTGCTGTGGACGGGATGGAGTGGACGGAGGAGCTCTTCTTACTGGACGACTGTGAGGAGTGGGAGGAATGAGACAGACTGGCCCGGGATTGGCCAGCGTTGTGGTCAAACTGCATCAGGCAGAAGATCAGGTCTGTCGGTACGAGCTCAAACTCGTAGGGTGGATTGGTGATGACGTACCTAGACAGAGAAAGCAAAGGTATCGCAGGCTGAGTCTAGCAGGCACACCACTGACCTCCCCTGTAACCTAAATGAACTAAATGTCTGGCTGCTTCAATCTGTCTGAGGAACTGAATGATGTACTTGGTCCAGTCGCCCCAAATTTGCTTCCAAATGAAAGGACATCTTCATGTTTAACTCAACAAGGCAGCTAGAAGCCCAGGCAAAGGTGCCACATTAGAGGTGTAATGAAAAATCCACGCCATCATTCACATGGGCCAAATGTGCAAGGGTCAAGTTCATGACAAACAGTCACACAATCGCACTGTAACTTCCATTCTAGAATGTTTTGAGAGGTACAGATACACACCACAGGGTCTCTGTCTGTCACACCCAATACCTCTTTAACAAAATAGTTCCCTAGTTATGAGAGCTTGACCCACCCTCTGCCGATTGGATCAGGCTTTCTCTGCCTGACACCAGCCACAACTACAGTGATCATCAGCACATTGCCTCTGCAGCAATGGATCTCAAAGTATGGTCCGAGACTCCCAGGAACCTCAGAAAAATGCTGGTTGTTGGTCCCAGGGATGTAACTCAGGGGCAGAGCATTGGCCTGGCACGTGAGAGGCCCTGAGTTCATTCCCTAGCACTGAAAAAAATAAGAAAGGAAGGGGCAAATGAACAAACTAATAACAAAAGGGAAAAAATTTTAGTAATCTGACCCCCTGATCTATTGAATCACAATCCCCAGGGTAGGGCTCTGTTATTTGGTCTTCGGAAACTCTGCAGGTGAATCTCCTACTTACCGAGGTACAGAAATACACTAGTCTGCAAGAATTTTTAGCTCTGGCTAAGCACTGTAATTCCCAAGCATTAAATATATAAACATTGTTATATAATTTTAAATGTGCATGCATGGTTTTTCCTTACACACACCTGAAATTACTGTAATCACAGTATTTATATTTTAACCCCTCAGATAATTGTAATCTATAGATCTGAGAAACACCTCTACGGCACTTTCTTAGAGTATGTTACACAGACTCATGGGTTTGAGAAATTCTAAGATGCATCCTTAATGTTTTTCCTGCCATGAGCTTATTAAATTAAGGCATATCAGAAAAATAAAGCACAGAATTAAATATATGAAAGAAAGTGAGTCAATTACAAAGTATATGTAACAAAAATATCAGCAGTATGAAGTATCTCCACATTAGGGAACAAGGAGGGTATGCATGGAACCAGAGTTGAGAGTCTGACTTCTGTGATGGTAAAGGAGCTGCTTTACAAAGCACCAATTCTTCCTCAATGGCTCCACATGTACTATTAGTAATTAAAAAGAAATCTTTCTGCTAAGACCTCAGCTCAGCATTAAATTTGATGCAGGCAGTGTGTTGAAGGCATGCACACAGAGATGCTTGTCTGGAGGTGACAAGAGAAAGCATCGGTCCCATTGCACTCAGGGGAGATGGCAGGGTGGGAAGACACACTCACCTTTTTGTACACTGGCTGGGGGTGCTGAGGTGGGCATCTCTCAGCCGGTAAATTCCAAAACAAAGCATGTTATATGTTTTCAGAGCTTTGCAGAACAGATCACCATAACAACCACCATCCTGGGAGACGACAAAGGGAGTGAGAGAAACATCAGTTTTTATTTGCCTGGGAACCAAGGTCTAGGGCAAAGAGAACCTTTTCATCAAAGCTTGTTTCTTGTCTCTGGAGTGGGAGGGTCTATGCCAAGAGTCTGTGGCTGAAGAGGTAGGTCAGCACGGCTGACAACCTGGACCCAGTAGACTTTGACCTTGGGGATCTGACAACCTTGGGAGCTTTCTCTGGTGTCCCCACAGGTCTGTCCATAGCTCAAACGGGCTTCTGGCTTTCCTTCATCTGAGGTTGGTGGTGGAGGTGATACTTGAGGGTCTCAATGGTATAGCTAGAGAGAAGAAAGGAACCCCACAAAGCAGGGATTCTATTTCTCCCCCAACTCGGCTGTGTCCACTGTGATGGGACCAAGATGTCAAAACTGCCCAAGTGATAATGAAAACCACGGCAGGAATAAAAGAGACCCCTGCAAGTCCTATGGTGAGAAGACTCTTTCAGATGAGGACTGTGTGAAAAGCACAATTTGCAGACCTCGGAGATGTCTAGGGGAATGAGGATGTGGGAGTCTGCAGGTGAGATAACTGGGATTCAAGGTACTAATCGGTTCACAATCGGTTCTGGGGCTCAACTCACAAGGTGCACAAGGTGGAATCACTGTTTTTATTTAGAAATAAATAAAAAATTCTGGGCTTCATGCAGACACATGATTCCAAGTAGACTTTATTACAGAACAGCATGATGACAGAGTGAGTGAATTAGGAACAGGGACTGTATTTGTCTTTGCTATAGCTGGAATCAGGAGGATGGGCATCATACTATACTACAAAGGGTCCAACATCTTAGGAACGTTGAAAATACTAGTCTGATTCAAGTGTAGTAGTAAGGAAGTAATAAAGAAAAGAGCCACTGATTATGGAATTCTTTATAAAATAGCCCCAGATTAACGTAGGTCCTGGCCTACAAGAAGGCATTAGTGTGTTATAAAACAAGACATTCTCCATAATGGGACATTTGGGGTAACACTATTTTTTTTTTGCATTAAGTATAAATATCCCCAAGACTCATGGTTCCACCCCTTAAACTCCTTCAGGTGAGTTTGGAATAAAAGCCAAGGTGGCATGCTTTTCCTGAAGTTCCTGACCCAAGGGAGTACACAGAATCCAAAGGAAGGCTCTTGACTCCTCCACTAAAGGGTGGCTGGGTCTACTTTCAGAAATCCTAAGACTACTTAGAGACATCAAGGCATCAAAGGTGCTAGTTGAGACCCTGCCGCTTTGGCTAATGGCTCTGGATACACCAGATGGCCTTGGTACCTCAAATCTCACCAGTGCCTGGATGGAACTATGAATAAAATAGTCCACACAAAGCTGTGTCTATAGAGACCAGTGACTGATCAGAACTTCAGTACCATGGCAAGAATAGAAAGCTGCAAGGCCAGAGGCTCATTGCCTTTGGACTAGTTCTAGCCCTCTAGAACAGTTATCCCCTGCCCTGTCCGAATAGCTTTCTGTCAGACCTGACATCTTATGACTAATACAAACATTTCAAAATCTATTTATTAGCAGACCACTAAGTGCCACTAGCCCAAACATTAAAAATGTTACCAGAGAGCATCCAGGGTCTATAGGAAATTTCTCAGCCTGCTGTATCTGCTTCTGGTGTATCCACCGATGGATTATAAAGCTGCCTCAGTTTATGGCTTTCTTGGTTCTTTGAAACTATGCAACTTCATGAAACTGCCTTCATGTGGAAACAAGGAATTTGAGGTATGTAAAGATGTGTTCCTTAGCCGTGGTGCCTCCAAATGGCTTCAGAATAAACAATTTCTTATTTCCCTTTAAGATGAGAGCTGTCAAAGCTGGGTGGCTGTGTTATCAAGACCCTGCTAAAATGCTTACCAAACTTGGCTGTGTTTTATTCTGTCAGCACCTGCCCCTTTATCATCTCTGTGAAGAAAATACCTAAGGAAGGCAGCAGTGGAAGAAAGGCCCTCAGCTCCAAAGCCATGATAGGTTCAAATGCCCTGTACCTCAGTTGCCAGAGAGCAACGCATCAAAAATCTGGTAGGTGAATCTGCAGGACTGCCTTGGAATAAAGTGTGGGGCCTGGTAAATAAGGCCCCACAAATTCCATCTCTTTAGTCTATTACAGTAGGAGAGAGGCACGCATATGCCAAGCTTGTCACCATCCAACACAGCTCATTCCGATCACACTTGTTGCAGACACTGGGCTCAGGAGTTATCTGAGCTGTAGACCTACCCCTAAGTCCGCAAAGGGCCCATCCAACAGGGCCAACTGGGCCACTCGGCAACGGTCCCTGTTGGCCAGTGTTTGTGGAGTGCTGTAGCCCCCTCGAAGTGCGTTCTCCTCAGCTATTAGAGCCTCGAGCTCTGGCGTGGCTCCTCCTGTCACCAGGGTCCGTATTAGGGTGAGGATATTGTCATTGAAGTATGTCTGGAGAAAGAAGGTAGAGGTGAAGCATGTTCAAGCCAACACCCGAAAGCCACCACAACTGATGTCCGAAGTACAACTTTTCTTGGTATCTCCCATGAAGGATTCTGGCCTGTCTTTTAGAATAATTTTCTGGGGGAAGAGAAAAGACAGCAGCCTCCAATTATTTCAGTCTTTTCTCTCCCACTGCTTCTACTAGGGAATCCTTACTTAAACTTTTTTTATCCAGAGGATTCTTCTTTCTTTCTTTATTTTTTTCAGAGGATTCTTCTTAAAAGGATAATGCTCCCCCCACCCCACCCCCAAAAAAACACACCTCTACTATTGGAAGGTATACAAATACTACCTTGCCTCTGTAAACCTAAACATCAATTCTGACACTGGAGATCAAATAAATGCAGCATACATGGGCTGATACCCAAAAGAGGGCAACCTCTGAGGGCCTGTCACGCACATGTTAGGAGGCCACCCATGAATGGCACAACTTCTTTGTCTACGGAATGAGATGTCAAGAGAATCGAGAATGCCACACACTCAACAGTTTATCACAGGCCTTGATAATACCCAGAAGGCCTCGCCAATAAACCAACTGCATAACTCTATGAGCTGAGTAGCTTAGTGTGCATGTCTTGGAGTTTTTTGCAAATAGCCTCAGCTGTCTGAGTCAAATATAGCTGACTTAAGAACTTTCCCCTCCATGTACATTTCTCTCCCACCTGGAATATAGTAGCATGCCTGTCCAGAAGAAGGCAATGGGGGGGTTTAAAAAAAAAAGTTCTAAGAAAAGACCTTAAAATGGCACGGGTTGTCCAGCCGAGTAAACATCAGGTGAAGGTGTTATGTTCCATTTTCCTCCATGACAAAAAGGTAAAGCATCTAAATAAAATCAAACCCAGTCCTGGCTATGGCTTTTGAGGATCTACATGTTTGGGAGTGCGTTAGAAAAGACGGGTGCATTCTTATCTGTGACTTCTTGGAGAGTGTACCTGGCAGTGGGTCATGGAGAGCAAAGCAGACTGGGATGAGGGCTCATCTCACTCTGTCACTAGCTTGGAGTCTCCTGTCCTGGGCATCAGTGCTGACAGTCACTCGAATCAGCATGGTTATTAAGATGAAGTTTATATGCAAAGAATTCTACAAGGGCTTTTAAGTCAAAAAGATATTACTGGAGGGCCTGGACTTCATGTTCCTTATTCAAACACTCAACCAAAAAGCACAAAGACAAAGAACACAAAGAATTCTGACTGCAAAGAATACTGGGAAGAGTTACACGCAGGCTATCCAGCTGAGAATTTATGCTCACGGTTCAGCTGTTCCCTGGTGTGGACAAGCAGAACTTAGGATACCCAAGGGAGCAAATGCATATGGGATGGGTGAGGGGGCTGGAGTCTCAGGGGCTGCTCTCCTTTGGGTGGCATCTCAGTCATTGCATTTTATTGTCTCTGTAGTGTCAGAGTTGATGTTTGGGCTCCCAGAGGCACAGCAGTATTTACATACTTAGCAAATCCTTTTTTTTTTTTTTTCCCAATCGGGATCCCACAGTAGAATGCTGACTTTTCTCAGAAGCTGTGGCCTTAGAGAGTTCTGGACCTTTTTGGTCTCAGTGTCATCATACGTAAAATTGAATATATATATATATATATATATATATACATGTATATATATATATATATATATATATATATATATATATCATATATAGGATTCCCAATTCTCAGCATCTGAAGGACTGAGAAACTCAGGGCCCAGAAAGTGCTGGTAAATATGTCTGATCTGACCCCAGAGATATTGGTGAAGGGACTGTTGTTCCCAAATATACCTTGAATGTTCTTTCTGTTGAAGTTTTTGTCCTAGAAGCAGGAAGGCCATTATTGCCCTCATCTTTGAACCTCTTTATCTCTCAGTCAGCCTCAGTCCCCAAGATCTCTCTAGAGAGACCAATGGTTCTCAGCCACACTAATTGCTGGGACCCTTTAGTACAGTTGCTCATATTATGGTGACCCCTCCAACCATAAAATTATTTTTGTTGCTACATCATAGCTGGTATTTTGCTACTGTTATGAATCATAATGTAGATATCTGATTTGCATTATGACCTCAAAGGGATTGTGAACCACAGATTAAGAATTGCTGCTCTAGACTAAGGAAGAACACAGGGAAGGCCCTGTAGACTATATCATGGAGACCAACCAAAGACGTATTAACATTTCCGAATGTTTTCCCTATAGTCAAATACATCACCCTCAGAAGCAGGGGGATATCCCACGGAGTCCCATCTACCATATTAAATAAGGCAGAGCTGGACACAAAACTGACAGGTGCCTCTGTGCTCCAATCACCATTATAGACCAATAGCCAGGAGATAATTCCAACCGTAAGTGTATAGATGGCAAACAATCACAACCCCATTTTCCGACACAGGGCACTGCCTACCCAAATATAAAGAAATGAGGGACATTTTTTCTTTCAGAAGGAAACAATTTTCAAGATAAAACAGAGAAGAATCTGTTTGATTGGGTCACCAGAAAGTAACCAATGGTAGAGTGATGCGGTCCAACCGGGACAACTATAATACCCCCTGGAGGTTCAGGGAACAGGAGAGGGCAGAACTAAGATAACCCAGAAGATGGGGGAATATACACCAAAAAGGGGTCTTCTGGACGTGACATGGTCAATGGACTTAGTGATGACAGCTGTGGTCATCTGCACAAGAACTAGACAAAATTGGATCAACTAATATTTCATCATGGATAGGTGGAGGGGCCAGTGAGACCCCACCCCTCCTGGCGGAATGATTGACAGTTAAAAACTATTGGAGATAAGTTTGTATCATTTTTGTCAGTATTGCAGTTAAAGGCAAATTTCCTTGCTCTAGTAAATATCCTCCTACTCAAGCTCAGGCAAGAAACTCTAATTAAAGTGAGTGGGCCACAGACAAAATAAACCTGGAAGAGTAGAAGTGAGAACTACTGAGACAAAGAGGTTCAATGGGACTGAGAAATGAGAAGGGGGAAGTAGAACTGACTAAAAATTATTTTATATATATACTATATAAGTTTATAAAATTTATTATATAAATTTATAAAAATATGTAATATATATGGGTTAAAAGAAAAAATACTAAGGAGCATATAGGGCAGATGTTTTCCCCTTAAAATTAGGAGCAAAAGGAACTACTTTGATCACTTTTGTCTTAAATTGCATTGAAGTTTCTAGCCAGTTTGAAAGAAATAAAAGAGGCATTCATATTGGAAAAGAATGAAGATTATCTGCATTTACTGGTGGAATGGTACTGTATAAACAAAGTCTCAAGGAACACACTCAAATGATCATTAAGCAGTAAAAGTTCAGTAAGACTTCAGGGTACAAAAATCAACATGTAATGTACAAAAACTTTTTCCTATGTATTTTCAATAAACAAGAAAAAACTTAAGGAAAATGCTTAAGAAGAAATTTGTTCAAGGTCTGGTGTGCTGAAATCTATATAAAACTACAAACCATATGAATGAAATCCAAGTGAATGGAAAGATATCCCATGTTCATGGACTGGAAGATAAAATTAGAATAACAGCAAAATGCTTAAACATGATACAGTTCCAGAACATTCCTATCAACATCAAAGACACTTTCTTTAGGAAAAATAGAAAAGTGAGTTCTAAATTTCATATGGACATAAATGTTATATCAATCATATAAAAAGCAACTAGAAATAAAGGCGAAAGAGTCCCAACCTCTAATTTCAACATATAGTACAAGCACTGGCATTATGTCCCAGATACAGACCAATGGAGCAGAATTGAGCATCTAGAAATAAACCCATAGACCTGCTGTGAACTGACATTCAATGAGGATTCAAGAAGCTTTATTAAAGAAAGAGTCATCTAGTAAATAAACACTATTGCAAGAGTTGGGCATCCACATGCAAAAGAAAAGTGTTGGATCTAGTCCTCACACTATAATCAAAACTTAACACGAATCAACGACCTTTATGTTTCAGCTAAAACCATGGAGTGCTTAGAAGAAATAATAGTGGTAAATCCTCAACTTTTGATTTGATAGTTATCTTAGATAAGACATCAAAATCATAGGCTATATAAGAAAGCTTGATAATTTGTAATATTTTAAACTTATGCATTGGGGGAGAGTATGTAGAAAGTGGAAATTCTCTGTAGAATTAGTAAAAAGTGTATCTTCTACGGGAGTAGTATCAAGTGTTTAAAACCCCTCAATAACACAACAATCAAAAAGCAATAAATTTGAAAAAATAGAAAAAGGATGAGGCCTCAAAACAAGATTGACAAGTGATGAAAAAGACCCAAAGAGGTCCAGGATCAGTAGCTACAGGGTGACCGAAGACAAAATCAAAGTGAAGTATTATCTTTACCCAATAAAACAAGAGACAGATAAATAGCAGGAACTGGTAAGAAAGTGGAGAAACAGGAATTCTTACAAACTTCCACTAGGACCATAATCTAATCATGGGAAATCTGTCAGGAAGTTCCTTAGTGAGTAAACTTGGAGTTACCATGGGACCCAGAAACTCTAATTATATCTAAGGGAAATGAATGCACATCAGAACAAAGACCCAAACAGAGAGATACATAATGGCATCATTTGCCATTGACAAAAGGACTGGAAACAAATAAAATGGCAATCAGCTAGTGAATGTACCCCCAAGTGCTATAACCATGGAATCAACATTATCTGTGCATAAATAAAAGTAGAGTACTAATACATGCTACAACACGAATCAACCAGAAAAATAAAGTAAGTTTTTATTTATATGAAACATCCAGAAGAGACACTTCTAGGGAGAAGGGTATAGATATCAGTGGATGTTCAGGGCTGAGTAGCTAAAGTAGCTAGGAAAATGAGGGCAGATTTCTCTTGAAAGTTATGAGTATGCTCTAAAAGGGATCCTTAGGGATGTTTATATATGCTTAAAAAACATAAAATTGTTTACTTGGGTGAATTTTATAGTCTATTAATATTCTAATAAAACACTTCTTAAAAGAACTGGTTAAAAGATAATTACATGATTAAAAGATAATTATGTTTAAATTCTTATCTGTGGAGCAGTAAACTACAAAACTGAGAAGTATGTAAGTACACACATGCATACATGCACATGTGCACATATGCATACACACAGACACACAGACACACAGACACACAGACACACACACACACACACACATACACACAGAGTCAGTGATGGGGAGTGTTTTATTGTCCTAGAAAAAAAACCAGAATCTTATAAATGCTGAAGACAGAGATGGATATGCTAAACAGTAGTGCCTGTATGTTAAAGGCATGTAAAGAATTCAAAAAACTAAGACAGGAAAGCACTTCACACAAGCGCCACCCCTCCTAAAATGAAACATGGACCTAAGAAGCAGACTCAGAGCTTTACCAGAGAAGCAAGAGCAATCCCAAGCCCTGTGCCCAGGGAATATCTGAATAAATTATTAAATGAAGAAGGAAAGTAACTACTCTCAGAAAAAGAAGGAGGAGGAGGAGGAGGAGAAGAAGGAGGAGGAGGAGGAGGAGGAGGAGGAGGAGGAGGAGGAGGAGGAGGAGAAGAAGAAGAAGAAGAAGAAGAAGAAGAAGAAGAAGAAGAAGAAGAAGAAGAAGAAGAAGAAGAAGAAGAAGGAACAACATTAGGTAAATGGAGGCTCTCATTACAAATGTGAAAGAAATGCTAAGTTGGAAAGAATAGCTTTGTTCCAAGGATCCCATAGGCTATGAACCTGTCAGTCTAATCTGTGAAAACACTTGGAATGATTCTGGATCTTTGAGTCCTGAAGAATTTATTCACTCCATTTTTAAAGATTATTTCATTTTAGACTATTGTGGGGAGGCGTTGTGCATACACATGTAGGATGCCTGCAGAGGCCCTTAGAGGATGCTGGATCCCCTGGAGCTGGAGTCACAGGTAGTTCGTAGCTGCCTCACTAGGGTGCTAGGAACTGAACTTGGGTCACCTGCAAGAGCAGCATGAAGCTCATAGCTGCTGAGCCGACTCTGCAGCCTGCCATTCATTTGATTTTTTTTTATTTTTTATTTTTTTTTAAATTTTTATTTTCTATATTCTATGTTTACATTCCAAAGGCTTTCCCCTTTCCCAGTTCCCCCCGCAATATGTCCCATAATTCCTCTCCCCCCCAACTATTCCCCAATTATTCCCCCTGCCCCCACGGTTTCTCTGTTCTGGGTCTACTTAGGGGCCAGAGACGGGATCATGAGTTCACCTCACAAACTCATCTATGCAAGTGACCTGACATGCTTCCAATTGGATAACAGGAGAGAAGATCCAAAGGATGGTCAAAGGCCTCACTTTTGGAGCCAGTCCCTTCTACCTTGCTGCCATGAACAGCTTCAGTCCCAATGCTACATCCTTGGAGGAATGCAGGAAGGATGACAATAAACAGAGAGCCATTATTCAAAATGACTCAACCATAAAACAAACAAGCAAGCAAAAAACAAAACAAAAAGAACTTGTTGCTTGAACCAGAGACAATCATGTCAAGTGCAGTAATTTTCGGATGGCCGAGAAACACCTTAAGAGATGTTCAACATCATTAGTCATCAGGGAAATGCAAATCAAATCAACCCTGAGATTCCACCTCACACCAGTCAGAATGGCTAAGATTAAAAACTCAAGAGACAACAAGTGCTGGCGAGGAAGTGGAGAACGAGGAACACTCCTCCACTGTTGGTGGGATTGCAAAATGGTAAAACCGCTCTGGAAATCAGTTTGGCAGTTCCTCAGAAAATTGGGCATGTCACTTCCAGAGGACCCTGGCATACCACTCCTGGGCATATACCCAGAGGATTCCCCTACATACAATAAAGACACATGCTCCACTATGTTTATAGCAGCCTTGTTTATAATAGCCAGAAATTGGAAGGAGCCCAAATATCCCTCAAAGGAGGAATGGATACAGAAAATGTGGTATATTTATACAATGGAATACTACTCAGCAATTAAAAATAATGAATTCATGCAATTTGTAGGTAAATGGTTAGATCTGGAAAATATCATCCTGAGTGAGTTAACCCAATCACAAAAGAATACACATGAAATGCAATCACCGTTAAGTGGATATTAATGAGCCCAGAAGCCCTAAATACTCAAGGCACAATTAGCAAGTCAAATGATTCCCAAGAAGAAGAAAGGAGAGGACCCTGGGCCTGTAAACATTCATTTGATTTTTAAAGGATACTCAGAAGCAAAAACTAGCTTCCTACAATTTAAATACAATTTAACTTTTTTTTTACTTGTAAAGGGTTTTTAAAATACTGGAGAGGTATATTAACACCTGGAACTGTGCAATGCTGTCATGAGCTGTAGAAACATAATATCCGCCATAAAGGCATGAGGATTTGAGTTCAGATTTCCAACACCCACATAAAAGGACAAGTGATGGTGCATGCCTGTAATCCTAGTACTGGGAAGACAAAAGCAGGATGATGCCAGGAGCTCACGTGCCAGCCAGTTCTATGGAATCCTTGAGGCCCTAGTTCAGCTGGAGATGCCGTCTCAAAAACTGAGGTGAAAAGTAATAGAAGACAAATGATACTGACTGTTAGCCTCCTCCACACGCAAGAAGGCACATGCATGTGAAACGTATGTGCGTGCACAAAAGCCTGTCATACTTGTCACTTAAAAGCAGTGCAGCTCCCCCACCCCCATATCCTGGTGAGACTGCAGTGGTGGCACTATTCTCTGGGCTTCACTGTACTGCCCAAGGATGACATGAAGAAAGATGATGGAAAGCCAGCCAAAAAAAGACAAAGACCCAGGCAAGGCCAAAGGAAGTGGTCCAAAGGCAGCGCTAGGGATAAGCTGAAAAGTCCTGTCTTGTTCAACAAAGCCACATACAATGAGCTCTGTAAGGAGCTTGTTTTTCCAGCTGTGGTCTCTGAGAGACTGAAGATTCATGGCTCCTTGGTCAGGGAAGCCCTTTCTTCAGGAGATACTCAGTGAAGGACTCATCAAGTTGACTTTGAAGCACAGAGCCTAAGTCACTTACACCAGAAACACAAACGCCCCAGCTGCTGGTGAAATGCATGAACAGGTTGGATCAGCTGTACATTTGGGAAAATAAAACTTTACTCAACAAGCAAATAGAATACCAAACAACTGAGTGCAGATGTCAAAGCAAATTCTGAAGAGAAAAATAACAACATAAAATCATCTATTAGTACAATATCATTGAAATGGATTTTATAATTCAAAAAATGAGAAAGGAGGGTGGAGAGAGGAAATAACGACATTAAAACTGATTATACAAGAAGAAAAACAAGAGATGCCAAAGTTTTCTAGATATTAATACTTAAAATATCAGTTTTGAGTGTACTTATAGAGGGGACCATTAAGCACTAACTAGAGCTAAACACAGAACTGAGTATTTAAAATTCAAGTATCACTAGACATAAAAAGTTAAGCATTTAAATATTAACCTATATACCAAAAGATGAAGGATAAAAAGTAATCATAGAATCAAGGAAAAACTATAATAATAATGAAGTACAGATGGGGTTATATGCAGTATAACAACATAATCAGCTAAAGAATCTATAAAATAGCAAGGAATTTTCAGATCTATGGTAAAACAAAATTAATGCCAGATTAGTATTTTATACAAAATAAACAGGACAACAAAATACATCTTAAGTTCTAAAATATGCTGAGTTCAATTTATAGTGGTAATAGCTGACATTTACAAAAGAGCTCCAACTTTTTATAGATAAAATGTACCAGAAACAATAGCAACTATCCAATGTTTCAGGGGAGCTTCTAACTCAGTGGTTCTCAGCCTTCCTAAAGCCCTGTTGTGGTGATGCTGAGGCATAAAATTACTTTGTTGCTACCTAACAGCTGCAATTTTTGCTACTTTTATGAATCATAATATAAATATCTAATGTGCGGAATATCGGATAGTCAACCTTTATAGGGGCCCCGACCCACAGGTTGAGAACCATGGGTCTAAATATGTTGACCCATATTTAGATCAAGATCCAAATGAAACGTAGGATAGAGACTATTTAAATTTAAGGAATATATGATTATGACGTGCAAAAAATGTCATGAATAATCCTGAAAATATAAAAGCAGATTAAAGACAAAATCACTATAATGAATAAAGCTATGCTATAAATGGATATTTTTTTAAATTATGCTTTCCTAAGGCAAGAAGCATGATGAAAAATGAGGTCATAAAACAATGAAATAGCAAGAGGATATTCAATGAATTGATGAGGCTAAAAATAATGCTTTGAAAAATATAGCAACAATAGCAAGATCAGAAGTTAGAAGGAGAATATCATGCAAGGCATGTAAAATAATTAATGCCAATCTTATATTACTAGTCTCTGGGCATGAATAATGGTACGTGTATGGGGGTTGTTCAATGATTAAAAACACTAACTACTCAGCACCTAAGTTGGGTTCTGATCACCCATACATGTACAGGCAAATTCACTCGCATGTTTTTGCCCACACACAATAACACATACATGCTCATAATTTTGAAACTGACTAAATCTTTTAGAAAGAATTGGTTTTGCTCTAAAGCATGAACCACAGTAAGAATCATCTGCAAAGAAACAGAGTGTTAGGGAAAAAAGACAATCTCTGTTTCTGATAACATGTAACGTAGCTACTTGTCATTTTACCCCTAGTAAGCTAACTTTGATCTGTACCTAACTGAAGGTTCCACTGGACTTTAAAAGACAACTGGATACAATTACATTAAGTGACTTTTGAAGAGAGCTTTGTATTTCCTCTCAAGTTTTACAGTAAACATTTTCTGGCCACTAAGGATAGGATTAGAAATTCTATCAAGAAGAATGGGATGCCAAATCCGTAGTTCAGTGATTATTATTATTAAGATGTATGACTGGTTATAGCCACTGTCATTGGTTTTTTTAAAATCAACTTTTATTGGGACTCAGAAATGCTCATTTGTTTACATGATACCTTCAGTTAGTTCAAGACTACAACAGCTAAGGCAGGTAGCCATGCCTGAGACTACCACTCTAAAGAAGTGAAAAGTCTGGCCATGTAGGCTTTCACAGAGCAGGTGAGCTGATATAGTCCAGAAAACATCAGACATCACTGGACAAAGATGATTTTTCTACAAGTGGATTTGGGCGAAACTGTCTATATAGAAAGACATTTTATCAGTATAACAATGACTGAATAAATAATAAAACAGTCATGCAGTGTACACTGTACATATATTAACATGTTTTGAGAAAATTATAGTATGGTTAGAATATATTTTGGTAAAATTTTTAAAGTAGAATCTAATACACATTAAAATTAAAAAATCATGTTAAAAACACAGATCCAAACTGACAAATATCAGAATTTTGTAAAAATAAGTTCTTGATATGAAAAAATTTCCATTTTATTTATTTCATAGATTTTCTACTATGAAAATATTTATTGTAATTTATCAAAAAGTAAAGGGAGTATCAAAAATAATTACATTAAAAACACAACTAAATAATTCATCTCTTTTGATAGTTATTTATATAGCAAGAAGTCTTTAAGGATAAAAAATAAAATTATCAAAAGAAAATAATATATATTTATGTGACTACCTACAAATTAAAATGTATATATTTAAAACTATCATAAACACAGTTAAAGGTCCTCCTAGGGAAAATGGCAATACAGAATACCACAGACATGAGATGGCATTTTCACATCCACACAATGGGAGTGTGTGGGCACACTTGTTCTGGGAAGATAATAAGCTTCATAAGTGTTTATATCTGCTTAACACACAGTAGGTTTGCCTCAAAGAAATGAACTGCTACTCATTCTAAGAGTCATATTCAAAATGCTTAACTCCTGGATACTAAAAGTTCTATCTGGAATGTACCCTAAAGGCCCATGTATGGTCTCTAGCTTGGGGCTATTGAGAGGTGGTAGAACCCTTAACAGGTGAGGCCTGGAGCAAAGTCTTCTCATCACTGAGAGCACATCCTTACAGATCACTGTGGGATTTTAGTCTTTCTGTCTTAGGCATTAGAGCCATGAGGTGAGCAGTTTTATCCCACTACACCATGTACCATAATGTGCTGGTTCAATGAAGGCCCAAGACAGCCAGACCAACCAGTCAGGGGCGAAACCTCCAGAACTGTGAGCTGAAATAAACCTTTCTGTTACCTAATTTGATTATTTCAGATAACTAACTATGATAGTGATTGAAAGCTAAGATAATGGGCTGTTATTGTAGCAAATTATCTTAAACAACGCCTCAATAAAGTAAAAGATGGTGGTATATCCTAAAAGAGAGTATAATGAAATCCTATGGAAAATTTGTGAGTTGTGACATTTAAAAAACAACAACATGCTAAATTCTCTCAACAAAATATTAACTAAAAAGAAATAATCAGGCAATATTTAAAACTAGAACTTCTATCTATCTATCTATCTATCTATCTATCTATCTATCCCCATCTGGCTATCCTGTCTATCTGTAAAAATACATACATATATATCTATCAAAAAAAATCACACACACAAGCCAAAATATTAAACACTTTTCTTCAGTCTCGGGAATACAGACCACTTAAATATTTTTCTATGTTCTTGTGTTTCCTAAATTTTCCAAAAGGAAAGTGGCTATCTAGCTCTATGTGAAACTGCAATCTGTTTATTTTAAACAATGAATATGATAGAGTTACCTGTTGGAATACACAGATAAGGTCTACACGGAAGGATACGGTTTGGTCTAATTATTTGAATTTTACCTCAGCATGTATTTAAATGATTTATACAGAGACACTGGCACTTGTTGAGTAGTTAATAATCCCCAGACCTGCATTTATATGTGACTCAAAGGCAGTGTCTCAAAAATGGTCCATCAGTGGTTCAACTAGAAAGTAGTAGACAGGGTTTCATACAGTACTTGATGAAGAGGAAGAGGCAAAAAACACTAGGACTCCAAATGCCAACTACCAAAGACCTTGCAGAATATAAAGTAGCCAAAATGTACAATTATTTTGTAGATTGATGAATATTCTGGTGTAGAGGGTTTGTAGACTATGAAGGGCATGCAAGAACCTTTGTCTCTTGTGCTCATACACTCTCCAGACTTTGCTATGGCCCACCATGAACCAAGTCC
Source organism: Apodemus agrarius (assembly GCA_964023405.1). NCBI lineage: Eukaryota > Metazoa > Chordata > Mammalia > Rodentia > Muridae > Apodemus > Apodemus agrarius. The sequence continues at coordinate 86,991,989 of OZ030013.1, forward strand.
TAGACAGATGTACTGAATGCCTTAGCAAAGACTTCTGCATGAAGCCAGTAGACTGAAAGCATTAGTTCACAGACATCCTGCCCCATCCTGTGTCACTTTGGTGGTTGGGGAGCAAATGAGGGATGATCTTGAGTTTTATTTCATACCGCAATCAGGACACCTGTGCAGTCTAAAGAATTAGGGGCCTCTTCTCACTGTGAAGACACTTTCTCAGGAAGGCTTTCTTTATAGTAAAGTAAGCTGACCTTCCAATTGTGAGTTTTTAAATTATTTTATGTTATTTATTTGTGCTATGGTGTACTGGTAGAGGACAGAGAACAACTTGGGGGAGTCTATTTTCTCCTTCGTGTGAGTCCCAGGGACTAAACTCAGGTCATTATATTTAGCAGCAAGTGCATTTCCTCTGAACCATCTCACCATGCCTTTGAATCCTTTCTTGGCTACTCAATAGCTATGGTAATGGGAAAGTTACCGAAGTTTTCTATGGTTTGGACCCCTCCTCCATAATACAGGGAAGAAAAAAAGAAAAACACAAATTTATAGACTAGTGTCAAACAAGAGAATTTGTGTAATTTCCCTCATGCAACCAGTACTCAATGAATTGTAGCTTATAAAAAAAATCAACTTGCAAAGCAACCAATTTAGAATATGCCCCCTCTTTCTGCCCAGCGTTCTCATCTCTAATAGGGGAGGCTGCCTTCAAGCATGCCTGAGGTTCCTTGACCTCTAACAATGGGTGACTCTTGGGTCTTGTAAGGACACACCACCGCAGAATCGTGAAAGGCTGGAACAAGGGCCGAGGAATTGCAGCAGGAAGAGCTGGACCTGCAGCGCCACCTAGCCGGAAGTGTGCTGGCCCTCCGCCTGGGAGCCTCCACCTCGCTAGAGCATCTTCTTTCTACTTTTTTTTTTTTTTAAGTATAATTACTGGAGCTTATGTTTCACAGTTAATGCTGTCAAGCCTTTTAAACTAATTGGTCTTTTATAGAAAATTTAACTGAAAATTAACACATTTTTTAATAACATTGCCTTAACTTTAATGGCACTCTGCCTTTCGTCTATAATTGCACTAAAATTGTCATTTTCCACGTCGTATCTGCCATTTTTTATATTTGCTAGTTTTCATGGTGTGGATTTTTTTATTTTTAGTCTTTTTTTTTCCCCCCTTTCATGAGCAGTGAGAACTATTTCAATTATTTTCTCCTGGATCTGCCTTGCCTGGTGCAGCAGCAAGGGGTATATTCTTGGGTCCAGCATGACATCCCGCTGTTTGCCGCGCAGACACAGCACTGCGGCTAGCCCATCTGCCTCGGCTGCACCTGTGGACTGTCTGTCTGCTTGTGAGCAGAAGAAATGGGGGCTCTTGGATGGAGTGTAAGAGACGCGCCATGAGAAGTCAATAGCTGGCATCGCTAGGCTGGCAGCAGTTTATCTGGGCTGACAGTTCAGCCTTCAGCATAAGGCTCACCCAGGGTTTGGCCCCTCAGGAAGTTACAGCATAGACGGGAAAGCAGGTGGGGTGGACCTGTGGTTTAGAGGAGTGCATTCTCCAGTCTTCCTAACACCAATCTAGTTATTTCTGACTCCAAGAGACCAGTTCATATGAGACGTGAAGACACAGAAACATCTCTACTGCAGACTTCTGACTCGTCTAGCCAATAGCTCCTAGGTCTTATCTCTCTAAACTGTGGTTCTCGACCTGTCTACTACTGCAACCCTTTAATACAGTTCCTCATGTTTAGTGACCCCCCAGTCATAAAATGACTGCCATTACTACTGCCTGGCTGTAATTGTGCTACTGTTATGAAGCACAATGTAAATATTTGGGTTTTCCAATGGTCTTAGGCAACCTCTTTGATAGACTCCCCCAGAGGAGTCTCAGCCTACATGTTGAAAACTACTGTTCTTGAATATGTGTGCATACATGTGTTCAGGAGACAGAATGAATAACCAGATATGGAAATATACCTCCCCCCCCACATACATACATGCATGTAAACAGCTAATCTACAGCTCTGTTGTCACATGTGCCTGCTTGCTGAAAGACCTTCATATTCCTTTGTCCTTATCCGAGTACTACAAAGCCACAAGGAGGTGTTCCCATCGTGCTTAATTAACATTTGGTCTCAACTGATTCCCAGACGATGGAAAGGATAAACAAGGGCCGGTGGCGAATCGGATCCAGAGGCTTCAGGTCTACGTGAAGCTCCTCCATGTGCCTGCAGTCGGGAGGTATTATGACTTGGTGCCCATAGGTGGAGGTTGCGGTTGAACCTTACCTCTGCTCCTGCTCTTTGGAGAAACCGCATTTTAGCTCTTCCTAGCTATGGCTTTGGTAATTGGCCAATCTACATTCTTTTTGATAAACGAAGGCTGGGGTAGCAGGTAACATTTTTTGTTAAAGGGTCTGGATGTAATTGGGTGTGTTGAGCCAGACTTCAACTGGAGTTTTTTTCATCCTAGACAACAGAGCAAGGTCTGGAATAATTTGGCTAGGATTTTGATTGATGACAGGAAAAGTCACTGTCAGTGGGCCTGTTCATATGCCTTGCTCCAATATCGAAACCTGTTTCTCTCACACTGTGGTCTGAAAGATCAGACCGTGTTGCTGAAGTGTGTTACATAGGTCCAGGCCCTCAATAACTAATGCTGCTAATAAGAAACGTGAAAACAACTTCTAAGTTCCTGGAACGATTTTTCTCTAAGCTAGAATGTAGAAAAAATACTGCTTACAGGCTATGACATCTGTATGACACAGGCCACTTTGTCCCAAACACTTCAATTTGGTATCAAGAGAGAGTGAGAATGGATGACCTTTACAAACACTGATTAGAAATCAGTTCATTTCAACTTCTCATCTGAGTTTCTGAGAATTGACTCCCCAGTGGTACTACTCAACGGTTAGTCTTATAACTCATATGCAGATATGCCCTGATTCCACATTATATATATGCCCCACCTCCAGGCTGTCAATCACGTGTCCCTTTGTGAGGAAGCTTCAATTCCATCAGCTTCAGATTATGACTGGTTTCTCGAGTGTTTGGTCTGCTCACTTGTATAGCTTCACTATTTCAGAATTCTCAGTAATTTATAGAAACACACCCTTTATAAATGACATATCTGATCCTACCTGGAGCATACTGACTGCCTATAAATACAAATGTTATAAATTTGAGTTTTAAAAAGCTCTTAATGGCATTTTCTCTTCTGAAAATAAAAAAAAAAGCCATAAACAGCTTACTTGTATTTCAGTAAGATCAGAGTTCTAAAATCTCTGAAATTAGGATCAGAATTAAAGTGACATTTTTAAAGAGACAAGATCTGGCCTCCTACAGAGAATCTGGTGCTTTACTGAACATAATCATGCAGTGTTTATTGTTCTTTCCAACCTGCTCAAGAGTTTGTATAAACTGAGTCAACATTAGCAGCAGCTCTAAGGTCAGTCACAGTATCCCAGGAAGCCAGAAGGACCCCTCTATTGGATCCAATGATTCTTCTTACAGGCTGCAAAAGTCACCAACCAACCCTAACTCAGGTGTTGTTATTTCATAATTATTTTTAAAACCATAATTCCAATATTTCACTAAGATATGCTTATATTTGTACTACATTCAGTAATATAGAATAAACTAAACTCATTTCTGGAGATGTCATGTCTTCCTCTTTCCTCACACAGTAATCCTCTGGAGATTCATTTTAATGAATGAGGATAATAATGCATAATTAGCATATAAGTTGCTTAACACAATCTAGAAAATGACCTTTTTCAGCAATGTGAGAATATGTATGGAAAAACTGCCTCCGAGTTATGTTTGTAGTTTAACATGCTCAGTAACACTATGTTCCATAGGTTCAGCAAAGGTCAGATTTCATCTAGCCCACACCCCCCATTTTCACAAACTGTGAATTTGACTATTGCAAAATGAAGAACGTTGTCTATCTGGTAAAGCAAGATACTATTGGGAAGGATTCCCAGTACCTGCTGTGGCCTGTTCTAAACAGCTGCTGTTGTCTGCTGCAATGAATGATACTGCCACTGTGCTGGAATATGCTTCCTTAATTGTTACTTATTTGGAGGGTCACAAAGGGGGGAGGGGAAGGGGAAGGGTTGACCACTCGATACACATACAGTTACTAACGGAAACAACTGTTTCTGATGTCTCAGTCAACACCTCTTTACCATCATCCTCTCTGCCCTTGAGCTGGGAAGAGCGCTGTGCCTGGTCCCCACCCAAGGTCTAGTCTTTTAGTGACAGGTAGGGACTTTGGTGTCACCCTTGGCACACTGTCCTTTCTCCTTTCTGTTCACATTCAGGCTGCTCCCAAATGTCCCGTCTTACCAATGAATGCTCAGTCCCACCCACCTGCCTGCATCACTGTCAGAACTACCCTCCCTCCAACTGGAAGAGATGCTTACATGGAAACCACCCCCAATCTTGCCTGGCCCAGATATCCCCACCTCACAGATAAGGCAAGTGCTTCAGACATGAACCTGATCACTCTTCAGTATTAAGTCTAAAGACTCACGAAAATGGTTGTCAGTGTCTTCCCTGTCCCTTCCCCACTCTGCCTCTGCTTCTTTCTTTCTGTCTTCCTTGCATGTTGAGGAATTTATAATATTTACTTCTGTGATTGATAAATATCCTTTCTAAAGAGAAGGATATTTATCAATGAAGTCTGCTATTTTCCACACACAGCTCAAGTTCCTGCCAGTATCTCCTCCCTTGAAGACAGTCCATGGGTGTGTACCTCACCCCTTGAGTAGAGAGAAAGAAGACAGTTCGCTCACCGCGCTCATGAGTGAGTCCAGGACGCTGACGGCAAATGCTGTCCCACAAGCAAAAGGTTGTGTAAGGTACAGCTCCGTGTCAGGGTCATCGTCATCGTCTTGGTCCAAAAACTGAACATTAGTATCGTTCACTAGAAAAGGCAGAAAATAAGAATTAGCGTTAAAGATTACACATGGGTTAGTGAAGCCAGAGAGATAGTTAAGTGACTGGGTTAGAGACACTTAAGCTACTGTGAAAGAAACAAGCATGGGGAAGCTGTTGATGGCTCCCAGGGTTGGCGAGCAAGGGGTCTCAGTGGCCTGCTCCTACAGGACTGCTTTAACTTCTAAGACCCAGAGAGCAATGCGGTCAAGCAGGTTTGTTCTTTGGCAACTGCTAAGGTCTGGCAAGTAGGTAGTGTTGACCAGTCCTTTGATACAGTTTTAGAATCATGACCAAGAAACACCCTAAGGCATTTTTTGGTAGCCAAGTCCTCTGAGAGAGGAACATAGCCATGAGTAGCCATGCTGGGATGGTAAGGTTAGCCGCAAAGGAAGGAAAGCAACTAATTCAGAAAGAAAAGCCATGGACCAGAAATGCAGCAAAGGGCGGATGGCAAGCAGTTTACCCTTAGGCAGGACCTACAGAGAGCCCCACGGATGGGCCTGGGTAGTACCTGGTGTGCCTCCTCTCTGAACCCAAGTCCATGCTCAACGGGTCCTACTCAACACATGGGAACGGATCCTGGATGCCTCCTGCTGTTTGCTGACTTCCTCTGCAAACCTCCCCACACTCTGCTTCCCCTTCTAATCAGCTCTGACTCCTCAGTGTTCTAGAAGAAGACATGGCCAGGGCGAGATGTCTTCCTTCATTGTCATCTGAGGAGCAACTAAGAACTCCTCCAGCATGCACCCACACACTGATGAGTTGTGCTTTAATTTATAAAATTAGTGATAAGTAAGATGTCTTTAACTTATAAAAAATTAAATGATAAATTAACTTCTATTCCTATCTTGGTGTCATAAATGATCAATTTTGAATTGTAACAGGGGGAAGTGTGGGGAGTTGGGGAGCGGTACACTTGCCATTTCTGGAATAATTAAGGTAGTTTTAGGAAGAAAACAGATGAGGTTTCTTTTCTGTGTCTTTTTCTGAATCTATCTGCAGCTAATTCTCTTTCCTAGAGTTATTGTTTTAATTTTTTAAAAGGACTTTTTTGACAACTTTCTTTAAACCACCACTACCACCACCACCAACAACAAAAAAAAACCCTTTTGTTTATTGCATGAGTCACAATAAATGATAATAGGAAGAAAGGCTAGGCGTGGAATTATTTTTAAATGACACCAATTTTTTTGCCACCCTGGAAAATGACTCTAAAGGAGGCAAATCTTTGTGGTGATTTTTCCAAATTTGATCACATTTGGGTCCCAGTTGTATCAGCAGCAAGCAAATTGCAGGAGAGTGGGCGAAAGTCTCCAGTCTGGTTTTGTCACTAAGTTCCTTGACAAAGCATTTCATGATCCTGCAACTAAGTTGCTCTCACTGTAAAATGGAAAAGTTCTGAGTCTCTCAAGAAGTAGTTCAGAGACTCCTAGGAAAACAGATTTGATCCATGCTGTGTCCTGGATAAATGGAAGCTAGCATCTTGTCTATCAACCCATGACATTATGGAAATGCCCAGTCTCTCTCTGCGCCTCTCAGAATCACTAAAGGCTTACTTTTGAACCCTCCAAATGGTTCTGTTAAATTGAATTATGATAGGCCCTAAGCTGTCTCCATACCTATTTCGTGTTCGACTAAAAGTATATGTCATGAACTATAGCCTCACTTCATGTGGAAATGGTATAACACATTCTTGGGATCAATGGTGCAACACAGTAGTGTGAGATCAGCCAATCACAAGGGGCTTTGTGTTCAAACTAGATTCAAATAAGACAAGTTCCACTGGTGGCCCAGCCAGGCTGTCTCTCCATGTCTCATTTTCTTCTCTCATATTTCACTTCCTTTCTCCTCTGGAAATGGATACACACACACACACACACACACACACACACACACACACCCTGCTCTCATAGTGGGTTAAATATAAGGAACCATTTTTTATGGGTTCCTGCTATACTCTAGAACTATAAATAAAGAAGATTAAGGTTTCTAAACCAGGCACTGGAGACATGGCTCCATGATTAAGAATGCTCGCTGTTCTTGCAAAGAACCTGTGTAGGCTTCCTAGCACCTGAACAATGGCTTACCTGTAAATGTAGTTCAAAGAACCCAGCATATATACTTCTGTCCTCTGCAGGCATCAAGCATACATGCGAGGCACATACAAATATGCAGGCAAACACTCATACACATATAAGAGGAATAATAAAGATTTTTAAAAGATTTTTTAAAACACTCTGTCGATCTGTGTCTCTCTCTGTGTCTGCCTCTCTCTCTCTCTCTCTCTCTCTCTCTCTCTCTCTCTCTCTCTCTCTCTCTCCTTGACAGTGTCTTATATATCCTCAGTTTGCTTCAAACATATTATGTCGTGGAAGATTAGAGTTAACTTCTGATGCTTCGCTTTCACCTCTGCAGTGTAGGGATTGTGGGTGTGATACTGTGTGGGCAGTTTATAAAGTGCTAGGGATTGAACCCAGGGCTTTGTTAATGTTAACCAAGCATTCCATATCAACTAAACTAAGTCCCAAGTCTATAACTGTATTTTCTGATATTCTAAAAGTATGTTGTAATGATCACAGTCTTTCTACTCTGGGAATTAGAAAAAGAGAGCACATGTATTAGCATATGACTTAATTTGTTGACAGCAGCAGCTGATGGTGGTTGTACCATCATTTCAAGTGGAGCAGTGTCTCTTCCTTTTTTGTAGGGAGATGGGTAAGAGACAGCGCTACTTTTGTGTGGCCGCAAGTAGAAGAAACAACTCTGGATGTTCAGTGATGTAAGGATATAGGCTATTGGAAGAAAATGTCAAGGTGAGAGTCATGTTTCAGTGAAAAGCTTGCCCACTGTTCTGAGATCACCAGTCTTAGAAAGGTAAAAGCTCAAGTCACCCATGCCTTTCCCAGAACATCGGCTACATAGGCCCTGATGAATAAGTAATACATTCCCAATAAGTAATTACATAATGTGTGACATTGCCCCACAATGCAGGTAATCAAATATAGCTGTGAAATACTGTGTCAAATGGCTTCAAACAAAGTTTTTTTTTCCCTCATGGAAATGTCAGGATCCTTTATCATGGAAATATTGGGATGGATAAGATCTGTAATATAGTACAGTCTTAAAATGTGCTTGGCCTTGGTTGCTTCTGTGTCTTTGTGTGTGCTCATGTATGTATGTGTTCATGTGTGTATGCACATGGAAAGTAGAGGTTAGCATGAGTTGTCTTTCTCAGTCACTTCTTACATTATTTTCTGAGACAGGGGCTCAACTAAATTTTGGGCTCCCCAATTCAGCTAGACTACCTGGCCAGCAAGCCTCAGGGACCCTTTCCTCTCGGTCCCCAAGGACTTTCAGAATTACCAGATGCACCCTGACAAGCTCAGCTTGGGGATTAGCACTCATGGTTGTGCACTTTACCCCAGGCCCATCTCTCCTGCCCTGCCTCTGTGTCTTTTAAGGGGCATCACAATGGAGCACACATCCCAGAGCAGGGGTCAAAGGGTGAGTATTTGCAGGGTTGCAGTGGGAGGAGGCTTGGTGTGAGGAGAGTGGTGTGCTTCCTAGAGAAACTGGCCTTCAGTGTAGGAGGAAGAAGCAGCCTGAACTCTAAAGCTTGGAGGGAAAATGAATCTGGTGCGAAAGAGGCTTAGGATAACCAAATTACTGCCTTATATCTAGAGCCTCTCGCTTTTTGCTTTTCCTTTTCCTCTAATCAAAAATCAGGATATTCTAATCAGTTAATAGCATGCAGACTCTAGAAGAAAAGAGAAATTCTTGGCGTGGGTGCTTTGGAAAGCTGCTGTAGGGTATCTGTGTTAGAGATGTTCGGTGAATTTTTCAAAACAGTCATCTGAGGTACATGAGCTTCCTTGGTCTTTTATGGCTCCGTGGTTCTCAGAAGAACAATGGGGAAACCCAGGCTTTTAGCCGACAACGCTAAACATGAAAAAGACACCTCTCCTATTGTTGAAAACGGTGTGATACTCCTTGACCTGAGTGAATTCGTCCAGATAAATAGCTCTGTCTAACAACGACGCAGGGCGGCGTGGTGGACAATTTATTCCTTGGTTTCTAGACGCCTCACAAGCAAGATTACTGTGTTAAAAGCCTCCTCTCTTATTTTGAAATATATTTGGGGGGCCAAGAAAATGGAGTGTTCATTTCATTTGTGAGTCCTGAGAAGGCAGGTGCTTCTCACGCCTCCTCCTATGTCTCTGCCAAGAAACCCTTTGCTGTGTCTATTTAGAAGATCAATCTCCAGTTGTGAGACCTGCTGCTGATGGGTGCCCTTCGTGGGTTATTAACCAAGTCATGGGGAACCATGGGGGAGTCTGACAAATGCAGTCATGACTAGGGGCCTTTATCTTTGAGATAAATCCACTGTGAACCTCCCAGGGAGGGCTTTGGGCCAGCAGGATGGGGGTCAGAGTGTAGGGCTGCCAGCCTGTTCTTCACCCTTCTTGGAATCTGGCTTAAGAAAGAAAAGATCCCCTGGGAACCAGCTGCTTTTTATGGCTTCAGAAGCAGAACTTCTGAGAGAGTGCCTAGTAGGGGGAAAAAAGGCAAATAAAGTCAGAATAAAGAAAAATAAACAGCTGGAGGGAAGGCACTGTCTAGGATTTCTTATCTTAAAATTTTTATATTTCTCCTTTGACTTCCTCTGAGAGCTGTGAAGACATGTCAGTCAGACTGACAGCGTGTTGGAAGAGGAATGCCGGGAGGAGGCAAGGGAGAGCGGGCACGCGTGGGATTTAAAAGAAAGAGAGAAAGAGAGAGAGAGAGGGGCTTGGGCCACAGAAAATGAATTGGAGCAGAGATGCTTTGGCAGCTACTGCCAGGTCAGGTGGGTGTGATCAAAGGTTTACTGATGCTGTGTGGGGAAAAAAATCATTAAGAAAGGCCAGAACAAGACAGTCGATTCCAACCAGAGCCACAAATAAAACACATTCAAAGCAGTGCCATGGGGTAGCCTTTCTGTTACAGCCAGCGAAATGGAGGGGGTGGGGTGGGGAAGCCAATGAGAGCTGGAAACACCAAGATCAGAACAAAAGAAAATACTGATGTCAAGGAAGACAAGCACTTCTTACCCAACTCCGTTATCATTAGAATGTGCGTCCCACTGTTTTTTTCCTGATTGACTGATACCAAAGGCAACTTGCCCGGCTTAGCTAATTGGATACAGCATTTAAGGGTCCGGGGAAAGGGAGTGGAGGAAAGTACAGAAAAGAAGAAAAGAGTGAGGGAAAAACAGAGGCAGCATTCTCAAGCTAAGCCACCCGGACAATAGGCAGACTGTATTGTCTGGGGGACGAGCCATTCAGTAGGTTTTTTTAACTTCACACAGGTGACCAGAGAATGGCACGGGCATGTCTGAAGTTGGGTTCTATTGGCTACAAACCCCGCAAATCCCCAACCCATTCATATTTTGGTCATTTATTGAAAATGACCTTTGGTGAGAATCTCAACTAGGACAGGGTCAAGGTGGGGTTGCCACATAGCAGAGCAAACAGACACCTGACCCCCGTTCTCAAAGGGGATCCATTCTCAGGCAGGATGGGCTTCAACCTGAGGTTCTGAGCGGGTTTGCAACTGTAGGAGCCTTGGAAACAGAACACTCAGAGGAGCCATCTTCAAGAAGAAGCTACCTGGAGAATCCGGGCCTCTTTTCTTTCCCCTTCCCGAATGGATGCCCCAATCTCAAAGCCATTCTCATGCTCCTTTGAAAACAGGGACCAGCGGGAAGGAAACTGTCTATTTGTCTTTTGAGAAAGATAGAACAGTTTTTCCTTCAAGTTGCCCGCCGTATCTCTACTCAAACCTCACCTTTGCTATTCCACCCCAAGTCCCACAGCAAGTAATGATACCTAAAAAGCTAAAGAACAGGCCAAACTCCTTACATCCTCCATGGTCTGAAAGACAGAAAGTCACCCGCTGAGTTACAGTGACGCCCCCTACCGAGTTCCGTGATTATGGGGATGTTGACCCCAGTCGTGATGGATGGCTGGCGTAACATCCCATGCACTGGGCTGTTGTCAGGCGATGATCTGTCCATTCCAGGAGGTGTGAATCCTAGTGGGGGAAAAAAATCAGAGGAGTAGAAAAACTGGAATTGATAAAAAGTATAGAATACATACAAAACCCTCAAAATGCAATGTACACACTATTGACGGGCTACCAAGTAACATGGGATACACCCAGCAAGGTTTTTGTTGTTTGTTTGTTTGTTAGGACATTATAGAGAAACCACTTGAAGCAATTCTAACTTACTCTGACACCTTGCTAAAAAATCCAGGCCATCTCAATGTTTATTCTGCTTACAGTTTCCCCTCTCCTGTCAAAGAGCACTGTGCCTAGTCGCCCTTGGGTAGGAAGGACTAGATGACATACAAAATGTTCTTGCTAACGAAAAGCGACCAAAGAAACACACATCACTTCTGGTATATGACTTTGTCTTGTCCTTCTCGTCCCAAACCACACCTAATATGAAGGCATGGGTCGCTATGGAGATGGAGTCCAGACAGCTGCCCTGACCCACAAAGACATTCTAAGTGAACGGGAATGATGGGCTGTTTAAACCACGGATGGTTTGCTGGTTGCTACCTCAGCCTATCTCAACACATTCCGCCTGTTCTCCTAAGCCAGCGGATTGCATGCCCTTCTGCTGAGTGAGGGAGTTCAGCGGGGAGCCTTTCAGCAATTGTTCTTTGGATTTAAAAAGAAATGCACAGAAAGACATCTCACTTGATTCCCCAGGATATTGATTCATTGGCTTTCAGAGCCTACACCCAGGACACTTTTCTTACTGATACTGTCTGAACTAAGTACTAGAACTAGCCTTGAATTCCTGAGGTAACTAACCCAGCACTAGTGAGAAATCATGAGACTTATGACAAAAAGATTTAAGGTTTGGGGTGCCAGGTCTAGTAAAGGTGAGGCTTCCTCCAGCCAAGGCCACTGAGTGCTCTGTTAATGGATGCCGGCGAAGACACACAAAGAGAGCAAAGTTCTCCATGTCACGCCTGCACTGGTTAGAAAATCATTTTTCCAACAGAGTCACACAGTGACTGCAGCCATCAGCCTTGGGCTGTCGTTCACTTGGGTTTGTTATCTGGTTTACATCTTATTTAATTAAAAATCATTTTTTTTGGAGAGAGAACATGTGGCCAGGGTTAGTCTGGAACTCATTATGTCTACCAGGCTGACCTTGAACTCACAAAGACCCACCTCCTTCTGCCTCCTGTGCACTGGGGTTAGAGGTGTGCAACACCATGCCTGACTCCTTGGTTTCTCATCTCTATACGGGCTTACCAATGGGTGAGAGATTTGAAGGGACAAGGAGATGTGGCTTCATTTCTAAATGGAAGTTCCAAATCGATCAAGGGACCACATTTTGCAGACAGTCACCAGCTGGTAATGAGACAAAGGCTGGGCTGATGCTGGCGTTCATTTGGGATGTCTAGTGTTCAATAATTGCAGAGCTCTTGGAAGGTTCATGAACAGGAAGTACCAGAGACGTATAAGGGGCCTTCTCATTTCCTGTCCTCCTTTATATAAATATTCTACCAAGTGCTATACTTTCAAGAAGAACAAAAATATTACTTAGTTTGCAATCCCTGGTTGCACCTAATTTTTTGTTGTGGTGTTATTGCTACTCATACAGATCAACTCACGTTCAGTGAGTTAGTGTTCGTTCTTCCTCCTAAACTTTGGAATTTGTCTGTTTTTCAGCCAACCGCATAACCAGTAGCATGCATTTTAAATGTTAGCTGTTTCCTTCCCTTTGAACAGTGAAGGGGAAGAAATAAACTGTTTTCATCAGAAGTTGCATTCAAAAGCATGAAAAATTGCAAGTGACAGCTGTGCAGATTCAGTGGATGTGACGTGTTTTTTGAATTTCTTCAACTTGACAAGTAAACACCTTACATGGGTAATGCTATATGCATAATACATGGCCTGTATTTTGACAGCCATCATCAAATGCTGACTTGAGGAAATATGGAGGCGCTCCTCAAAGAGTAGCACCCAGAAAGCAGGCAGAGATACAGGTCACACAGCATCAGGAAAGCCGTATTTTGTTGCAGAGCCTGCAACAAGCCGAAACATCCCTTTATTTTATCTTATTTAAAGATTCTGGGTTTTTTTTCAGCTGTGGAAAGACTCAGCTCCTTTGCATGAAACCTTCATTTAGAAATGGGCTTCTTATACTTGGCTTACATATCCCATTTCCCCTACAGTCTCCAAGGCTGGTTCCACCAGGGTCTGCAATTTACAAAGTGTGATGGGTAGACAGACACTCTTCCACTGAAGGTCTCTCTCTCTTTCTCTCTCTCTCTCTCCTTCACATGGGAACCCAAGAACAGGATATTAACGTTAATTAAAAAAAATCTTCAGGCAGACCACACCTCCTCCTATTTTGCTATTCTTCTGCCCTCACACTTTAAAGGGGTAGGGCAAAATTTTAAAAGTATAGTGTTTTTCCCCCTTTGTCTCATATAGTTGTATTACCAGTAATCAGACTTGACTGACATTGCTTTTCCCCCTTAGGGGACCTAATATAGAAAACCATGGTCTGAAGTGCCAGGGTAATGCAGACTCCCTAAATGAACTTGAAGAGAAGAGAAATCCAGGTGTATTCCACCTGAAGAAATGAGACAGGAGGATGACTTTGGATGTCGTCATCAGGTCATGGTTGATCAAGAAGCCCATCTTAACTTCTTGGGATCCTTTACATCTTTACATAGAACAACACTGGTGTTCTGTATGTGTAAGCCTGGACATGTGGAATATACACCAGGCACCTTCAGCCAGAGACCAGAAAAACTAGGAAATGCTCCAATATGGGAGACAGCCCTTTATTTTGCTGAAAGAAAGTGTTAAGAATGCCACTGTTAGAGAGCTAGAATAAGAAACCTCACTTAGTAAAGGTTCAAGCTGAATTTGTGGCTTGCCTATGTTTTTGCTTAGGCTCTAATCCCTTAATATGTTAACACTGTTCTCCATGGAATTAGAAACTGTTTCCCCAGACTACCGCCTCTCCTTCCAGGGAAGTCCCCTGTCCTGAATCCCAGTAGGGGCTGTGACTGGTAAACATCTCTGTTATTTACTTAGCATCAAGCAACAACTACCTTAACTGGTACTATCTCGGGCTGGACATTCACATTTCATGGGCAGTAGGATGAATATTAGGCCAGAGAATCTCCTGCTTACTTGATCTTCCAGCTTATGTATAACAGGTTTGACTTGTAAAAATAAATAAATAAATAAATAAATAAATAAATAAATAAATAAATAGATGGGATCAGTTAAGAAAACAGACTTGAAGCTAGAAGTTACAGGTTCAAATTCTGGTATTTTCTTTCTCTCGAGTCTGTTACATTTTTAAAAAAATAAATTTTTCTGGGTTATTTTGTTATCTGACAATTCCATTCCATGCATGCAATTTTTATAACTTTCTCCAGTACCATTTCTTATCTCCCTCTGATGCTTTTCCATTCCATTCTAGGATTCATGACTTTTGGTTTTATTTTGTGACCAATTTAGTTTAATCAGGGCCACCGGTTTGACTCTTGGATTATGACTGTCCATTGGAGCTTAGTTGGGTTATCAGGGGTTGCATGACTAAGGCTATGTATGTTTCCTCTTCTCATTGCATCCACCAGAAGTGAGTAATTTATTATTGAGGTAGAGCCCCAAGCTGTTCTTCCAGGTCAACTGGTCCTTCAGTAGTAAGGTAGAGTTCCAAACCCTTCTCCATCCATGCCTGACTGTTGACTGGTCCATCAATAGGGAGGGAGAGCTGCAAGTCCCTCCTCCATCCATGCCTGACTGACTGTTAACTGGTCCATCAACAGGGAGGGAGAGCCATAAGTCCCTCCTCCATCCATGACTGACTGTTCACTGCCATCAATAGGGAGGGAGAGCCGCAAGTCCCTCCTCCATCCATGACTGACCGTTGACTGGTCCATCAGTAGGGAGGGAGAGCTGCAAGTCCCTCCTCCATCCATGACTGACTGTTGCCTGGTCCATTCCTATACAGACTCAGCATAGGCATCTGCCCTTGTTGTGAATCTGGCACTGCATTGACCTTGTTTTGCAGAGAAGATGTTAGTTCACAGCCTTTCTTATTTTCAGGCTCTCCCATTCTTTCTGTCCCCTCTTCCACAATGTCCCCTAAGCCTTAGAGAGGATGGTATATATGACTTGTAGATATAAGTACAGAATAACCAGTATTCTCTCTAAGTCTCTGATTCTTCTTGAAAAACTATTAGTATCCTTACACAGGGAATCTGTAAGGCTAAAGTGAAATTTGTCATACATAGTTAGGATGAAGGAAACACGCAGAAATGCTATTTATTAAAGACTGTATTATACAATGTAATCAACAAATACTGGTAGAGCAGTCCAGTACCCATTAAGACCCTTTCTGCTGGGTAGAGAGCTGAAAGGCATTTGATAGATTTAAAAAAAAAAAAAAAAGAAGAATTTTCACAAAGAAAATGTCTTAGAAAATTAATGAGAAGCCAAGAATCACAGCCGTTGTTTTTGTTATAAATAGATCATTCCTGCAGTAGTGGTGATGACAACAATGATGATGACAACGATGATGATGATAAATAACAATAACAATAATACAGCAAGAAGCTTCTCAGGAAGGAATTTGGACACTAGGAAGGCTGGGGTTTTCTTCAGGTTTATAGGAAAGTGGTGGCCAGTGTTCATGCAGGAAAGGGTCTTAATTCCAAATAGCAACTATAGATCGTTTCTAGAACCTTCTTTTTCCTAGGTCTGGTTTCTGGTCCCCTTACATAGCTGGAAGTCATTTGCTTCTTGGCACTCCTGAAACTGCTTTCACCATTCTGTGTTTCTTCCTGGCATCTGTGTTCTGGCCAAATCATCCCTGATGGATTAAACTGAGCAGGGTCAGCTGCAGCTGACCTTCTCTGGATACCAGTTGTTTCATAGGCTGGATAAGTGAGACCTCAGGGAGAGGTCAGGAAGGGGAAGCACCAGCCAATGAAAAGTCCAGAGCATTGTACTTTGGTGAGGGTGGCTTGGAACAAAAGAATTTGGCACAAGCACTTGGACAATTCCTGCTAGGAGCTAGGAGAAGAGACAGGGAAAATCGACAGTGTTTTCAATGATTAAAAAAAAAAAGTTTCCTCCCTTGGCTAAGGCTCAGGGAACATTGTGGAGGAAGGGGTGGAAAGACTGTAAAAGCTACAGGATCAGGGAGTTTTCTATGAGATTGTGTCTCCTGGTGATGTGAGAAGTTACATCCATGAAATCTCACCAATATGTCTGGCCAATGTGAACTGAACAGGGATGGCACCGAGAGACAAGCCAAAGCACATAGGGACAAGCCCACGAGGCCTCATTTCTATGTAAAGAACTAAGGGCAACTAAATAAATCTGGGAACACGAGAAGTATCCCTCCCCAGAGAAAAGCACACCGATTAGTTTCCAGTGCTGATGGTCAACCCTAAAATCATACATTCAGGTAGCATTATACCAATTGAAAAGGCTATATTTAGGAATGTATATGTTATGTGTATGTGTATGTGTACATGTATATGTATACATACATATGCATACAATAACAATTTTTGAAAGGCCATGAATTTGAAGGCAAGTGGAGGAAGTGCATATACACGGGAGAACTTGGACGATGGAAAGGCAAGGGGGAAATGCTACAATTAAGTTATAATCTCTAAAACTTGTAAAATTTCCCTTGAGTTAAAAAAAAGGAGAGAAGGGGCTGAGCATAAGAATGAAAAAAAGAAAAAAAAGTTTCTGATTTCTGTTGTGTACATGCATGCAGTTTCTGCTGCATCTAAGGGACCAGTTACCTATGACACAGCCAAACTAGAAGACTAGAAAAGAGCTCTGTGAAGCAATGCAGGCTGAATGTGCTGGAAAGGGGTGAAGGCTCAATGTCACACATTTACGGGGCTCAAAGCAAATGGAAGGAACCTGGAGAGTCAAACTGATTAAAGTAACTGAGCTTGATGGAAAGAGACGGAGATAGCTCTGCAGGGGAAGGAGAAATTATGTTCGCATAACCTAGGTCTCAAGAACCCCTAAACAAACACTGATTGAAAAGGAAGCTTGAGCCTGACCATGACCTGTAGAGAGGGTAAGCAGATCCGAATCACACTGAGTTCCCAGGGCTCCTCTAAGCCAGCTCCTGCTTCTCACTGTACACCAGACTGCGCCTAAGGCACTTTCATGACTACCTCATTCATTCCTCATCACAGCAGTAGGAGTTGAAAGATCGGTTAACACTATCACTTTTAGAATAAGAAAATGGTACTGAGAAGCATGGAGAAGTTGCTGGAGTCTCCCTAGTGGAAAGTGACAGATCTGAGAGCCATAGCCAGATAGTTGGACTTAAGAGTCCAAGCATTAACAACTAATCCAACCGTGTGCTCCATGCCCTCGCTGTGTGGGGCTATCTTCCCCACTCTCCCTCCATCCCTGTCCTCTCTCCCACCCCCTGGCAGGCAAGTTTGAGAGACAAGTCAGCCTAACTTTTTTTTCAATTGTTTTCACTTTTAAACAATAGCACGCGACGACTGGGAGCCGTTGCAGTCAGACTTAACCTGCTTCGGTAGAGCAGCCTGCACAGCTCAGTGTGTATAATAAATACTTTATTACAGTACTTTTCCATGGGGGAAACACAAAGTACTTTCTAAATCTTCCCTAGTTAAATCCCCAAGCCTTCCCGGGGAGAGAGGGAGATGGAAATTCTTATCAATCACCTCCCCTAGAATAGATGGAGAAGGGAAGGTAAGTGCTTCCCACACCCCCATGGATTTAACATAAAGGAATTGACTCAAAGGGTGAGCCAAATTATCTTTTATTGTGTGCATATAAATGATGGTTAGAAATCCATATGCTACGTTAAACTGGGGAAATAAATTAGGCCCAGTCATCGAGGTTCACTGAGACAGGTATTCAATATGAAGTTGTAAAAGGAAAGATCACTGTTAAAAATGATCTATAAAGACATGTTAAAAATCAAGAGAAACATCTCATGTTACATCATCTAGGAGATGAATTAGATTTCCTGTTAATGCCAGCAAAGGAAAAAAAAAATCCCCAAACCAAATGTCAGATGAAGTGAGGATCAATAAAAATATTTTGATAAGTAAATGCAACAGTGCTATTTAACACATGATTGGCGGCTGCTGAAACATCAATTATCCAAATTTCCCATTGCTGCTTATGGGAAAATTATGCAGATTAGAACTTGATTAGGCTTATATCATGAGACTCAATTTAGACTTTTAATCTATTAAGCTCCAATAAATGAGGCATCTGAATAGCTCCCCTGAGCAACTACAGTAATAGCCACAGCAGTCATTTCTGCAGTGTGTACGCCAACAAATTTATCAGCAGCCCAAGTAAAGAAAACTCCGCGTTGGAGAGGCACCATTGCTTTCTAACTTGGATGAGTAGAAATAACCCATGCCCATAGGGTTGGTTTTGGAAAGGGACTGTTGGGAAAAGCTACCAGAAAAATCCTGTCAAAGAGAAGAACCTTAGAGTAACCTTGCAATAGACTAATCTACTTTCTACAGGTTGGACTCTGTGGATTCCAATGTTGGAATCTGGTGTCAAGGATTCATGCAATTTAAGAAAGTTAAAAAGAGATCATTTACTGGGGTAACAAGTTCTTCTGACATTGCCCAAAGGGGACTCTAACTGACCATTTTCTGGTTTGCAGGCATACACATAATACACAATTATCCATGTGTATATGCACATGTGTGTGTGAGAGGGAGAGAATGTGCCTGTGTGCATGTGTGTATATGTATTGTGTGCCTATGTGTTATTCATGTGTGTGCAGATGCATGCTCCTTTGTGTGTGACCCTGAGTATGGCAGTCAGAGGTTGATGCTAGGTGCTTCCTCAGTTGCTCTTCATATTAGCTTAGGTAGGCAAGGTCTCTCAAGAAATCCGAAGCAAACTGATTCTGCTAATTTGACTAATTTAGCTAGCCAGTTTGCCTGGATGATCCCCTTCCTTTGCCCTAAACACTGTGATTACAGATGGGCCAGCCACTTACAGTGGGCAAGCTGGGAATCTGAACTCTAATCCTCATGTTTGCATAGCAAACAATTTACCCATGAAGCCAGCACCCCAGGCCTGCCTTCAGTGCCTTTACCATCTTCTACCTGAGGTTCAGAGGAAAGATAGAATGATCTTATTAAGTTGAAGAGCACAGGCCTTTGATAATGAGGTCAGAATGCCAAGTGACCCTCTTGTTGGTCTTAGAAACTCAGAGATCTTGCTGATCCCTGTTTCCATACTATCCAGAGGAGGACAAATTTGCCCACCTCCATATCTCCAGGCCATGAACAACTGCTCCAGAGAGGGGTGCTCTGAGGAGAAAGGAGCTGAAGAGAGCGAACGGCAACAGATACCCACTGTCTCTCTCAGGGCCCAATACTCTCCCTGCCCCGAGTCTCATTTTCTTCATCTAAAGTGGTTGATTAGAGAATCCTAAGAAATCTTGTATCTTTTGCATAGAATGACTGGTGGAGAGTCACTGAAGGGTAATGATGACTTAGGTCTCACAGAACCATCTCTATGACCACCTATACACATACATACATACACACACACACACACACACACACACATACATACACACACATACACACTGTACTGGCTAGTTTTGTGTGTCAACTTGACACAGGCTGGAGTTATCATAGGAAAAGGAGCTTCAGTTGGGGAAGTGCCTCCATGAGATCCAGCTGTGGGGCATTTTCTTAATTAGTGATCAAGTGGGGGAGAGCCCCTTGTGGGTGGTACCATCTCTGGGCTGGTATTCTTGGGTTCTATAAGAGAGCAGGCTGAGCAAGCCAGGGGAAGCAAGCCAGTAAGTAACATCCCTCCATGGCCTCTGCATCAGCTCCTGCTTCCTGACCTGCTTGAGTTCCAGTCCTGACTTCCTTTGGTAATGTACAGCTGTGTGGAAGTGTAAGCTGAATAAACCCTTTCCTCCCCAACTTGCTTCTTGGTCATGATGTTTGTGCAGGAATAGAAACCCTGACTAAGACACACACATACACACAAACACACACACACACACACACACACACACACACACACGAGTTTATACACAGAAGCATGTATAACACATACCCAGGTATGCACATGAGGGTGCATGAGCACACACTGAGTACATATCCAGAGGACTAAAATTGGGGCTGCAATATTCACTAGTATTCAGTAGTCTACCTTGGGGTGAATGAGACAAGGAAAATGAAAAAGTGGTAAAAAAAAAATAAAAAAATTAAACCAAGTTCTGACATGGTTCCTTCCCCCCTTCATCCCTCCCTCCTTCCCTCCCTCTCTCCTTCCTCCCTCTTTCCCTCCCTCCTTCCCTCCCTTCCTCCCTCCTTCCCTTCCTCCCTCCTTCCCTCCCTCTTTCCTTCTTTCCTCCTTCCTTCCTCCCTCTCTCCCTCCCTCCCTCTGTACAGCCCACTGTAAGTGGCTGGCCCATCTGTAATCACAGTGTTTAGGACAAAGGAAGGGGATCATCCAGGCAAACTGGCTAGCTAAATTAGTCAAATTAGCAGAGTCGGTTTGCTTCGGATTTCTGGAGAGACCTTGCCTACCTAAGCTAATATGAAGAGCAACTGAGTAAGCACCTAGCATCAACCTCTGACTCTTATAGCATTTTCAGTTAGATTTCTATCATACCCAAAGGCCCCAATGAGTGCAATTACTGGGGAAAATACCCATGGTGTGGTTTCTATATCACTGATTTTTCTTTTGTAAAAGTGTATTATTAATCATCTGTATGCAGGTCTGTCTATATGAGCCATCTCATCTGAGGACCTAGAGTTGGAATTACAGGCACTTGTGAGCTAGGAATAGACTCGGGTCCTCTGAAAGAACGGAAAGCACTCTGAACCACACTCTGAACGGAGTCATCCTTCTAGCCCATGTTATAGATTGTTGTAGCAAAGCATATGACTTCTTCAATCAGTTTCCCACATGCTTATGAGTGACCAGTGACATGACCTGAGTTAGTACCCCTGTCCTAATTCTTAGCAGTAAGGCACACCACAAAACAGTAAGTGACCATTGTTCTGTGGTGTGATGTTCACAGAGACTGTATTTCATTGGCCTTATCCTTTTTCCACTTTGCATCTGGGATCTGATTCGAGACACAGGCAATGAAGCCAACCAATCAAATGAGCCTTCTCTAAAGGGCTGTTGGGCCAGTATTCTTTGTAAGATTCATTCAGCAGTCAGAGAAATCTCACACACACACACAAAAAAAACAAATGTACTGTCAAGAGTCACCCCTTAAGAAGTCTTTCTTATTAATGAATCTATGTGCTGATACAATACTTGTTTCTGAAAGGGCTATGGAAGGAAGGAAGGAAGGAAGGAAGGAAGGAAGGAGGGAGGGAGGGAGGGAGGGAGGGAGGGAGGGAGGAAGGAAGGAAGGAAGGAAGGAAGGAACAAAGGAAGGAAGGAGGGAGAGAGAGGGAGGGAGGGAGGAAGGAAGGAGAAAGGAAGGAGAGAGGGAGGGAAGGAGGGAGGAAGGGAAGGAGGGAGGGAGGAAGGGAAGGAGGGAGGGAGGAAGAGGGAGAAAGGAGAGAGGGAGGGAAGGAGGGAGGGATGGAGGGGAAAGGAAGGAGGAAGGAAGGAGAGAGGGAGGGAAGGAGGGAGGAAGGGAAGGAGGGAGGGAAAGAGGGAGGAAGGAGAGAGGGAGGGAAGGAGGGAGGAAGGGAAGGAGGGAGGGAAGAAGAGAAGAAGGGAGGGAGGGAGGAAAGGGGTGAAAGGGACGAACGTGGGGGAGAGGGAGGGAAGCAGGATGAATTAGGCATTATTCCAAATACAACTAAAACCACAGATTTGGGGATGAGCCTAATATCTACCCACTCAGGTGATTTCATTTATGCAAGCATGCATCCTATGATTGCCAACTATTTATCTACAGATTTTTTTTTTTGCTTCCTCATTTGTTTAAAAACTGTACAATACAGTATGAATCAGGGGACTTAACATTATACCTGCGCTTTGTTCCGAACTTTGGGAAATTGATCGTGTTAAGGATTCATCCAATCGATACATAATGGAAAAACAATTGAGGGCAATGAAAAATAATGTATGATCTATTTTTGAAAGTTAGGAAGTATTTTTATCTATGGAAACAACGATATTTCATATTTCTTATGTTTGAGCAGTGAAATTAGAATCCTTGGCTTGGGGCATGGCTCAGTCAGTAAGATGCTTGACTTGGAAACAAGAGGAACTGATTCTAATCCCCAGAACTTGTGTAAAACACTTGGGCGTGGTGGCATACATTCATAAAATCAGTGCTGGGGATGGGAAAATCTCCAGGACTTATAAGCCAGCTAGCTTAGCCTTCTTGCAGTGTCCAGGCCAGTGAGAGACTCCATCTCAAAAAAGGAAAATGCAAAATGACAGTGGACAGTGCCTGAGGAAGTAGGAAGTTGCTCTGGCTTCCATACGTATATACACACAGGTATACATGCACACGCACAAACGTATAAATTCACACATACAACTATAGGTAGAAAATGTGTAAGCACACTGTGCCTTCCCGAATTTCATTTATATGAGCTCTTGGGTGTTTTAAAGGGAGTGCACCTCATTTAGGAAATAAAGGACAATTTTAGAATTATAAAGTAACCAAAGTTGGGAAGAACCCTGCAGTTGCAAAGCCTTGTGTGTGTGTGTGTGTGTGTGTGTGTGTGTGTGTGTGTGTTTGTGTGGTCTTTCTGGGCTGTGTGTAGCTTTGCTGACATGGCGACTGTTGTTCTGTGGGATTCACAAGTTCTTTTTGAGAGGCTGAAGCTTCAAGAAGGAACTGGCCAGACCAAGGCTACAAGAATCAGAAGGCTTGGGGTGAAACAAGAGATGAGATGGGGTGCTTGCAGGTTCTCAGTCCACTGTGGTGCAACATCTAAATTTACAGGAGCCAAAAACTCTCAGAGCATAGGCTATGGGGAACTCACACCAAGTCCTCTTTGGCACTAAGAAGCTCATGAAAAGCCACCATATTTCATGTACACTGATGCAGTAAGGGCCAGCTGAGGCTGCTTTCCAGGGATGAGTGGCATGTCCTGATTTTTTTTTTGTCTAGAATAGAGATTATTCAGGGCATGGGGAGGGGAGTTAAGAGGGTAATAGAGGGAGAGGGGGAGAGAGAGAGAGTTAAGAAGTAGAGGCTGGCCATGAGCATGTGGGGGGAGAGAGGCGGAAGAACATGGAGAGAGAGCGGGAGCAAGAAGGCAAGAGCAAGCGCAAGAGCGCATGTCCTGGTTCTTACCCTGCTCCCACCCAGCTTGCCCCCTTCAAACCTCTTGTCCCCTCCTTTCCATTTCCAACCCGCTTTTCAGTCGCTCCCTCTGGCGAGCCTTGGGGACATTCTGCCCACGTGTTGAGTTGCTTCATGCAACGGTCTTCTGAATTTCACCATGCCCTTTCCTGCACTCATTTAAAGTACATGGATTGCTACTGGTGGCACAGTACTGGCTACATGCTTACCCATGGGTAAAGGTCTTCCTTCTGCTCCTCTTGAATGCCATCTACCTAGTGGACACCTCATTTCAGTATGGCAGAGACCCAGCCCGACTTTACGCCATTATTAGTTATCCTCTATTCCTGCTCTGGGTAGCTCTTCCTCCTACTGCCACTATAACGGCACAAAGGATGTCTGGTTCTAACATAAGGTCTCATCTTTCATGACAGATTGCATTTCCAGCAAACTGGAGGATTGCTATGTCAGGGAACATGCAGACATATACCATTTGCAAGAGGGTGATGTGACGTGGGTGCTAATAAAACACATAGAAATCCGCCCCTGCCTGCTGCCAAGATTATATAGCATTTTGTTTCCATTACATCAAATTTTTTCTCCCCCTTTTGTGAACATTAATCAAAGAAATACAAAGAGCTCATTAAAGTGATAGATTGACTGGAAATGCAACCACCTTTTCATTATAAACAGTCCCCTTGCGTTCTCACGGCTGAAGGCTTTGCTTCCCAGCATTTGTCTTGTAGTTCAAATGTCCTTTTGCATTTAAAACTACCAAATCCCAAATGGGCCCCAGTTGTTTTGTTTAACGTGAACCAATAGCCAAGCAAAACCACACAAGGCAACTCAAACAACCAACTGTATCTTAAATACAAAGACAGTTAAGTGGCTGCAAAGGACTGGTTTACCAGATGACCAAAGGATTGGCCACACAACTTAGAAAAGCAGAATCCCATCACTGACAACCTTCTACCAGCTGTCTCTGAAAGGTTCTGGAGAAGCAGTTCTCCAACCTGTGGGTTGAGACCCACTTTTAGGGTCAAACGATCCTTTCACAGGTGTTACCTAAGATCACCCTGCAGATCAGGTATTTGCCTTACAATTCATAACAGTAGCAAAATTAGTTATGAAACAGCAATACAATAACTTTATGGTTGGGGGGCACTACAACAGGAGGAACTATATTAAAGGGTCATAGCATTAGGAAGATTGAGAAGTACTGCCCTAGAGAAAGGGTGTGTAGGCCAAGAAAGATACCAAGGTGCCAAGTCTTTGAGAGTCCTTTAAACGAAAGCCTTTAATTTTCTTTTCCTCTTAAGGACTAAAAGATATTTGGTATATATGGTTTTATTGAAGGACAAATGTATAGTTAGCACTTTGAATCTAGAAAGAACACGGGTGTGCCCGCATGCACATAGTAATTATCTCAAGAGGATATAAATGGTGCTAGTTTAATCCTGAGAGTCCATTCCAGAACTTTGCCCATGCGTGTGAGATATGAGCACTATTCTTTGACTATAACCTACAATCAGAAATGAGCTATGGCAGACTGATTATTGAGCTTTGTCTCTTTCAGTTTCTAGTTTTGGGACCTAGGTCAATTTATTTTTTGTGCCTCAATTTCTTCACCTGTAAATGAAATAGTAATATGCTATGAAAATTGTAAATGGGTTGGTAAGGCAAGCCAACTTTCTTTTAAAAAACAAATATATATATATTCATATATATATATATATATATATATATATATATAAAATCTGGGTTCTTTTTTTAAAGAATTATTTATTTATTTTATGTATATGAGTACACTAGAGCTGTCTTCAGACACACCAGAAGAAGGCATCAGATCCCATTATAGATGGCTATAAGCCACAATGTGGTTGCTGGGAACTGAAATCAAGGACCAGCCGGGCAGTGGTGGCACACGCCTTTAATCCCAGCACTTGGGAGGCAGGGGCAGGTAGATTTCTGAGTTCGAGGCCACCCTGGTCTACAAAGTGAGTTCCAGGACAGCCAGGGCTACACAGAGAAACCCTGTCTTGAAAAAGAAAACAAAAAAATAAAAAAAGAAATCAAGGACCTCTGAAAGAGAAGTCAGTGCTCTTATTCGCTAAGTCATCTCTCCAGCCCTATGAGCCAACTTTAAACACTATAGCAAGTACTTCCAAATACTAACTTCTTGTGTGTGTGTGTGTGTGTGTGTGTGTGTGTGTGTGTGTGTTATGATATGTGACTGTATGTGATACACATGTGCAAATGTGCATGGATATTTGTAGATTACAGGTCAGTTCCAAGTAGATGCCATCTATCTTATTTTATTTGATGCACAGTCTCTCACTGACCTAGACTTCACTAATTAAGCTAGGCTGGCCAACCAGCAAGCCCCAGGAATCCACTGTTTCTAATTCTGTAATTCAAGGATTACAAACACTAACTGCTAAGGCTGGCTTCTCTACATGGTTCTTGGGATTGAACTCAGGTCCTTATGCTTGCATGAAAAGTACTTTATTAACCAAGCTATTTCCCAAGCCTCTTTTAACTGCTTATTATTCTTAACTACTTATTATTCATCAACAACTGGTTATTGATCTGACAGAGAAAACCAAAGGCATAGATTTTACTCCAAGGTCAACCTCTAACTCTTAAAGAGTGCATATGGACATTCAACACATAGATTATTCTTGATTTCCCCATCTTTAAAAAGAGGCAAAAGCAATACTCCAAATCTCCAGAGTATGAGAGCCATGCTATGCATAACATTGAAAGGCTTTTAAGTCTGGGTTTGGTCCCTCAGTAGTCAGCAATGACATTTCACTGGAGTTGGTTGGTTGGTTTGTTTTTAAGTAGTATTTAGGAGTCTATTAACAAACATACTGACACATACATCCAAGGGACACACGTTGCACCATGTCAGCCAAGCAGCTGGCAAGTTACAGGCCTGGGCACAGAACCATATTAGCTCTTAGAAGTAGCCCTCGGGCATGGTCTCCTCTCCCTCAAGGAGTCCTGCATTCATTCCACCAACAAAGCATCTTCATTTGCTGCCAGGTGGGTATAGTTGTGACAATTGTGATTGCCTTGGTTCCTTCATCTCTGGGAAGGACCCTAAAGTCCCTCTCAGCTCTGAGGTGTAACTCTCTTTCAGGAACCCAAATGTTAAAAGTATGTACCCAGAGAATAAACTAGCATGGGTCTCCTAGGATGCTTTCGCAAACTCTCATGACCAGCCTTTTCTTTCCCATTCCGTTTTATCCCTTTGCTCAGTGCCTAGACATATGAAAAGAATGTACTTTTTTAGAAGTTTCTCTAATGGCCAAAAGGGCCATAAATAACCATTTATTAAACAAACAGTACAGGCTAAAGAAAGAGAAACTGCCGCAATCAGGCCCCTGAGGCCTTAGAGCACAGCAGCACACCGGCTGTAGGACTCTTCTAATCCTGGTCATACATCACCAGCCTCTGAAGTTTCTGAAGTTATCTTCATAATCAAGATGCTATTCTAGCCATTGAGGGCTTTCAAACTATTTTTAATTTTAATTTAAAGAGCAATTAAAGAAAGACAATGGATACGAGGGATAATAAAGTAAGTGATTAGCAGTATGCGAACGACAAAGGCTTAATGATAATATGGCGTTAGTCTCCAAAGGGCTTGTTGAGAGAAAGCCCTTTCTACATGTGGCTGTTCAGCTAATGCTTCTCAACCCACAATTACAACATTGCTGACACCATTAACCAGCGAAACAACATCACTTGGTGAAATCCTTGTTGTCTCATTAAAATGGAAAGGGTCAGGTAATTTACCAGCCTTGTATGTCTAGTTTTGTTGTTGGTAATTAGCAAACATTACCCAGCATGGACTCCCGCTGGGAGCTGGAGAAACTTTGTAAAATATTAAAGAGGAAAGTCTTTATATTTCGCTGGAAAATTGAAAAGAGATGTAGTCATACACTGTACGCCACTCCCTTGCATGAAGGGAAAGGGTAGAAGACAGAAACAACTAAACAAACAAACAGAAACCCCCAAACCAAAGGAAACACAACCCACCAGGAACTCTCTAAATTAGAGAGGATTATTCAGAATACATTGGGAAGCCTTTGTCCAAATCTAGACTCTGAGTCACCACTGTGTCCTGTTGACCAGTGACCAGCGTTCTTCTTTCTATTTACAAAGGGAGTTGGGGGAGGGGAGGATAGCGTAATTTCAGACTCCATCTTGACTCTTCCCTCCTCAGGTCTTCCAAAGGAATCCACCAAAAACAGAGAGAATGTTTATGGAAAAGTTTTCTCTTTTGGCCAAGAGTGGTAGGTTGTACATGCTGTCACTCTCAGTGCTTAGGCGGTAGAGGCAGGAGGTCCAAGATAGTTGAAAGTCAGCCTGGACTATGTCAGAATACTTTCTTTAAAAAAAAAAAAATTATTTTTCCTCCTTTTGCTCGTTCAGATGCTATATAAGCAGAAGTTGTTTGCTCAAAGAATATTGGGTGAATATTTTTTCAGCTTAGAGATTGAGGAAATATTTCCTTGGGCTTGCCTTTCTGCCCCGCGGCTTCCTAAGGGGAAGCCGCCTCATGGCGCAGCTGATGCCCCACCCCAAATGCTGGCCAGTGCTGGCTATGTTGTCAGGGAGCAGAATGAGATCTTATTTTTTAAATGGGATTTTTGGAACATAAAACACATTCCAATAAATGTGAACTGAAAATTATGAATTCATTAAACGACTTTGGTATCTTGTGCTATATATAATATTTATACTCCGACTACTGTAAAATATGCTTTAATATCTTTAGGCAACTATAAAGACTTAAATATTTATAAAATGGCTAAAGATAAAGTATGGCCCTCTTATTCCTACATACAGATGATGTAAGGCTTGCAATCAAAGACAATAACCCTCTCTGTCCATTTGTCATCTTAAAGGAGCCGATCAACCCCATCCCTTGTGTGCCATCTACATAAGAGTTGTTACCAGTGTAGGCGACTCTAGAGGAGTTTGTTCCTTAAAAACTACCTAGAGTGCTATACTTCACAGAAAACAGGGCTTTCTGAAAATAGAGACAAAACAATAAATTTGCAGGCAAAACAGCTCCAAGAGGGGCTTCAAAATACTGCTGTATTTATCTCTGGGACATGTGAGAATGGGAGGCATTTTGATTTAATATTTCATAACATAGACACAATTGCTTCCTTGCGTGGCATATAATTAATGCTCCTTGCAAAGGGTTGTTTTCCCCCCTTTAATTCCTCAATATCCTAAATGCAAATAAATAGATGAGAAACACTCTTGTGATAGTAACGTCTTCCTTCTGCCGTGTAGAATAGCCCTTCCAGTAATCACAATAAAAAGAAAGTCGCCATGAATTTAGAACCACCCAGAGACCTGTTTAAAAAGTAGGTTTAAGTGTGAGACCTCAGCCAGGAAGCTCTCAGCATTTTCCTGCCTTCGGTCATGCGCTCTAATTTTTAGAATTCTTCCCATTCCTGTGCCCATCAGGTATGCGGAGAACCGCTTGTGCCCATCTGTGTGGGTCTCCCATGTGGCAATTCCCCGGGTTGCTTTCTTTTGCTCTCTTTGATCAGGATGTGTAGGGTGGACCGGGAACCATGTGGAAGTTTGTGAATCAAAGTTTAGATCTCATTATACCCGCATTTTAATGAGTTCTGTTACAAGTCATCCAAACGTCCCAGCCACCATCCTCTCAAGGCTGCCAGTTCTGTGAGAGTAGGCTTCCATGGCTCATCGATTCTGATAGGAGGTTTGAAAACTGTGCCTGTGGGGAAGGAGGGGAATGGACTAGTGCTTCTCAATCTGGCTTTGTACTGGAGTCATTGTAGGATGCATGGTACCTCTGAAGCCTGATTAAATTGTTCTGGGATAAAGCCTGAGCATCTCAAGATTTCTTACAGATCCTTGAGGTGACCATATTGTCCAATTAAGGTTGAATATCAATAGACTCATTCAGAAACAAAAATCTACCTATACATGATTGTCTAATGTATAAACAAGGCACCAAGAACACCTCACCAGGACAAGCCAGTCTCTTCAATAAACACAGGATGAAAACTGAATTCCCAATTGCCAAAGAATGAAATTGGACCATTTTCCTATACTCCATACAAAAATGAACCTGGAGCTTTTTAGAGACTTGGATATGAGACCTCTAGCAGGAAATCCTAGAAAAAGAGATAGGGAGACACCTCTTCAAGGTGGAGTTTAGGACTTTGTTGGTTTTAAGTAAAGCACCAAAGCCCTGGTAACAAAGGCAAGAATAAGTAAGTGGAACTGTTTTAGACTAAAAGGTGTCCATTTAGCAAGGGAAACCATCAAACAAATGAAAAGGTGCTGTACAATGTAAGGAAAATTACTTGATAACCAGATATCTGGCCAGCAGTCAATAGTCCAAATAAATAAGAAGCAAGGACAATTCAAAGATGAAAACCTAATCTGAGTCGATCCAACAGAGAGAAATGAGTGATCTTGACAAAATAGAAACTTGTCTGATTTACTTAAAGGTACGATGAGCATAGTAGAAAAGCTCGGACATTATTTTCATTCTGAGAGCAACTTGATCTAAAGGCAGCTAGAATGAGAAAAAGAGACATGGAGATATTGACATAGCCATCTGGGCCTTATCACTGGCAGAGATAGATTTGAACCCAAACTATTCATTCAAAAATAGCTAATATGTGCCATGATGAAAATTGATTGCAACCCAAAGCAATCTCAGGACACATTGCATATCACCACACATCTGCATGGCCTTAAAATTCCTCCTAGAACTTCTTGACTAGATACCTGTAACAAGATGGCCAGGGATAAATACACTGCTCTAAAAATGGAGCAGGGAGCCTCTAGAACATTGCACAAAATACAATTGAAACATTTAAGGCTCATGGATACCTTTAAGAGCTTTAAAAATCTCCAAACTTGAGTCATGTGTAAATTTGATGTCTTCTTTGCAGGGGCACTTAGGAAAGAAGAAATGATGGTTTGAGACTTCACGTGAGTTTTTGCTGATAAAAAGATAGGTAGAGGCAAAAATGCATTGGGTGGTTGGCAAGGCTCTCTTGCTAGCTTGAGGCACACATGTTATTTTCAGCATGTGGATTAAATCAGGTCTCAGGA
Organism: Apodemus agrarius; assembly: GCA_964023405.1. NCBI lineage: Eukaryota > Metazoa > Chordata > Mammalia > Rodentia > Muridae > Apodemus > Apodemus agrarius. The sequence goes on from OZ030013.1 coordinate 87,022,355, forward strand.
AGTTACAAATGGCTCGCATTAGGAACTTTACAGGGTGCTCTGGAATGTCCCAAACCCTGTATCATTAGCTATGTGCATCCAAATGATGCCATACAGCTTAATGTGCACGTCTCTGTCACTTCTGTCTGTAAAGATCCCATTAGATTCCTGATGACAGGAACAGTTAATCTCAAGTATAAGGGGAAAACATCAAATGTAAGGGAAACTGATGCTCAGAAAAGGAACTGTCGGCTGATCCTCAATCTCCCCTCACCCAGAATTTCACTGATGGGAAGAAGAGAGGAAGGGAGAGTAAGGGGGAGCATTGGCAAGAGGAGGGAGAAAGGAAGAGAGAGAAAGACATGGCGGCATAAGAGATAGAAAGGGTAGCAGAACAGAGACAGAATGCATGGGATGACAGGCTTCCACTGTCTTCTTTGACTATATACCTTTGCATAGATTCCATACAACCATTTATCTGGACAACCATTTATGGAGGCTTTGAGGAATAGAAGCTTGTGTGTGTGTGTGTGTGTGTGTGTGTGTGTGTGTGTGTATGTATGTGTGTGTGTGTGTGTGTGTGTGTGTGTGTGTGTTTTAAACCTGATGCTTCCTATGGAACCTTCTCTTCTGGGAAACAGAAAGAGTTTTGAACATTTCTCTACAGAAGAAAATGAAAGTCAAGCTTCAAATGGTCTACACTTTTTCTGACATCTCAGTAGTCAATCCACATTGAGTGTGTGTGTGTGTGTGTGTGTGTGTGTGTGTGTGTGTGTGTGTGTGTGTGTGTGTGTGTGTGTCTGTGTGTGTAAGGAGGCCAGAGAACACCCTTTGGTGTCTTTCTTCAAGTGTCATCTACCTTGTTTATTGAGCAGGGTCTACTAGTTGACTTTAAGCAGATGGATTAGGGTGGGTTGGCTGGCCTGTCAGTGAGCCTCAGGGAACCAATTTTCTCTGCCTCCCAGCACTGGAAGTATAAAATGTATTCCACCATATCTATCTATTTTACATAGGTCGGGGATCAAACTCAGGCCTTCATGTTTGCATGGTAATCACTTCATTTCCGCCAACTTCACAGCTCATCCAATCCATATTAATAGGAAAACAAGAGCTCAGACAAATCTATTGTTCATGAAGAAAGACTCAGCATAATGTTACGCATTTCCTCCTACTCTTCTCTGCACAGTTGTTGGTTGGAGCTAATGACTCAACCTATAGGATTACTAGTGATTCTCATTGCAGTAGAAAGAGCCAGGGACCCCTACCCCACATAAGACTCATTGAGACAAAAAAATAAAAACCAACAACAACAAAAAAAACACTTTAAGACTAACTTCAGCCCTTTGGGCACAAAGGTAATATAGGGGTAAGGCAGGCTTTTTTTGAGGAACTTTCGTCCTTGGAATGTTTATCCCCAAGGATAATCCCTAAAAGTAGATACACAGAGTCAAGGCCCTTTCTCATCAGAACACAATAAACACTTGTCTTAATTGGAGCAGGTTGGTGTGGTTGTAAAAATACCTCCTTTACAACCAGACTGTCTGGGGGACCAACCCCACGTGTTCTTGACTAACTCGGGTGTTGGAATAGATGCCCAATTTTCTGAGCTTCATTTTCTTGTCCTTAAAATGAAGAGTGTAATCTCTGCCTTAGCAGGTTTCCAGGGAGATTATACAACATTGTATGTGAAAGTAGGGGTCAGGGCTTACCTGGATAAGCTAGAATGACATTACCATTTTTAAAGGAGACATGAATGAGACACACACATTCGGAGGAGCTACCTAACAGGTGACAGTCTGATGTCTAGGTGATGAGTTGAGTCCATTCTGGACACCACGCCACATCGGCTTTCTGCCTCTAAAACTAAGATTCCCTCTCTCTGTGTTGCCCCAGGATGGTTATAGTCTGCATGCAGGTGTCAAGTGCTCCGTATGCAGCTGGAAGGAAAAGATAATTCTTCCTTTAATTTTTTTTTACTTCATTTTTCCATTTTCACCTCCCAAGGAAAAGACGTTGGAGTGGGAAAGAAGGTTCCATTGGTAACATACTTAAAGCACAAGCATGAAGACCTGAATTCAGATCCATAGCACCCACGTTAAAAACTGGCAAGCAAAGAAAGAACGAACCAACTATCCCAGGTGGGAGCTCTGGGTTCAATCAGAGCCCGTGGCTTAAAATCAGAGAGGAAGAACAATTCAGGAAGATAATTGATGTCAACCTCTGATCTCCACACACATGCCCCTAACAGGTGCATGTATGTGTACCTGCTTGCTCACATGTTCCCCCCCTCCATGTTTGGAAGGCACTCAGTATGGGTCAGAAAGTAGTGCGACATCCTCAATCTCCTGTTGCAATGGCTCTTGTCAATCCTTGTTTCTTGCATTAGGAATGCATCACCAGAACAGCAAATGGTGGTCCTAAGAGGTTCCTTCAAGTGACAGAATGTGCTGTGTAGGAAAAACTCCCCTAACTTGAAGCCATTTACAGACTAGCTGCAACTGCTGCTTTGCCAAACACATTGGAACTAGTGGGCTGAGATTCATCTTGTGAAGTCTGCAGAAGAAATGTAACAGCGCAGGCCCCTTTCTGTACTCAAGACCCTCTCAGAGCCCTAAGCCAGACCTTCCTTTATTGTTTAGTAAGCTTTTTTAATGAAATGTACTACTCTTATTATGGAGGATTCCAAATAGGATCTAAATCACAAGCCAATAAAAGAAAATTATTGGGCTGGGTATCTAAAGTTACTACCTAGAGGCTACTCCAGTGTGGTATGTATAAATCTCTAAACAGTTAAGTAGAATTGTCTTTCTGGTTTTTGGGATGGAAGCCAACAGCCATTTCAGTTACAACGGAAGGAAAATATTTTAGTGCTGAGCTTTCTTCATTCGGTAGGCATAAAGAGAAATGGCACTCCCCCACTGCCATTTAAGAATTGAGAGAGAATATTGTGGTAATGAAATGCTATACAGGAGCAGCTGAAAAAAGGCTTCTCTGATTTCAGGGAGGGAATCTGGGTGGGAGGAATCATGCATAGGTGTGTCCTTAGTCTGTGTGTGCAGGAAGCCAGGCTGAGAGGAGGAGGAGGAGAGAAAGTGGGAAGGGCAGATGTCGAAGAGTGACATGGGAGTTGGGGATGGGGTGGTCTGTCACCCTAATGGAAACACCAGATGTGTAGATGCTCACCCAGCACTGGCCACACTGCATCTTTAGACACAAAGCCAGCCCCGTTCAGGAAGGATGTGAACACTTCCACTAAGAGACCCATGACCCCAGTCCTGCCAAACACCACAGCGCTCCCTCCGGAGCAAGGCTACAGAACCTATAAAATGCAGAACTCTGTGTAATAAAAACCAAGAAAATTCCAGAGACGCTCAGTTAAAAAAAGGACCACTGGGCTCATCCCATTCAATCTGCCTCTCATCACAGAGATCATGGTGGCCGGTAACGTTCCTTTAGTACACAATGGTAGAATTCTTCCGATTTCTGCAGAGCCTGATCTCTTTCCTGGGAATGACTACCTTATGTTAGAGGGAAAACCTAGTCCTTTTATTATTAGCTGTTGGTCTGATAGTTGTGCAAAGAAAGACAAGATGCAACAGGCCTTCTAATCAGCTCATCTCAACCATTGGTAAATGGCTCGTTCAGGCGTTCCTCATTCTGGCTGTCCTTTCTCCACAATTCCTTTGTCCTTTTCCCCACTTCAACTTGTCATGGCTTTTAATAAATCCTTCTGTTGACCAGGATGTAACGATCCCTGCTCCCAATAAATTATCTTTTCACCAGCAAGACTAATCTAGCAGCATCTCCTTGGTGGTAGCTCACAAATGAACTTTCAGACACCCATATTGGATTCCTTCCTGTGTCCCTGAGTTTCAGCTTGGGAGGGACCTTGGGAAGCCTGCATTTGTTGTCCAGTGAGCTAAAGGTCCTAATCCACAACATCTCTCCCAAAGGGAAAAGTAAAGAAGTCACTGCAGGTTCATATAATGGAAGGCTGGAGAAACGTGTGTATATGTGTGAACGTGTGAGTGTGTGAACGCATGTGTGAGTGTGTGAGTGAGTGCATGCTTGCATGCATGTGTGCATGTGTGCGTGTGTGCGTGTGTGCGTGTGTGCGTGTGTGCGTGTGTGTGTGTGTGTGTGTGTGTGTGTGTTAGAAGCAGGAAGATCAAGGTCATTTTCAGCTACATAGTGAGTTTTAGGCCAGCCTGGGATACATGAGTCTCTGACTCAAGAAGAAACAAAACAAAACAAAACAAGAAAACAAAACAACATCAAAGCATAGAACAGTGGAAAATATTAACATCTGGTATTTGATTTTTGTACCACTTCACTGGCTTATTGGGTGTCTGGCCTCAGCTTATGACTCCTCAGCTCCAAACACAGTGCCCTTGGCTTCCCCTCTCTAAGGTGGTCCTCAAACCCTGTTCTTCCACTGCACCCACTCCTTCTCTCCAAGTCTCCCCATCCCTTGTCGAGCACTAGAGGCCTTGTTGTGGTTGTGCACTTCTGAACCAGAGGTCATTTCCCACATCACTTTTCAGCTTCCCTGGGGTTTCCCATCAGGTTCCTGAGGTAATAAAGCATGCCTAAAACCCAGCCCTCCCAACTCCGCTTCCTCCTATAGCCCCGCACCACTCCACAAACCTGTGTGGCAAACTAACATCGCAGACCTCAGTAAGAATGGCAGGGAAGAAACTCGTCCTTGCAGATTCTACGCTGCTTCTTGCTACAACCTACATTTGCATTGGAAGGGCCCATACTGGGAATGGGTTTCATGTTATCTCTCTCAACAACAATGCCTACCACACAGTCTGGGCACACACAGGTACTTGGCACATGGCTGTGGAGCCAGGTGGACACATCTAGGACATGAAGCACGAATTACACAAATGCAAGGCCTGCAAGAGGCATAGAGCAAGGAAGGCCCTTTAAAACTAGCGTTCAAACATAGCCCGGGGTACTGAAACTCAAAGGGAAGTTCCTTCCTATAGAGAGACTCAGCTTGCCTTAAACACAGGGTCCTGCAGGCTTTGGGATATACATCAAGGCAATGTTGGATCTCGGCTGTGTCACCTGCTGGGTAACTAACACCTGTACCTATCACTTAGAGATGGTGACAGCAGCTAGGTTGGCATGTGAAGCCTTTGGGCAAAAGATTCCCACACCATCCCCTGCCACTTCTTCCTCCTCTTGAGTTTTTTTCAAGTCCAAAGAAGGCACTAGTATGATCCAAAAATATGCAAAGAAAAGAGGGACTATCAATCTGCGGCAAGAGTATATGTCAGGCTAGCTGGCCTATGAACTTCTAGCTATTTCTCCCATCTCTGCCTCCTGCATTGCCATAGGAGTGTTGAGGTCATGGACATACACTGCAGCATCTACCTTTTAAAGTAGGTTCTGGATCAAACTTTGGTCATCAGGTTTCTGATGCGGCTGTTTCTTTTACCAGAGGAGCAATCTCCATAGACTGTGGAGCGCTATTTCAACTCTGACGGGTCTACTGGGATATAACCTCAGTACAAGCGAAAGAGCATCTGTATCCTGTCAAAGAATGGAGTCCTTTGCTTCATATGAGCCTCAATCCAAAGCCGAGTCACCTTTCACTCTTCATCGACACCGATGAATTCACACTGCAGGCTGTGCAAATCATCATCATGGCTCTTTGTGGTCCTCACGGGTTCAAAGTGATCAGGACTAAATTCTTTGCCCTCTTCCCAAGCTCACATCTCCTCCTTGGTCCTACCTTCTTCCTCAGTTGCAAGGGCATCATCTAGTAGCTAACCTCAAAACTCACTCCCAGCTTCTGACCCCTCCTCTGCTTTTATCCGCTGTCTTCAGCGACCATCTCTCCTAGACGTCAAATCCGCCTCCATGTCTGCCTTGCTTCACTCAGACCCCACAGATCTGCGCAGGGAGCCACAACAGGTTTCCCAAGAACCCTTCTCCACCACCTTCTCATGCCTGCATTAGCTCCTACCGTTAGCCAGAGTCAAACTGTATGTTTCAAAGATAGATTTATACTTGCCCTGGTCGGACAAATCTCGGATGATGTCCTCAGATCAAAACCTTTAGGGAGGCAAAAGAGTTATCTCCCCACAGTAAGCAGTCCAGTTATACAGCCACTAGCCATGGAGAACTGTTTCTCATAATCTGGGAGTGAAATGCCCTACCTGTCTCAGGCTCACAGGTATGCTAACTTGTCCCTGATAGCAACAGTGCTTGGGAAGGCTGCGGAACCATTAGCCTTGCTGGGGAGAGATTACTGGGGGTGGTGGGGGGCAGACCTTGAAGTTTTATAGCTTGTTCCCACTTCCTGTTGACACTGCCTCTGAACTGCAGGTGTTATGTGACCAACTGGTCTCCTATTCCTGTTGCCATGGCTTCTGGGTCACGATGGAACACCTCCCCAAGAACTATGAGCCAGAACAACCCGTTCCTTCTTTCCCTTGTTCCCTGGCAGATATCTTGTCCTAGCAATGAGAACAGCTGATGCTACTGAAGTGTAACTTTATAAAAAGTTAAGAAAAGGGAAAATTCACTTCCTCCGTCACATTGACACCAGGTCCATCTCAAAGGCTCAATAGTCATTTACATTCAACTTGTGCTGTACTGTCGCCTCTATTAGGGCTTACAAAGATGCGTGAATAGATGTAATAAGGCCCCTGTCTGGGTCCCTCTCCTGCTAACCCAGTCCTCTTTTCTCTCTATTGTCATTGTCCTCCACTCCCTGAGTTCCTTGCTGCTAGGGAGAGGCTGAATCCAGGCCACTCTTGTCCTTTAGAGTGGCTGGTGCTTAGGGGACACTCCTGTGTTCCTTTCTGTTCCCTAAGAGAAGCCTTGACTGGGAGAGAAAATAAGGTGCAAGAGGCTCATTTCACGTTTTTATATTCAAAATAACAAAACAACAACAAAAGAGCCACTCCGCCACATCTCTCATTTTAGGTGCCGATCCCAGAGGCTCTCTGGGAATGAACCCCCGACTCTTCTCAAGATCAGACTTCCTTCTCATCTTTTAGCACCACAGGGAAACGGGCTGGCGAAGAGGCACTATTGTACCAGCTGATTTAAATGGAAGTGTTTTCCCCAGATAAATGCGTGCTAAATAATACACCAGCTCTCCAGCCAAAGGGAAATGACAGGCACTCTGCAAATAAAGGCACTTAGTCGCTGGTAAAGAGCTGTAAAGTGGCTCCGAGCTGATGTTTGCTGACCAGCAAGAAGTGGCCTCACCTGCTTTATGTGACTGTCAGTGCAGTTTTGCCTGCTGTATATTAAAACTGCATCTCATAGACCCAAATGTCACATCGGATATACCGGCCCGCATGGAACACGCCACCTTCTGCTGTAATTGTTTTTGACAAGCAGCCATCACATCTCCTCTCTTTTCAGAAAGTCTCTGGTCCAGAATCCCTAGGCTGGGTCAGTTCTGACACCATGTGGGCTAGAAAAGTGACACTAAAGAGGAAGGTGAAGAGAAGCAAAGGGAAAAAGAGAGGAGTCCCAGTAGCACGCCCTGGCAAGGGCGGAGTCACAGATGCGGATCCTTCCCATAGCAGCTGGACCCTCTCAGTGCTAACGGGCCCCTTTCCTGGTCAATTGTAGCACGTTAAAACAACTTTCCACGCGGTCACATGAGCACTCCACCACAGAGCAGAGCAGCTGTCCTCAGTCCACATTTCTGGACCCAGCTGGGTTCTGGAAGAATCAAAACATGGCTTGTGCATAGGTAAAGGTGGTTGTGGGGTTTTTGTCAAGGACCATGTGGTGCGTCATGATGAAACCAGCCTGGCAGGTGTGTGGAACCTATATGGTTTACTTCTAGGGCACGTGTGGTATGTTGTGCAAAATGCAAAGAATAACACGATTCCTCGGTTGCCTGTAACTCCAGCGTGTCCCTCGGAGTGTGGACCTTCCAGATCCCGGGATGGAGAAGCAAGGATCTGAGGTCACTGGGCATGCCAGCTAGTCAAGGAGGTCTTGGAGGTGAGACAGCAGGGATCTTCAGCTCCCCTGTCTCTCCCATGGTGAGAATTCAAAGAACTGTGTACTGCATGGGCTCTAGGTAGAGAAGAGCCAGTTCTTGGTGCTGTGAACCACCACTGGACCATTGTCATTGGAATTCCGGAGTGGGACCAGAGAATGACACGCAGGCCAATGACAGGGTAGGAGAAGACAGGGTGAGAAAGAAAATGACACATGCCTATTTCAAGTATACACATGTAATACAAGGTGCTGTATTATTACATGTCTGCAGACCTTGAAGTCCTGATTGTATCAGGAGGACAGGGATAGGCCAGAGAAAGGGAGCACTTCCTGCCCTCTCCTGGTCTCTGCGTCTCTATCCAAGGGGAGGACTGCTTCTTTCAAATCTTTCCCACCCCTTTGCTCTTCCCCCCCCCCCAGGACAGGAGGCATGTCTGAACGAGTTGATCAGCGCGTTCAATACACTGCTATAGAAACAGCCTCTACCAGTCACCCAGGGATCTCATTAGAATGCACATCTGACAGGTAGTACAAGGTAGGCCATGGGAAGATGTATTTCCAACAAGCTGCCCCAGGTGATGCTCACATCAGGGTGAGAGTGGGGAAGACAAATTAAAGAGCCGGAGGTCGCCTGGAGGAAGATACCACATGCCAGCTGGCTGCAGCCAGTCCCTCGAAGGTCAGCTCACTGTCTTTCCACATTCTCTCTCCCCAGTGCTCTCTGGGCAAGATGGGCAGGAGGCAAGCTCTGTTTCCTGAGTATACAGCCTGGTAGGACTCAGGGTGTCTCTTAGAGTTTGGGCACATTTGTTCTCTTTTTCAGTGGCTGCACCAATATTTATATTTTGGACCATCAGGCAGGATGATGGGATGGAGAGGCCAAAGTTAGGCCTGAGGCAGGGTTATGTCAGAAAAAATAGAGGCTGGACATGACTCAGTATTACAGACTGATGCAACTCTCAGAAAGGATATAGAAGCAGCAGCACAAGCCAGCAAAGTGGGTGGTGTTATAGCTTAGCCTAAAGTTGCCGGAAACCCCAAGGATGGCTCTGCCTCTTCTCCTGGTCCACAGAAGCAAGGCTGACACTCCCCTGAGAGTGGCTTTGAACCCCACAGTGGCTTCTGGCTCTACTGTGAAGCATTCAGGCCTCTCCTTTTCTTTCACTCCCCCAATCACCACCTCAGGGTACCTGCCATCCCTCCACCCTTCCTTCACTCCCTCTGTCCTGCTAGTTCACCACCAGGGCCAGTGCAAGGAAGAGAACCCTGCAATGGAGGAGCTTTCAGGCACTGTGGTCTTTTGGTTTTCTGGCAATGTTGAGCAGAATCTAGACACGGGCGGTGATGCTGGGTTGTCCAAAGACAGCAGAGCATCAAGGTCTTAGCTCCATCCATGAGCCAGTCAAGCTTGCAGAAATTCCTGGATGTGGAGCTACCAAAGAAGAGCTTCCTACCTCAGTACCTACAGGCCTCATGACCTTTGCTCCTTGGAGTGATGGGAGTAAGGGCTTCGATTCAGTAGTCAATGACACTCATCCAGTAGGCCTTGCATGACCCACATAGAGCTGTCACTCGGAAGAAAACATTTCTTCCCCTATCCTTCTCTATCCTGATTTTCAAGGTCATTTATTAAGGGGTTACTTGCTGTGCAGCTTCCCTAAGACTACAGGATGACATCATTACTTATAAGCACCTGTCTAGGATCTCAGAGCAAATGACAGGGAAGATTGAGGCTAAGAAAGAAGGCAGCTGTGTGCCATCTCAGGCCTCTGTGCCTACCACAGGAAAATGTACAGCCCGGCAAGCATCACTCCTTGCTATCCGCCGTCAAGTATCTCTGTACCATCTCTACTCTTCGGAGACCCCCACCCATAGGTGAATAGAGTCGTGGATGTGACACAACATTCCCTTTTCAGCTTCATGGAAAAAGTATTCATAGTGAAGGAGAAGAAAATGGTACAGCTGGTATTTACACATTGCTCTGGCTCTTAGTGACCCTGGTCATAAAGCCCATTGTTTGAAAAGGCAGAGTGGGTGGGCATTTAAAGATGCTTCTATTGCCTCCAAAGGCGACGAGCTGGGGGAAGGAGACTTATATCAGGTTTCAGGTCTGCATCTCCAGATGGCAGGAAGAACAGATGCTCCTCTGGAAGCCACTGTGGCGACCACAGGTTTCACTGCCCGACAGGCTGATGCGAGCCTCTTTGAATTACTGAGTAAAGGATATCCCTCTTGCCAGCCCCTGTCCCCCTTAGGCACAGCAGAGAAGTATTACGGGCTGTCCTTACCTTGGGAATTAGCCTGCAAGACCCCGATGCTGTCATCAAACTGCATAGATTTGATGTTGAGTGACGCCAAGATGCATTCCTTGTCCTGAAGCGAAGTATCATCAATATTATTCTGATTGGCTGACAGGATAACGCACATGTCACAGAGGTTGATGTTGACAGCCCTTAAATCAGCCCGACTTAATGGTGTACCCTTTGGCGTGGGGGTGGGTGGTGGTGGTGGGGAGAGGGAGAGAGAGAGAGAGAGAGAGAGAGAGAGAGAGAGAGAGAGAGAGGAGGGAAAAAGGAAAAAATAAAAACAAATTAAAGATTGAGCAGGAGCTTTGGGACATTATTAAACAAGTATCTTTTTTATGTCTTGACATTAAGCTGGCCTAACTACATTTCAGGGAATAAGGGCTGCACGCTAATCTAAAGGGTAGTTGGTGCTGATGGCAGCATTTCAGGCCAGTTCTCAATACTCAATCAAGCTATTACTAACAAACACGAGACGAATAATGCCAGGGTCTACGTCTTCCTCCCGCCTGGAAATTGTCTTGATTTAAGTAACTGTCCTGTGGCAACCTCTGCCTTTCAGAACGTAACGAGGGGGTGGGTTTCAAATGCCTGTTTATTTAATAGCAGGTCACTTCTGTCTCTGGCAACAGACAGCCTATCCAACTAGAATTTCCAAAGCAGCCATGGGGAAATCCACAAAGCCGGGTGTGATGAGGTGGGCCTCATGGCTCTCCTCAATCAGGAGGCTGAGAGAGCCAGTGGAATTAGTGTGCATTGTGTACAGGGGAGAGGAAAAGGGGCAAACTTCGGGCCATAAAATTTTATTGCATAATGTTTAGTAAGAAAAAATGCCAAGAAAAGGACACAATGATCCAGCAACACGAGCGTAGTTAAATGTATTATGGCACAAGCACACAATAAAGGAAGAGCACTCTAGGCATAGCCTGAGCTAGCCTTCCATGAACTCACTGAATTGGAATAAGCTCCAAGATAAAGGGATTAGTAAGTGCTAGGGACGTGAGTATCTTGAACCATTAAAAAAGTGTAACTCCATTTATTTGGAATAAATGAAGCTACTTGAAGTAAAAATTATATATTTATAAATATATGTAAATTCAAAAAGAAAACTCGGGAAAAACTATACACTAAACTAATAACAGTAATTACCTCTGGGAGAGGAAAGGATGGAGTGGAAAGTTTGCTTTTGACTTTATATACTCTGATATTGTTTGAATATTTTATAACAAGAACAGATTTGTATATTACCGGTGCAATTAAAAATAAATAAGCCAGTAAACAGAGTTTTTTAAAAATCCCATAACAATGTGAGATGGTAGAAAAACTTTTGCAAATGCAAGGTTAGTGATGGGGTGTAAGGGTAGATTTGATGGACTGGATGAGCACTCTTGCACACTGGGCCATGCCCTGCCAGAGCCCCCCCAGTAGCCATACTGCATTATTTTGGGGGTCCCATGCAGCCAAAAGCATCCCTGATCCTCTAGATGGATTTATATTTACCCTTGTGTATATGGACACCCAAGTGGCCTTCAGCCTCAGCCTATAGTGGCTAAGTGTGTGCTGGATGCTGTACACATCTCCCCTCATCCCCATCACTAGATAGGGTTTGGAAACAGGACCTGGATAACTACGGAGCCCTTTAGCTCTTCTTTATGACTCAGTGGAAGTCATGATTCTATTCTAGGGCTCTTAAATATTGCTGTAAAGTTGAGCCATAGAGAAAGGGCATTTGGGGCCATAGGCTGGCCCAGGCACTGGAGTCGTATCCTGGGAGAAAGAGAAAAACACCATCTTCTACGATAGCTTGGTACAAAATTAGGTGTGACCAACTTTCTGTATCACATTGCCAGTGTATAAACAACAGCTGTCGCTGTCCACGTTCTTTTAATTTTCACCTTGTAGGAAAGCCAGCAGTAATTGTGATCTGAAGGAGCTCACATCCAGTTATAGGCATATGATTTCAAGCCACAAGAAATACCAAAGTCATATATAGAAAGCTTTTGTTTCTCTGGGATGCCCTTATAGGAATGACACAGTTTAAACAATGAAGACAGGGGTTAAGGCTAATAATGTACAAACCCACTGTGTTTAAGTGTGCTAAATTTGGGGGTGGGGGATTTATAAAGGTTCTACAAACATTAGACTCGACTTGCAGAGGCAGGTGAGAAATGTGAATGGGGGCACACAGAAGAAAACACACACACACACACACACACAGACACAGACAGACAGACAGATAGACAGATACACACACACACACACACACACACACACACACACATGCGTGGTGTGCACATGCACAAAAACACCAAAGATCATGCCACAAGCCCTTCCTACATAAACATCTATCTGTGCACCTAGCAAATTAGTTCACTTTTTAGAGAGATACCTTCAGAGGTAAAGGGGTCATATGAAATAGCATATATAAGATAGTGATAACCATGGAAAGGTATAATCAAATCAGTTGGTCATATATCTGAAATTAGCAATGGATATTCAGTATATGGATATGCTTCTTTAATGAGTGAATTGTGACAGGTGATCACCTTTACCTACAGGTATACAGTAAAGCAGTCATGGTTTGGTCCTGTATCCAAAGAGGATCTGTATTTTTTTTTTTTTTTTTTTTTTTGCATTGAGGAGACTTGTTAGATGAGGCCTTATGGGAGAGATACATAATGTACACAAGAGTGGTGGCTGTAGATAGTCTCTTATATACCCTTTAAGACATTATATTGCTTGGCTCTTGTGGCTGCATATCTGCTGTTCTGCAAGCTGATAAAAAGTAGGGGAAAACAAACCTCTTGACAGCTAAGGGGCTGCATATCCCTTGATTTTAGGTATGACTTGATAACGAAAATAGTTGAAGGATAGGTAATATTTTCCTAGATTTGTGGCATAGACAACCACATAAAACTTTGAAAAGAATTAATATTCTTTGAGTCTGAGATTTTGTAGAGAATATATTATAATTAAAGTTGCTAGCCCTTTGACTTTTAAATCACTCATCCCTTATTTTCACACTAAATTATGGCGTCCCAAATTGTCTTTTATAGATTGGTGTCCTAGTGATCTTTGTAATCAATAAGCACATACACACACACACTTTTACATGTATACACAAACATACAAAGCCATGAAAAACTTGTCTGGGTTTCTAGAAAAAGAATAGAGGCTAGCCAAAGAGGAGGTATGGAATTCCATATAGTAGAAATAAATCTGCTCTTTATTTATTTGGTCAATATCCGATGGAAGATGTGACAGATTTGTGTTTCTCTAAGCATTAGCCATGTCAAATTAAAATGCCAACAATAATTTTAGGAGTGAATTCTTGGTGTATATATCAAAATAGGGCACTGTTCTAAATTTTACCCAGGAAAGAGAGTTTAGACAGAGGTATGTTAATGTATGTGAAGGCAGTTCAACTTCACCTCTCACAAGGGGGCTGTACTTGGCTGCAAATTCTTTTAATAAGGCCTCCCAGGGTTTTACTTTCTTAAAAGAGCACAGGGGAAGGACTGCTACATCCTCAGGCCTGTAGCCACATAAAGGAGCAGAGACATGATCAAAGCTTCAACCATTATAGCCACCTGGGACTTCCTCTTGTGAATGTAAAGATGAAGAACAGGACATCAAATAGTGTGACCTTGACTTACAGGTAATATGGACACTTTGGGGAAGTTGTGCAGCGTTTCCCACTCCCTCTTGAGGTACTCGATGGAGCCCACAAACACTATGTGTTTGAGCTCATGATAGTGAAAGTTGCTAGCACGAAGCGGCATCACCAGGTTCCGTAGGCCAATCAGGGCTGAGCTGACATCCCCGAAGATGCAGACTACCACATGGCCACTCAGGACAGTCATGGCAGCTTCGCTTCGAGTCTGCAACAGAGAGGGGCGCAAGAGTATCAGAAAGAAGTGCTCACAACATTGGTATAAGGGCCGAAAGCATGACTTACGCAGAGGAGAAAGCTAACACTCATTGATCACTTAACTGTGTACCACTACTGTGATTTAGGTGTTGTCTAAAGAGTGTCCCCCAAGAGCCCTTTGTGGTTAAAGTCTTTGTCTCCAGGGTAGCATTATTTTATGGTGGAGCTTTGTTGAGTTGAAGCCTAGTTGAGGTTCTTAGATTGTTGAAGGTATGGAGCAGTGTATGTGCAACTGCCTGGGAGTTTTCACATGACTTCTTGACTCCGTGTCTTCTCCAAAGACAATCAGTATGAAAAGAACAAAGATGGACACACCGATCTCCTTTCTCTCTGCTCCTGTTTGCATGTACACTCTATGATCATCTACCACCTCATCAGAGATCCTGTAATTGGGGCAGCCCAGCATTAGACTTCCAACTTCTTAAGCTGTGAGCTACCTCTTTGTGAGTTAGCTGTGTCAGACATTTTTATTATAATACCACAAAAGTACCCAATATGGCTATTATTTGTACTGTAGTAAAACAAAATGTTTAATTTAGTTTAGAATAATAGAGAAGACATGATTCTTCAACATCATATATAAAGTTGCACAAGGTACCTGCTCTAAAAAAGTATACTCGGGGAAACTGGGAAGCTGGATAAAAAGGTAAAACTCAGGTCACCACGTGGGCTGATGTACAATACCAGTTTTCTTTTTAGGAAGTTCAAAGCTAATTTAAAACTCTATGTTCAGCATGTTAGAGAATATATAAATCTTTCTAATAAGTTCTAATAAGTACATACTACAGCAAACATACATGCAAAGAAAGCACTATGTTTTTTTCTTTCTTGATTCTTTTTACCATTAAAGAATATGTAATGTATCAGTAAGGCTTACAGGAGAGCTATTATTTTTACTTTGCCATTATGTACGTTTTATCTCTGTACATGCCATTATACTCTGTAATATCTGTGACATGCACAAGGGCATATACTTGATTTACATCATAAATTCCTGTAAGCATATATTTACACATTACTACCTTCTAGAACAATAAGTTTGAGAAGGATGCACCATGTAGACCTGTGAGCAGGAGATAGGAAATAGGAATCTTAGAAGAACAAAGACAGGAAAGGGAATGTTTAGGTATGTGGGGAGAAAGGGAGTCCTAGTGTCTGTGAAATGAGGGATAAGCCATTTAATCCCAGCACTCAGGAGGCAGAAGCAGGTGGATCTCTAGAGTTGGAGGCCAGCCTGATCTAGAGAGTGAGTTCTAGGACAGTGAGTGATAGACAGAGAAACCCTGTCTTAAAAAACAAAACGAGCCGGGTGGTGGTGGCACACGCCTTTAATCCCAGCACTTGGGAGGCAGAGGCAGGCAGATTTCTGAGTTCGAGGCCAGCCTGGTCTACAAAGTGAGTTCCAGGACAGCCTGAAGTACACAGAGAAACCCTGTCTTGAAAAAACCAAAAAACAAAAAAAACAAAACAAAACAAAACAATAAAAACAAAAAGAGAGAGAGGGGGGGGAGAAAGAGAGAAAGAAGGAAGGAAGGAAGGAAGGAAGGAAGAGAGGAAGGAAGGAAGGAAGGAAGAAGAAAGAGAAAGAGAGTATGAAAGAAAGAAAGGAAGAAAGAAAGAGAGAGGGGGAGAGAGAGAGAGAGAGAGAGAAATGGATGATAAAATGAGATCCCTTTAGGCCCTTCTGCTAAGATGATGATTAGCTGGTCTCAGCTGAAATTTGAGGTTCTCTTTTTAGCTGTTTCAGTGAGGTGGCATACCCCTCACTGTCTCAGTAGATAGAATGTGATATCTGAAACCATAGACTGGCTGCTGTGGGCTGTAGCCTCAATCTGATGATACAAGTCTACAAGCTTCTATATGTCCACTGAGCTAAAACTGGTTTTTAAAATTCACAATGGCTAAAAATTAAATCAACATTAAAAATGTCACAATGAATGATGATCATATAAAATTCATATTCCAACAAAGTTTAATGGGGACACTGCCAACTCATAATATTTAGGTATTTTCCATGGTTGCTTTCATGGAAAACAAGAGTTGTCAGTTGAGACGGAGATCATATGGTTTGTGAGACTTAAATCTCTGAATATGCTGACCCCATGTTCAGACTTTAGGATTTCCTGGATTACTTCTGGAAGGGCTTGCCTCATAAAAAATAAAACAAACCCACATATATTCATGATAAGAGTCTAGCAGTCAATCAGTAAAGGCACAGGCTAATGTCTTTTCCCAGCTCCAGACCTGTATCTATGAAGATGACAAAAAAAGGAATACTCCCATGTAGGGGAGGACCCTAGTTACCCAGAAAATGCAAATGGTTATCTGTCCATTACTGACATTCTGCTTATTATACAGGTGCAAAGGTCAAAAGAATGAGGTCAGGGTGGGGCTGACTGTTTCTCCTCCAGGCAACACCCTCACCCTGCCTGCCATCTCTCCTGTTCCTTACCACATGCTCATAAGGGGCTTTGGGTGAGGCGTATTAATGTCCAGTGAACATACCAGCCTCTGCTTGATTTAATCCCTAGCACTGATCAGTGTATTGATTGCTTAAATGCCAATATTGCAATTCACGACAACATGAGTGTTATTAAAGCAACCCCCAGGAGAGGAAGAAGCTAGCTTTCATTTCCTGGTCACTAAAATAATGGAGGAACTATCAACACTGCTTGTTTCCCAGAGTCTAAAGAAGCCTGAGATACAAGCTGTAAGAAACATGTCACAAGACATTCCCCAGGACCTCCCATCACTTCTTGCCATTTTGTAGGGAAGACCTTGGACAGCACAGAAATACACGTGGCTAGAGCCAGAAGCAGAGAGGTAAGCCCTCTGGAGTGTTATGATTGGGGCTTCTGAATATTTTCAATTGGCCGAGTCACCTAAGAAGCTAGTTCCCCTCAACAGAGAAGTACGAAAGGGGTGAAGGACGGACGTAAGCTGGAAATCAAAGGGTGCAAAAATTAGCTAGATATAAGCTGGCAGAATGGTCTGGCACAGAAGCGAACCTCAAGAGCTTAGACCTGGGGCAAATACCAGTTCTCAAAGATGCCAGAGCTACATCTCCTAGAGAAGTGTGTAAAGCTCCAGTCCTGCACCTCAAACCCGGAGAGCCTGGCTTTCCGGTGCTTAAGACCCAAAAGAAAATCCCTTCAGGAGTTTGTGCATCCTTCAACATCTCCTCAGCAGACCGGTTTGTACTTGATGGGACTCCCTGGCTGTTAAAACATAGATTGGTGCCTAGTCCATGGGTCTGAAGAAGGCTTTGTATCTCATACCACTTGGCACCAAAGAGATCAATTTGATATTTCTTTGTCAATTCAGAGCACTGTCTCCTCTGTTTCCAAAGCATCCAAAGCCATTAGATTTTTGCCCTCAGTGAATAAATCAGTTCCATAAGCATCTTCCACAAGTACTGCCACAATTCCACCCTCCACCCACCCCCCATTCTTCTCCTCTACGTACTGAATAAAAATTCCATTTATTCATTACTGCAGAGAGGTCTCCTTCAACCCTATTGCCTCAGTAGTACCTTTAGACTCTGCCCTTCCCAGGATCCTGCCCTGCATTCATATCTAAATTGTTCTCACAGACTTATTCCCCACCCCACTGGCCTTCCCTTTGCCCCTCTAGAACCCAAGCCCTGTGCATCATGCCTCAGAACAAGAACAGTGCCCATGGTGTGATTGCTATCAGTGTTTCCTTAAAACTGATGCTGTTTTTACAGATGAACTCACATTCCTAAATTCTTTTCTTCTAAAAGGGGATATTGATCACATGTCAATTAGCACACTCCATGTAGAACTTTCAGATGACTAACACTAAGCCTGTGACCGAGTCACTGGTGATCAATTACAGAGCATCTAAGTGGTTAGAACCATCTCCCCTCCTGGCAAAGCACATAGCAGCTGTTGGCTGAGCATTTTGACTTTGTGTCTGCAGTTTTCTCAAATCTGAGATAGTTTCCAGCACAATGCTACATTGGCTCACAATGCTTATTTATTTATAATTAATTTGAAAACACACACATTATTTAAAACATAGTGGAGAAATCTAGTGGATTGGTGTACAGAACTACTCCGAGGATCTGGAAAAGTCCTTGCTAAAGGAAGGGTGACCCTGAAATAGAAAATGATAGAATTTTCCTACCTGAAAATGGAGAAGGTCCATAGCCATCTGGGGATTAGAGGCACAAGAGAGAAGACCCCGGTCTGGCCAGCCTTCCTGACTATTAACCTACTTTTCATGGATTAGCAAGACAATAAACTCCAGGGATGCCAGTGTAGGCATAAAACCTAAAGCTGTTAACAGGACAAAGGCAGACTGCGAGTGGATTCTTGTCTGGGCTAACAGGTCCTGGGCCCCAGCAGGAGAAGCCTGCTATTTCTAGAGGCATCCCTAAAGCCTTCCCCAAAGCAACATCTGAGCTGCATCATGACAATGGACCTGCAATGTTACCCTCAGCAAATGTGCTTGCCTGTCTGCATCATGTGTGAAGAAGGACCAAAAAGCTGCTAGTTAGGGGGAAGAAACACAATTGGAGATCTGGAGAGATGGTTTCGTTGATAAAATGCTTGCCATATAAGCATGAGGACCTGCATTTGATTCCTGTTACCCACATTAAAAAGAAAAGGCTGGATGTGGTACTGCAAGCCCACGAATACAAACATATAACAAAACAAAATTATAACAGATAACAATTCAGGTAATATTCCTATTTCTTCATGGTATTTACAAATAACCATGATAATAACAGCAGGCAAAAGAAAGGTGCCTCTGAGGAGTCAGGGGTTAGATTTGCACCACAAACTTATATAAGTTGGAGTCATTCTGATTCTATCTTCCTACAGAAGAGATAATTAAAATTCAGTGTTCAAGTGGCCTAAGGGTGTGCAAATACCAGATGGCAGGACCAGGCTCTGGCCCCAGAGCCATATGAGGATCAGGAATGATGTGTATCCTATCTCCCATGATACCTCACCACAGCACATAATCACCGCTATTGTCCTGATAAAAATGCAGAGATTGGAAGTTCTGCTCTCGGGAGAAAAAAAAGTCTGCTCTAAATGCATGTTCTGCTCAGAGATCTCACTGCTCCAGTCTCTGGTCAGAATTTTAGTCTTCAGAAATAGCTAGTGCAAGTGAGCATCTTCACTCTGAGGACACTTCTCTTGCCAGGCAGAGGAGGCGGACGCTGACACCACTCACCAAGATGACTTTCTCAATCTCCTTGGGTGCACACCAGTGGAACATTCCAGTGGAGTCGTACTTTTTCACATTGGAGTCCATGTTGTCAATCTGATCATTGCCAGGAATTAACAAGGGGTCATGCCTGGGGAGAAAAGGCAGGAAAAACCTAAGTGGAAAATGTGATCAATTATAAATGCAAAGGGTCCCTCAGAGTCACATCTCAGAGGAGATGACAGACACTGAGAAAGTGGATGTCACCAATGGCCATCTTCTCTCCTGCAGAGAACATTCCTTGAAAGGCAGCTGTCCAAACCATATACCCCTCTGGAAGGGCACATGACTTTGTCAGGTAGTAATTCTGCCTTTTCCCCTGCCCAGTTTGCAAATGGGCTTTATGCCATTTTGTGAGTTCAGCTTCCTTTCTTTATGACTACCTCATTCCTTGTCTCATTTTACCAGCTATCCAGTTTCCCAGCACACACACACACACACACACACACACACACACATGCATGCGCGCACACATGCACACTCACACACACATGCACACACCCCAAAGGGTTGCCATTAGCATTGGCAATGAAGAGGAAGGAATAGGAATAGAGCCTCATGCTGGCTGACTGGCATCAGGATGGAAAGCCAATTACTCGCTCTTTCTGACTACAACTTCTGACGCGATGCTCTTCACCGTAAAAGCTTTAACAGGCTGCACTTTAAATATTTTAGCAATTTGCCCAATCAGATTTTGCTCTCCCTGGCTGAAGCCCTTTAAAGATTCAGCAGCGTGTCACTTCAGAGCAGATTGACTACCAAATGCCCACATCTGGAATACATGATTTCAATACTAAACAACACCCTCTCTCCTCGCCTTGACAACTGTATTTGTGCTTAACCATCCAATGACGGGCCCCTCATCCCCACCTTCATTTCCCAACATGGCATTCCTTGGATGAGAGCCTCCAGCTCAGATGCATCTTAATAAACTCGTTTGAAATTCTCAAGGCTACACCTTCTGCTTCTGGAAGTAAGCTGCATAGAAGTCTTCCTTCAGTGGGATGTGGGGGTCTAACTGACAACCCAAGGAATTATGATGAAATCAGGCAGTGCTACCATGCCCACAGTATAAGAAACAACTTACAGACCAACTTATACTCATTGTCTGAAGCTCGAGCTCTGGTCGGCATGTGAGTGTGTGGGAAGCCCCCATCGGCATCTACAACACTGACCATGTACAATTAAGATAGCCCAGGCAGACCTATCCTGCGGCAAAATTAACTCCCTTAAGCAAACTGTTGACCAAAGACAGAAAATAGAAGTGGATTTAAATTTCAATATTGTATAGTGAAGTGATGCTACCCTTAAAATGATCTACTTCAGACATTTAAAGGATAATCTTTATTTATGTTTTAATGTTTCTCCCTGAGAAATATCTGATATTTCTCATTTCTTTGCTCTGACTATAAAGCGTAGGGTAACAATTTCTCTACAGAGCTAAGCTTTTGCACATCTAGCATGACCTGTCTATTATGCCTTCCACACACGGAGAAGACAGGAAACTCACTGCATGTTTTTTGTTTTGTTTTTTTTTTTTTTGTTTGTTTGTTTGGTTTTTTTATTCTCTGCAATTTGCTTTGAGGCCACAGCAGATGATGACGACCATGTGATGCGATCCTGTGGTGTCATCTTCAAGGAGCATGCTAGATTACTGCAGCAACTGTCATAGCTGATCTTGAAAGAAGCAGGACAACCCAATTCAGAGTAGCGTCTCAGTGGCCCGGTTGTTGACAGGTCTTGAGGGGCCGTAAACTACCAGGACTCCTCTCACATACAAAGCCGAGTCCAAATGTGTGGAAATCAGGGTCACTGAGATGGATCAGTGCACAAAGGTGCTTTCTGTGCAAGCATTTGACATTTGAGTGTGATCCCCAGAAGTGTAAAGTGTATAGAGAGAACAGACCCCCTGTGGTTGCCTTCACACACACACACACACACACACACACATACACACACACACACACACACACACACACACACACACTTTGGCATTTGTCTTCCCACCCCCATTTAATATAGATACACCCATAGCTTCCCCTCACATACACAAAATAAATAAAAATTTGAATACTAAAAAGAGTATAATTATTAACTAAAAATAAATAAATAAATAAATAAATAAATAAAAGGCAGTTGCCAATTTGAACTGGTCGTGAAATACAATGAAAGCATATTTAGATGTTTTGGGGTCAAAGGCAGTGTGGTTCAGTGGGTAATGACCTCGATGTGCAAACTTAAGGACCTAACTTCAGATTCCCAGCACCTACAAGGACACGGCTCATGATTATATCCCAAGAAATGGTTGGAGAAGACAGGTGGATTTGGAAAGTTAACTGGCCAGCAGGCACAGCCTAGTTGGTAAGGTTCCTGGTGCAACCTGCATCAAAGATTAAAGTGGACACTAGTAAAGAAAGATACGTGACCTCAAGCTCTTTTCCTCTCTATGAACATGCATGGGTGATGAACCCCAACTTTCACATATACATACTCCCCGACACACACTTTAGTAAATGAGAGCTTTTCTTATTCAACTTTGAGAAATCTTCAACAGTTCTCTAGCCATCCAGCATCTGTCATAGGTAGGCAGACAAAACTACTACAGACAAGAAGCTAGAGAGAAGAGTCTCTTTCAAACCTTAAAGAACATGTTTTGGGGTGCAAGGGAATCTTAGACCTGCCATGAAGACACAGCCAAGTTCAAATCCTCTTGCCCTTGTTCGCTGGTCAGAAAGAAGATGTTCTCTTAGCTTCCAAGTGCCAGGGACCTGTTTCCAGGGCATTCCAGTTTTAAAAGATATCTAGGACTAAATTCTCATCTTACCAGCCAATCTGAAGATACAGCAGGCTGGTCAAAATTCATTAAAAACATATGCCTTGGGAAAGAATTGATGTGTTTTTGGTTAGGAATATTTGGTTCCTTCTAGAAGGTATGTCAAAGTAAGAGTGGTCTACAAGAAGGACGGTCAACTGCCCATCATTATGAGGGGGAAAAGTGTCAGTGAATGTTAATTATAAACTAACTAAGGTTGGAGCTTAGGGAAAGCAGCTATATATATGACTCTAAGGATTGAAGACACGACAAACCACGCAGCCAGTCTCAGAGGAGCTCCACATGTACTCCACACGCCACATAGGTCTCTGAGTCTGGTCCAGATGATTTAAATATGCATCACATAGGATTTCTCCAGAAGGGATGGACCCGGAGAAACAGAAAATCTCCCTGAAGGCAGATGTTTACTTTACAGACTGGATGTGGCACCTGAATCTCCAATGTTGGTTTCTTTAATCAGTAAAGTTATCACTAAACATGAGACCACTGTTCCTAGCCAGGAAAGAAAGATGTAGTACTATCAAATAGAGGTTCATATGTAGCAGATAAAAAAAGAAAATATAGGTCAAAGGTCATGGCACACTAGCTTGTGTGTGCTAAAACAAATAGCTATAGTATGCAGGACCATGTGAAGGCTTCCAGAAAGAACATGCTTATTCCCCATGGGTGTGGGGTCTGGGGAGGTTTGATGGGAAAGAGCAACAGTTGACTTGTTGAGAGGAGGGCCATAGGAATAACTGGCAAGCTGTGAAAGATAAGCATTTTAGTGTAGTTCTACCGGCATCTATTAGAATCCACTTAAAGAAGCGAGGTCTACGTAGACACAAAATGGTTCAATGGTTCCCAATAGAGATGACTGGAGATGTCCAGTGTCCTGTTGCTTGACCTAAGGCACAGAAGCCTCAGAGCAGTTGTATGAGAGCTTCGTAGATATACACTGGCAGTCCACAGAGGATGAGCCAACTGACTCATACAAACAGCAGCCTGCTTCCCAAAACGAAAAATGTTATATAAAATAGGAAATGAGGGTTTTTTTTTTCACAAGGTACAAGGGATAGCACTATTAGTGATAATTTAACTGCAACTGTTGGTGGGCCTAGAGGAGCTTCAGGTTTGAAGCAGTGGGTCCCCCCCCCACACACCCCTCTCCCCCGGGGAAGAGAAGAAGCTAGAAGGATTTGGAAAGGATTGGCTCAGTGCCAGGCTGTGAAAGGCTAGAAGGTAGTGGTAGTTAAAGAATGGTTGTTAGCAGGTGGGGTGAAGAACATTGAAGACTGATGCATTTACAGGTCCGTTAAAAGCCACTTCACCAGATTCTGCTGTGAGGGGCTGGTGGTACTCAGAGTGTGACTTTTCCCAGCAACATCAGACTACGCGATTGCTTTGGGCCAGCCATGATGGATTTCTTTACCCTGTCAGTTCCTGTAGCAATTTCGAGTGTCTTTCATTGGCTTATGCCTGCCATGAGACCCCTGGCATGGGTGGAAAGAGAAGGGGTAGGTGTCCCCAGGATTTCCACCTCTTATATCAGGAATTCTCCAAATTGTCCTGATAGAAAAGAGCTCCATGTATTTGCCACGGAGCATACCGGGTCAACACTGCTGTGGTCCAGGGAAACAGGAGGAACCAGGCAGGTTGCTATGCATGAGAAGGAGGATCATGGGAAACCTCTGAGCAGGGCATTCTGACATCTCCAGCTTGCAAGGTAACGAGGATAACTACTTGTAAAGACCTCCAGTGAGCTCTGTAAGACCTAGTGGAGCTGATGACCATCACTAAATACCACTCCCTTTCACATAATGACTGGGTATTTCTTCAACCCACCTGGCAATCCATGACTCTCCTTAGATGTTCCATAAGCAATTCAATACCCACTTGTCACTTCCGACTTGCCAGGGCTCTTGTATTTTAAAGAGACAGAAAGTGTGTGTGATGGGTGACAACTGCTACTTCACTGTTGTGGGCTAAGACGTGCCATCTGCATGCTGACGTCTTCATCCTTACTACCCGTATTTTGAGTTATGCTATTTATACAACTAAGATCCCTGGGGTGGGTCCTGATTTGACTTTCTTCCATATAGAGAATGGAAATCTGGACTCAGGTATCAACCGAACAAGAGCCATAGTTACATCATGGGAGAAACAAAGATCTGCGGGTTAGGCAGAGAGGCTAAAGCAGTTCCTTCCCAGGACCTCAGAAACAAGCAGTCCTTCCGAAGGCTTGACTTTGAACTTTTAGCCTCCGGAACTTTGAGAAAGGAATTTCCTGCTGTTGATTACAGGGCCTCTCTTGAGTGGTGTGTTTACCGAACTTCAACCTGCACTGACATACAATACAGTTGACAACCTAACCCAGAGGAAAGACGAAGCCTAGTCACCAGCTCGTCAGTCTGCTCAAATGAAATGAGAGTATCACTTTTTTTCCGGTATAGGTTAAGGACTGATACTGATACTGATAAAGACGAGAAATTGCTTTCCTCAAAAGCAATTCACATGGTGGTTATGGACTCTAACCCCAGAGGTAAATCTGTCTTCAGGTCATGGTTTGCATCATACTTGGCAAGCTGTACTCTGCCTCAGCTTCTCAATATGTAAAATGGGAATGTTAAATACAGTCATTATAAAATAGAATCAATTTAGGAAGTATATAAGGAAAGGCGCATCATGCATACAGCGCAGAACCCGCAGACCTGTCTTCACCAAGTGCTTGCCGCCACCTTCCCTACTGTTCTTTAGGGTTGGCCTAGAACCCAGTTCTGCTTTTGTGTCTCCGATTATGGTCAAAGGAAGAAGGCAAAGTGGAGAAGGCCAACCATAAAGATATAGGACTACTTCTGTTGACTCTTCTACTGCCATGACAAAGAGTTCCCGTAAGTTGAAATCTTATAAACTTTACCATGTTAAAATGTCCCCGAACAGTTTGTCATTTGGCCATCCTACTAATACTCAGAGGCATTTTCTGTTATTAACAGCCCATGTGTATAGATGGGAAATAGTTGGGGGTAGAGGAGCTGGGGCGGGGGGTGGGGAGGGGGTGGGGGGGCGGCAGAATAGCTCCAGTGGTACTGTGAGGGAGCAGAGGGGATTATCTTTTGAAAGACTTTGACCAGAAGCCAGTCCTGTTCATCACCCCCTCCCCCACATCCCCCCTCTCCTGCAGGAGGCAGCTGTGTCTTGTTCCCTCTCCCCTGCAGCCCAAGTCACAATGCCCTAAGCTGTAAAGAGAGGGCAAACAGCATCAAGGGTATGTATGAAGTGCACAGCTTGCATGAATACTCAGCAGAAAATTACCCCCGCGAGCCCCTTGTCAAGACAATGCGCTAAGGAGTGGCTCAAAAATCAATTAAGGCTTGTGTGAGTCTTTGTCATGTCCCAAAGATCTGAAGGCTGGTTTAGGAATGCCCACTATTTATAACGCGGCAGCCCCAGTGAGCTAGGCTTTTTTTCCCCCTCTTTGCTCCTCACCTCTCAATTCCTACCTCTGATGTCCACAACTAGAAATTAAGCATGCCTGACTTCAAGAGGAGAATAAAAGATCTTTGTTTGGAGGGTGTGCAGAGTAAGGAAGGCCACTTGCCATCAATTAATCTCAGGAAGTGAACTAAATGCCCCTCCACAGCAGAAACACAAAAAGCTTGCCTTGAAGACAAGAGCCTAAAGCTAAACCGCAAATCCCTTGGCTAGGCAAACCTGCTGTGAGGAAGTGGAATTCTATTTTAAAGAGGAGAGTTCCCCTTACAGACAAATACAGCAAATCCCAATTGACTGATGGCTTTGAGTTCAACACTGGACTTCAGAAGCTCACATTAAAACACATGGAACCCAAGAGATTCCTGAAAGAAGGAAGTTATCGCCACATACTTTCAGAATTTTACCCTTCTCCCTGCTTAACCTTTCAGGACCCAAGGTTCCATCACATGGTAAGTAAGGCCTTTTCCATCGCCACAAGCATCCCCCACAGATAGAGGCCAACCCCATCCTGCAGTGAGCTCTGAGAAATGGGCATCAGGGTGAAATGAGAGCACGGTGCCCCCCACAACCCCTCCATCTAAATGGCAGATGCTTCCCCCTAGAGCATTTGTGGTGGTGTTGTGGAGCTGTGGGGTGTTTCTTAGACTTCATCTTCTGGTTCAAATGTTTCTCCTCAGCTTCAGTGAGTTCTGTGATTCTTTCCCCACAGAGGTGTAAGTTGTTCATTCAGAGAAAAGGATTTATGTCTGCCTCATTAGATGCTGAACTTTTACAGGACCAGCATCTTGTACCCTACCCCCCCCATCCCCCAATGCATTTTCGGCAACTAGTAGAGGGTACAGTGGATGCTCAATAAGCAAGAGTTTACAAGAACTATTCAAAGTGCTCTGCTCTCTGAGCACCACCACACCCAGCATGCCTTCCAGAAGCTATGCCTGGCAAGAGCCTGCTTCTTTTGTTATCTTATGATGACTTGTTCTGGCCTTCTCTAATGATTTCCACATAGAGACAGTGTATTCGAGTTAACACAGAGTATATGTCATTAAGAAAGACATCACGGTGAGAAGAGACTATAAAGTATGTCTTTAAGCAATCAAGGCTGCCTGGGGTTTGCCCGGAGCCAGCTGCCCTAACTACGCAGCAGTGAGGGATCAGGTGTAATGCCCTTAGTGGTTCAGACAAATGTTACTAATGAAGGAACTTAGGACTCCAGTGTAAAATATGGATACTTCTGAAAGATGGAGCCTATTACTTCAAGTTTCTCTCATGGTTCTTGTTCTAGTAGGAAGATGGTTCTAGCCACTACTCCTGGGTACCTTTTAGCTCGGTAAATAACATTTTCATTTCTGTTGCTAGGACCCTGATTTGTGTAGTCAGGCAACTGCCAGCATCTGTCAGCTCTGCATCTAACTCCTTAACCGCCATCACTGCCTCGGAGATGTGGCTTTTCTAGGATCCAGCCACTGTCTTCTGCCTGATTGCCTATCACAGACACCTACACACAACTTTCATACCAGGCTCTAGCCCCACTGGGAAAACATGGGACCCTTTCAGGTTCTTTGGTTCTAATTGCATTGGTGTTTCACGTTTCCACCTAATACAGCGTCGCTTGCTACATGTCATCTTTAGAGAAAAATGGAAGTCACCACTGTTACCCAGAGGAAATGGCTCAAGAGTGCGTACATGGTCCTTGGTTCTATAACCTCTGAAGTGACAGGACAGAATAATGACCTTCTGCTGAGCACTAACGTGTTCTGATTCCTGTGTCAAGTCCATCCAAACCTTGGACTCATGACACTCATGATTTTTCCTTCTCTGGTCCCATGGGGGCTGTCACATGCTGTTAGTTTGTGCATTAGGGGAAGAATTTATTTAGCTAACCTGTCCCTGCCTTCCTTCTTTTTCTGCCCAGTGGAAAAATCGGGAGGGTGGCATTCTGTCCCCAACCCTGAGTGGGCTGCAGGCCATTCTACCATTTCCTATTATTAGAATCTGTCACAGTGGTAGGGTCTGATGTGAGAAAATCTAACAAAAGGTCCCCATGAAAAGTATGAGTCAAAAGAGAAGGGATATGCTTTAACGAGTAGATGAGTTCATTCCACCTAATGATCAGTCAGTGCCCAAGAGGATGATGTGCTCCTTCACATCATATTCCCTTCCCTCTCAGGAAACTGAGGTCTAATGCTTCCTGGGTCTCATGACATGAAGGGCTCCTCAAACTGCCCAATGCCTCTGTCTTGGGCATTATCAATTTTCTGTGCTAGCCTGGGTGAGAGCTATCTCTACATATATATTGTCTATTTGACACATACCACACATAAATCCTCATGTCTGTGCTTCTCTGCCTTGTTCCAGATCTCAGAACTGATATTAGAAATGCCATGTGACCTTCTTAGGAACACCATCTAATTTGGGCCTGATATAGAGTTCAACAGCAAACTCTGAGTCCCTTGATACCCAGAAAACTCTAGCAGAGGGTAAGGTTTGGGTAGGATCCTTCTTACACATCTTTGTATTTATGGGGGCCCTGATGGAGCACTACAAGGACACCCTTATAAAATTACCAATGATCTTCCCACACCTAACTTAGGGAGCCTCTTCCTCAAAAACCTGCAAGGGCTTCCTGTTGCCTATAACAGACAAGATTCTCCACAACTGGGAGACCAGAATATACACACATTTTGAACTCCTGTGATATTACTCTATGGATCCACCACTGTAGCCATCTTAGGCCATGTACAGTGGTCTGAGCACCATCATTTTTTCCTTCATCTTTCTGCCGATGTAAGACTTCCTGAGAGGTGATAGACTTCACCTTTCTATGTCCCAGCTTCTTCATCTGTCATATGAGAGAGCTATACTTGCTCATAGAGCTACAGTTAACAATGAGTTTACATGCACAATATTGTGAAAATTATGCCCAGGCATCCATGAACCAGAGGAGACAGTAACATAATCTCCAATAAGTGATGGTAAACTAGACCTCCTTCATCTTTCACAAATAAACCTTGGCCATTCTGAGGGACAGCAGTGCTTCCATGTTCACAGACACTCTATCCCTTCTTACCTGATTATGTGGCTTGCCTGTCTCGTTTTAAAGACTAGACTCCCTTCTACCCCACCCCTACTTCCCACAACACTTTAAACACAGTAGGTCCTCATGGACCATTTGTGGGATGAGAATTAATCTTGGAGATGAACAGTCACCTGAGGCACACAGCCTTTCTGGGATTCCATTTGTGAACACATGTGAGAGCCCAGGTATGTATTCTCATCTTCTAAGAGATCCAGAGGACACAACTCCTTATACATGGCTGTGGACAAACTGAAGGAGATTCAGCTACAGATTCCCAGTGTGTGTGTGTGTGTGTGTGTGTGTGTGTGTGTGTGTGTGTGTTTGTGTGTGTTGGGGGCAGGAGGGCTTCAGCTACACATTGGTCTGCTTTAACTGTTCATCACAGAGCAGGTTGACTTGCTTTCCTAACTTTCTAGACAGCTTTCATGAAATTGGGTCTATGAGGCTTCAAGTTAAAAACCTTTGACTTATATTTAGAGACAAAATTCTTGCCTTCCAGGGATTTACAAAGCAGCAGTCTGACAGGGAGGAAGAACCAGACAACAGGTTTGGTGATCTGGTTAAAAATTAAAAGTTCTTTCTGTAACTCTCAGTTAAGAAACCACCAGCAAAGAAGGGATGACAGACAGAGAGAGCAAGGAACTCAGTGACCACTGCGGCTTACTTCTCAGTGGGTACAGTGTCAAGGTTGTCTGTCATTGTATGTCCATCCTTACTGTCATTGGCTCTGGCTGTATGTAAGGGTTATTTCTGTGAGACTGACTAAAATATCTACTACCTCCATATCCAGACACACACACACACACACACACACACACACACACACACACACACACAAACAAGGCTATTCATGTAATGATCATACAAAGAATGAAGTACCACTAAAATACCAGGGTGAGCCTGACACCAGAACAAACAGGGAGACAGGACCATTAGTGGAGTCCCCACATTTCCTGCTAGCCGATGATTTGGAGAAAGGTGTCACTCCGGAGGCTGTTTTATTTGTAGAAGCCAGGGTGGTAAATTATAGACCATCTCAGGCCATTCTGGGCTCTCTCAAGCTGTCCATATCACCACCCATAGGCTACTAAAACCTGTCCACACTCAGAATGATTGATTCCCCTCAAAAGTGAGGCATGGAACCATGCTGGAAAGCCCACTTCAAACAAGTCATTAGCTTCTTTATGGATTTGGGGATGGGGAGGGACTGTTATCAGGAATAGGACCTTGGAGTCCCATCTCCTGAAGAGTAGAAAAGGGGCATTCGAAGATGTAGGAGGAAATAGGAAAGAAGATCTGGATATGAATCAGCAAAAGAGATCTGAAAGAAAAGAAAAGGATTTGGAAGTCTTTTCAACAGTGCTATACAAAGGTCAACCAGAAGGCCCTTTGGTTCGGTCCTTCATTGCTAGACTGGACATGAGGGGAAATGGAGGAGACTCAACATAGAGCCTGCCCCTGCTGTCTCTGACATTAGATAAAGAATGTTAACCACCTGAGGGGTGGAAAATTCAAGGACAAAGAGTATCATCCACTTGTGTGGATGGTGCTGTCCAGCTAAGCCATCATTACGGAGCATTGTAGACAGGTGAGATAACATATCATATCAGCTGACGGTAACTTTAGTGGGATCAGCTGCCCATAGGCACCAACATGAGAAGCCTGAGTTCTGTAGCTTGGCAAGTTTTGGCTCACCACCTGACCCCCATTTAGCTATTCTGATGTACTAGGAAGCAGACAGCTCTGGCCTGGGTTGACTGTCTCCCTCAGCCCCTCTCCGGCAGGCAATGAAAGCAAGATCCACTTTGAAAATTCTCCCCCATCATGCAAACTGACATGGGCATGCTTTTCAAAAACCCACAGCCAATCTGTTGATCATTACTTATTTACAAAGGCCTTCAGGCAGAAAGTCCTGTAAAAACCATACTTGATACGGTATACACTAGCTTTCTCTGCTTATGGAAAAGAGTCCCCCCAAGGCTACCTCCAACCATCACTTTCTATTGCACATAAAATGTAGCACGTAACACTAAAGTATTTAATATATATGGTATAATATATCTACAGAAAAGGCATTTGTGTAGAAGTATGTTACCCTGGATTTGGTAATTTGATGTTTTGCTGAAGGCTACAACTTTAAAAAGCCTCCACCTCTTACAGGAGACCTGTCATCTTGGTACCCAAGAGCCAACAGAATAAAGAAGTACCCTTAAGCAGCAAAACTTTGACACAGCTTTGAAGCATATGAAAACAGTGTAACTCCTCAGAATTATTATTACTCCAGATCAAAGCGGCGAGTCATACTTTACATAGCAAACAGGGACAGGGAATTTGGCTCCCAAGGTTTCACATTTTTCAGATTCCTCTTTATTTATTTATTTATTTGCTTCTCTAAATTTAGGCAAAAGAAAGCACTTGGGCTTTTCTCTCCTTTAAATGGAGAAAACTATTAGCATTAGATAAGGCGATTACCTAAAGGTGAGTAAATAGGGCCTGTGTGCGAGGCTGACAACTGGCGGCATAAAACCCAGGGACTTGGCAGTTGGTGCCTTTTATTCCTTCTCGTAAACTGTAAACACACATGTAAATCAGTAGAGCCCCAGCAAGGCCACACAGAAGAGGCACAGGGCTCTGAAGCCTTTTTCGCAGGCGTGGAGGAGTGCACGAGTGACAAAAGAGAGAGAGGGGCCAGAAGGACCCATGTCCTCAAGACAAATCCCCATCTGTGTCCCAGGCAGCTGGACACACAGGAGGCAAGAATGCAGACAAGTGGGAATTAGAAACCATCAATACTGCATTCCAATAATCACAGGAAGAGGGGGCCATGGCCAGGCAAGAGGCAAATAATGTCAGGGAGGCACATAATTCCAGAAGAGGGACAATTTAGGATGAGTAGTACAGTGCTGAAATCTCAGTCTCTCTCTCTCTCTCTCTCTCTCTCTCTCTCTCTCTCTCTCTCTCTCACACACACACACACACACACACACACACACACACACCAGAGGACAACCTCAGGTGTCATTCCTCAGGTACCTTCCATCTTTTCTTTTGAGACAGCCTCTCACTGACTTAGAACTAACCAAGTAGTCTATGGTGACTGGCCCACAAACCCCATGAATCCACCAGTCTCCCTCTCTCCAGTTTTAGGATTACCCATGAGCCTCTGTACCTGGCTTCTCCCCCAGCACCCGTGGATTGTGGATATCAAACTCATGCCTTTATGTTTGTAAGGCAAATACTTTCTTTGCCTGAATCTTCCTATGCCCTGAAATCTTTCTTTGTCATTTATAGTGTTGCAGAATTAGGATGTCTGTGAAAACAGATAGTAGGATTGGGAGACAATCAAAGAAACAAAGGCAACACAAGATGAATTTGTTCTAACAGGAACTTGCCGAGTTGTACAGCAATTCTGTTGCATTTGCTATTTCTTAGATGATATCATAGTTTAGAAATGGGGGGAACAGGAAGGGAAGGAGAGATAGATTGAGAAAGCGAAGAAGGGAGGGAAGGAGGGAGGAAGGGAGGAAAGAAAGGAAGGTAAGGAGGAAAGGAGGGAGGGAGGGAAGGAAGGAAGGAAGGAAGGAAGGAAGGAAGGAAGGAAAAAAGAAGCATAACCAGTTCCATAATTAATATTGCTTTTAACCTGAGTGGAGGGACTGGATTGCTTCTGAACTTTGCTTTGGCAAGCCCAGGGATTATCAGACTTTTTTTTTTCTCAGTCAAAATCAATTAACAGAAATTTGATTTCCATCGACAGGATAAAAGGAAGGTAATCTTCAGGTTCATTTTTTATTGTGATGATACATCTCACATATGGCCTTAAGTACAGAAACCAGTCCTCAGAGGGACTTCAGCAGAAAGAGTCTTGCCGCAGGCAAACTAACCACTGAGTCCCTCTGATTGGCTCCCAGCGTCATTAGTGCCACTGCTGTTTAGTAACTACACACAGACAGGACATGGTGACAGCTAAGACTTTAAAGCCTATGTATTTTTCAAACAGCTTTTCAAACTGTTTTTCGTGACAGAATTTTTTCAGCTCTATCATTAACTGCTGACAAGCTGACAGAATAAATACTCCAGCCTTTAAGAAACCGTCTAACGATCTCGCTCCCCTCCCCCCATGGAGCTGACTGGGGAGGGAGGTCTGGGCCTGGGCTTGGGCAGGTGGGGAAGCCAGGGAAAGAGGTGGGGAGGTGACCCTGCTGGGGTCGAGGGGGGATCTGCTTACCTCATCAGCTTCGGGGAGGTGTTGGGTGAATTCCTCATGCCCCCATTCCGTTGTTTTTTTTTTGGTGACAGCGTCGGCGGCTGCTCATCTTCAACTGCAAATACAGGCAGCGCGTGAGATTATGAACAGTTTGAGGGCAGACTGCGGAACACAGGCAAGATATCAAAGGACACACATTCAAGGCTCAGTCACTCACTAGAGAGGCAGGGCTGTCTTTAGAGGCCCCCTTGACAAAGACTGGATGCGTTAGTCAGAGAGACCAGCTGAGAAGAGGTTGCAGCAATATTGCTTTATGCACCAACCCTTGAGCATGCACTGTGGACAATACATAAATGCCCCCAGCATATTAAGAAAGGTGAGAAATAGTGATTTATCTACACAACACACGCCAAAAAAAAAAAAAAAATCCCACATCATTATTCTTGAGTTAATTTTGGTTAAGAGTTAATGCTTTACTTGGTTGAACAATCGAAATGAATTTTCTTGGAACCAAAATCAAAATTAGAGTTGTATTTGAGGTAGCAGATTAATTGCCAGCCTGCTGCCTTTCCAGATGAACCATCTTAACTGGCTCCCGATCCTTGCGCCTACAGCAAGAGCCTTGAGGAGAGGCAGAGATTCCGGGCCTTGGCTGCCCATGGTTCACGGTGGGCTGGGAACAGTGCATGTAGGCTCAAGAGTCCCCAGCCCAGCTCAGCTCTCCTCCCTGCAGCTGTGCCAGGGAGGGTACTTGGTGCTGGTGAAGAACATTGGCCACTGAGCGATGCCCCTTAATGATATGGCAGGTGGGGAGAGAGGGTAGCGGAGACGGGCCAGAAACCATAGACTGCTTTCCAAACGTCTAAGCCACGCAGACCACTAAGCAAGGTGAAGCTTCACTCACAGACAACACAGAGCAACGCACCCTGCTGCTTTTGTCCAAAGATACCCACTGATGAGCACTGGAGATGGATTAGCCTGCACCATGCTTGGTATGTAAAGAGAGGTGCTGGATAGTTAGCACACACTTTGTTGCCGCCCAGCCTGTCGTCCAGGGGCAGGGGGCACGGCACGTGCCACAAAATTCTAGTCCTGCTCTCCCCCACCCCCACACAGTCCAGACTAAAGCTGTGATGTCCAGAAGGAGATCTAGGATCCTCGGATTCTTTAGAGTTGTTTGTCAAACAGACTAGGAGGAAACGGCCCTGAAACTCAGAATGCATGGACGTTACCTTAAAGCTAAGAAGAGAAATATTAGTAGCGACAACATCAAAAGAAGCTTCGTATATGTTAATATGTATGAGCCTTAGATGGGGGTAAGGGGGGTGGATAGGCCAGCTCAGTCGCTTGCTATTGTCCAGAAGACCATAACAGAACATGCATCCTACAGTACTTCCCTGAAAACCCTAAACAAGCATAGGCGGTTAGGACACACGGCACCAAAGGTATTCGAACAATCTAACTGTACTCCGAATTGGCTTCAGACTCTCCCACTTCTTATGAGTAGCTGTTCTACTGTCAGTTTGGGGTTACTTCATTCTGACTGACCCAAGGCAAAGGAAAAACGGAGTGCCAAGGTGAGAGGATCACCAGATGGAATCAAGGGCAAAAAGGACCTGCGGAGGCTCACAACACCATTCTCTCTCCCACCTGCTCCCTCCCGCCCCCACCGCCCACCCTAGGCACCACTCAGGCTGAGACCCTATCAGTCACTTAGCGCTCCAGGCTGGCACTATGTGACTGGGAGGATATCACATCTTAT
The DNA here is from genome assembly GCA_964023405.1 of Apodemus agrarius. Lineage (NCBI taxonomy): Eukaryota > Metazoa > Chordata > Mammalia > Rodentia > Muridae > Apodemus > Apodemus agrarius. The sequence continues at coordinate 87,057,144 of OZ030013.1, forward strand.
CAGAAATGGGGATCCACAGCAAATCACACTGAGACTAAACAGCACTTAAAAGATTAAAGGAAATAAATACAAGCCACATAAATGGTATTGAAAAAAAAATCACTTAGAGTTGATATGCATCTCTCAGCCAGCAAACAGGCACTCTGGGGTTGACCTGAATTCATCTTCCTTTCAGAGGACCAGGGGTAAGCATCCAAAGCAATTGGAGGCAGAATAAAGTGTGAGTGTGTGTGTGTGTGTGTGTGTGTGTGTGCATGCTCACACGCATGCCTGGGGATATGTTAGCATTTTTCTGCCTTAGGCTGCAGAAGGAGGTCTCATGTTGATTATTCCTATAATACAAGGCTATCTTTTGGGGGGAACCATTCCACTGCAACAGGGTGACCTGGACGGTTGCTAGCATAGCATTTCAATGAGTTTTGATGTGAGCTCATGAGTATGTTTATTGGGAGGTACAAACTGTACTTTTCCTTTCATAAGCTCACAGTGCAGCACCCCAAAAGGTCTTTTATGTAGCCTAGCCGACAACGGCTGGGTTTACCTGAGGCCACTGCATGTTACCATGGTTGTGACAAATTGTGGAAAGAGTCTCTGTTGGTCACTTGCGCCGGCTGTTCTGGCTTCTTTGCTGGACTTTTCTTTCCCCATTGGCTCCAGGCCTCTAATAAAGTGCCCTCTTTGGTTAAGCACACATTTCCCTTTTACCCAGTCACTGCTGTTGGCTGGCATGACTCTTCAGATGTGAGATCTGCAATTTAATATGTGTTAGCCAGCTCTGGGGAGACACCTCATTGTGGAGAGAGTCTAATGCCTGCTTCGATGCAAGGAGACTATTTATTTTCATTGTGACTCTGAGAGATCATCCGTCATAATCATAGCACTTTTAGACTGGGATTTGTTCACTTCAATGGAACCGTGTTCAAAGCTTTACTCGGAGCCTGGAAATATACTCCCCGAAGAGCTGGGATGGAAAATGTCCTCAGCTTAAATATACGAACGCTGTGTAATGGAGAGCAATGCACATGGCTTAGGTCGCACAAGAGGATCAAGGATAAGTTCTCCTTACTCAGGAGGACATAAAATATATTTAATTATTATCCTCTCTCTAGGTTCTGCCAATTTCTGCAAATTTACGGAAAGCAGTTCTATGAAAAGTAGCTGATCTCTCAGATACAATTCTAATTTCATGGCTTCTATGACTACATGAGAAATGAAAATGGAATTAGGAGACGTAAGTTTACTTGCTTTCACGAAAGACAGACATGTTCAAACAGAGAGCCGTTGCCTCGGGAGAAGGAAGAGTCACAGGCTTTCTGGCTAACTGCAGTCTGCCTTTCTAGCATTTTCCTGGGGCCTCCATACAGAGCAAGCTGAGTGAAGACATGCTCCTTTAAAGAAACCTGACTTGCCAGCTTCTTTAAAACACAAACAAGTTGGGGGAACCTAATGTGGAATTTTTATAGGAGCCAAACTCTCCCTAGTCTTTGAGCCCTCATAAAATTCAAGGGCTTGTTTTTGCACATCCCTAAGTATAACACTTAACGTTCTGTTGTAACTTCCCAGCGCTCTCTTGTCTAATAGGCCCTGAATCGAACAGTTTTACAGTTTGGGGAGAAGAGTCAGCGTTAGGGAAATGTCAGGCAGGTCTAATGAGGCTTCAGATCCCCTGGTTTGCGCTGTAGTTTAATTTAAACTTACAATGATGTTTTAACATGTTTGCGTTTTCTTGACTAAAGAGGATTCATTATTTCGGTGACATAACCTCCAGACAATGCTCTGGGAATTGATTTAAGATGGTGGTAATTCCAACAGCCCTAATGTGGAGCTGAACATCTGTAACAGCATCCCCCCCCCACCTTCCCATCAGCATTCTGTTTTTAAGCAAGAGCAAAGCAACATCTTCCAGAAACGCTGGCCAGGGGCCCAGCCTTACTTTTACTTCTAAATGATCAGATATTTTACAAGATTTATTTATTTATTTATTTATTTATTTATTTATTTATTTATTTATGTGTGTATGTATGTATGTATGTATGTATGTATTTATTTTTAAAGAAATCCCTGCCTTTCTCTTCCTCTCCAGACTGCAAGCATTATGCCAGAGACCACTGAAGCTTCTTGTAGGGATCCTTGAAATGGAATGGGTAATGACTATGACTTTCAGGTTACTCAAATAGCCTGATACTTACATGGAATGAATCCACCAGTCCCCTCCAGCTGGGGCATTTTCCCTCTCCCAGGTTTTCTTTCCTCAAGAGATTAAGGAGGGTGGGGTGGGGGTGGGGGGGGGGAATGAAGCTCCAAGATTTAAAGGTGAGTTTGTTGGCTGGAGTTAAAAAAAACAGCTCAAAGCAAATAAACTCAGAAGAGTAATAAAAGGTAACAACTCATAAACATGAGTCAAACAGCTATCTCTGTTACGTTATTAATGACCACATCTGGAGTAACCCACATCTGCACACACTTAGCAGATCATTAGTAATGTCATATTCACACTGGAGTCACTCAGAATAAATGGCATGCATACTGGCATTGAACAAAAAGGCATCAAACTGAAGGGGCTTCCTACTGAAGTCAGGGCGCAAGCTGCTAGTTGGAGAGTAGGGTTGTTTTCATGATCATCCATTTTTTTTTTAATGGCTTTTCTGTTTCAAATTTTGTGGCCCAAAGAAGTTAAATGCATGCTGAAAGCCACGGTAGTCCTCTCTCTCTCCTGCAACTGAGCTTAGTGTGTTATGGTGAAATGTTGAGGGGTACCAGGCAATTATTAAACATTGGGCCAAAGCCCAGCACTCCTTCACCTGGCTTGGGCACATGTCGAGCATTGGGAGTTGCATTCTTGGGCACAAATGGGTCTTTGTGATAGCGTGCTCTAGCTTCAACCTTGACTGCCAAACAATAAGGAGAGAAGAAAATTGATATTAATCCTGAATGAAAATTTTAATTACAAAAGTTACCAGCTGCTTTGTAACACTGAATACGACCGACCGTCATTTTGTGTTAGAATGAGAATTTCTCTCTGGTGGTTGAATGGCAGGTTCTCTCCTCCCTCCCCTATTGACCCCCTAAAATACTTTCTGAAAGGGTGACATCTAAAACTTAAGAAGATGTTCTCCTTTGTGTAGAAATTTCTAAGCATATAGAGTTGTTCTTCTCCCCTACAACACACACACACACACACACACACACACACACACACACACACACACCAAAACTAATATCTTAGCAGGATCAAGGGTATTATTTTCTGCAAAGTGCTAGAGAAAGTCCTGCTCAATATTGCTCATGCTTCATGTCTTTATCCCTCAGTATTAAACTATGGATTCTCATTCCAGACTGTAGGCCTGATCTTGGTTTTGCTATCATGCTCAACTTGGTCTAAATCTAAATGCCATGCATCAGGACACTTGGAAAGAGGAGTGTGGCCGGAATGTTCAGGGTAGAGCTCAGAGGTAGAGTGCTTGCTTAGCATGAATGATGGCCTGCGTGCTATCCCCAGCATCACTAGAAAGGGGGAGATTGTGATGTGCCGCATTTCTCTGGGTCATCTGTACCATCAGTGCCATCAGAGACACACGAGTACTTTCTAGAGGGGTCCTGTTTGGTATACAACTGCTCTCTGGCAAACACTGAGGGTAAACAGTAAAAGCACAATTGCCGTTGTCAAGGTCGGTAACAGTATGCTTCCTTTCTTCTCCTCCAAGACAAACCACAGAAGCCCCAGTGACACTGTCATTCTGCCGTGAAGTCACTGTGAACAAAAACTCCTTGGCTGACTGACTTCTCTGAGAAATGTAAATGCGTGCTGTCTGTCCACTGAGGAGTCTGGACTGACTAACACTCCTGGTCTTTACAATGTGGACACCAGGGGGAAATGGATCCTAAATGACAGAAGGATACTCCCTCCCTGGCAGCCTGTCACACACACACACACACACACACACACACACACACATACACACGCCTGGTAACAGGAAGTGGGTGTGTCCTTAAGAAATGACTGAAAAGCAATGATAATAAACCTAGACAGATAACCCATAGAACATACCTGTCCATACTATTACCTGACTGTTGATGCAGGATGAAGCCTGTAGCTATGAATAGCCATGAGCCCATCAATGAGACTGGGCACTAAGCATGGCTAAGATAAAGGGCGGGGACTTAGAGAAGTTCTCCTTAGGATGAGAATTTCTGACCTGACAATCAGTACCCCTACTAAGATCAATCAAGGAAAGTGGTTGTGAAAGATCATGGCAAGATATTAATATACAAATAAGGATAAGATGAAGGATGTTACCCCACCACCATACTGTCTCAAACATACAGAACTCCCTAAAATTGAACAGCCATGTCTTCCTGTACATTATCCAGCTGGGCAATCTCACAACCTGTAGCTGAAAAAACAGGAAACAGATTTATTTGGAAAACTCAGAGGGTGTAGGTTATTAAAGGAATCTGTCATTATATAAAATGAAAATGGGCGGCTATATTGTACTAACAGGGCACGGGGAGCACCCGCCCCGTGGAGAGCTGGTAGGGCAGAGAGGGGAGGGTTTGTTGGTGATTTTCCATTTCTGGTTTTTGTAGTGCTAATAGAATAGGAAGGGAGACTTTACGGAACAATAGGTTCTGTAGAAGTTAATCACAGGGTGTATTTCTGGCTCTATTCACTGCCTAGGAAACCTGAATTGTGTAAGTTTGAGTCCATCAATATAGAGTAATGAAGGAATTCAGCTCCTACATGAGAGAGAAAAAAATACTACATGAATATGTTAACAGGATCCATGTGACCTTCACTGTAATTTCTTTTTATAAACAGGAATAAAGCCTTCTCTAGAATCAAACTAAATAGACTGTGTGTATCCCCCCCCCCATGGTACCCACAAATTCCATCCAATCGGATCTCTCATAAAACAAGAGTCTGCCTTCCTTGCATCACAGAAGGGGAGTGGTGAGCCTCAGACAGCACTGCATCTAGAATCTCAGGTCGTATATAGTATATCTTCCCTGAACTCTGACCCTGCTTTATTTGCCCATCGCTTTGCCCTTCTTTCAGAGATCGCCTTTGGCCCGTTTCCTTTCCCGCTTTATTTATTTATTTATTTATTTATTTATTTATTTTGTCTTAGAGCAGGCTTCTCCATTGCCTCCAGGACAAAGGAGGCTCAGGAGACAAGCCTGGGTGTTAGCCTCTCAGCAGAAAGACCCAGATGTGAACGACGGAATTGGGGGAGGAAGCACAGGAGTGAAATGAGAAAGTGATTCTAGTGGAGTCTAGAGAGGGCCACGGGAGCAAGAAGACCACATTGAATTCATTTGAACCAAACTAGGGCAGGACTTGAACAGGGCTCAAAAAATCAGCTCAAGGCCAATCGCCATCTCCTCCCCTCTCAGCACCTTCGTCCTCAAGCCATCCAGAGGGGAAGGCCTGAAGGCCAGAGGCAGAACTGATTGTTGGTAGTCCTACTGTATGATGGTTGCATTTGGTAGGTCATTTAGAGCACGGGTGAAGTCTGCTCAGCTCCTGGCACCAGCAGCTGCCTTCTCATGACTTTTATCACAGGGTCAACAAACAGTGGCCTCCCACGTGCTTTTGTAAGGCCCACAATGATTAAATGATGGGTGAAAGCTTTAAGGTTAGTATCTCCTAAAACATTAAAATGGTGTTCGCTAGGCATGGGAGGGTATGTAATTTTAGCGCCTCAAATGCTGAGGCAGGAGGATCAGGGTTTGGGGCCCACCCAGATTCTATTGAGAGTACCAAGAACAAAACAAGACAAAATTCCACTTTTAGTCTGTATAAATAAAATTACACGTGACCAGACCCACCATCATTTCTTTCCCTGTGGTCCCAGCTTCTCTCCTTCTATAACAATATTGAATAACTTCATAACTTCAATAGAGACCATATAGCCTACAAAGCTCAAGATATTAACCAGCTGACCTTTGGCAGAAGAACTGTACTGATGCCTTCAGCAGGCTCCTCTGTCCATCTGTCCCTCCTCTGACCTTTCTGAAGGACACTATACTTCCCACTTGCCCAAACAGGCAAGCAATGCAATAAGGATCAGGGTCTTATTATATTAAAGCATACAGTCTGAGCACTTGGGGACAGATAGGGGTCATTTTGTGATGCTACTGTCCCTATGACCCAACCTGCTATGGGCCCTGCTGGTTCCTTCATGCTTGGAGGACTTGAGTCAGGTGAGTTCCACCTTTTTCAATCAAGTGACCTTAAATTCATCTACCGGGTACTCTGAGAGTCAAGGCGAAAGCCCATCCTCTGTAAGTAATTCCTCTAAGCTGTCAGTATGTGCTGCCGGTCCGCGCTGTGAGAGAGTCCGTACAAGACAACAGATTAACCATTAGAGTAGATATGTTGAAAATATACAGCTTCAACCTTTCCCCGGCTAGCTCAGAGCGATATACAGATGATTATTTCAACCGTCAGCTGCCGCATAGATTTAAACCCCCGCATAGTAACTCCTGGATTCGTCTGCCCCTTGTCAAACTGGCATAGCGTTAGTTGTTGGATACATGGTGTGGCAGTTTCACTGCGAATCCAGAATGATCCAGACGGCTGCTGTCTCTTTGTTAACAGGAAGCCAAACTGATGAGTTTGTAATGCGTTTCTTATCAAAGATGGTTTCAGAGAAGAAAATGCACCCCATCAGTTTGGCAAGTATTTCATAGAGGCCAGATTATGGGCTTTAATCAGAGCACTGACGTTATTTTCTTGAAGAAAGAGACAACCCAGCATCCATCCCATTAAAATCATCTCGTGCCAATGAATTATGTATTTATGAATTTATAATTATCCTTGATTCTTTTCTTCCTGCTGCATCCTTAATAAAATCATCAGCTGGAGCCTACAGAGTGATGACGTGTAATATATAGGCATATTTATTTATTTATTTATTTATTTACTTATTTATTTACTTACTTATTTTAAGGTTCATGCTGTTGTATTTGAGCCTTGTGTCTAAAACCATCATTGTAAATGACAGGGTTGCAATTCTCAGCTCATACATTTAACAAAGACACAAAGAAATATAATGGAATGTGGGGTACCTGAAAACAGACTTCCTTCTAATCTAGTTTATTTTTATTTATATTGTCATGAGGAAAATCCCTGCTAAGGTGCCAGACACTGCTCTTCACACACTGAAAGGACCCACAAGGGAAACTGAGGCTCCTAGCTTAAGGCTGGCCATTCTCTTTTCCTCCCTGTTAGATTCCTTGGCTAAGCACTGGCAGCACTGGCATTAAACCGTGTTCACTGGGTCATCCTTTAAAAAGATGAGACTTGCTTCACTATGATCTTTCCTCTATTTTTTATTATTTAAAGATATTAGATGATATTCTTGACTCCCGAGATTCCAGATATGCTCTTAAAACTAGCTGCACCCTCTCCCTACCCTGGCCCCTGCCCATTTCTCAAGGGCACTCAAACTGCTGTTTCCACCACCCAGCAGAATTGGTATGAGGTAAACATAACCAGTGGGTTATTTCTTTGGATCACTTCACGCTGTGTGCGTGAGATTGCTAAGGACAGCCTTTGCAACACAGGCTTCCTCCTGGGTTTACAAATTGTCAGATATCCAAAGGAGTGGAGAAGGGATCGGGCTGCCTGGGAACCCGAGTCTTGCCACCTGCCCAGGGTGAGAAACAGAAAAGTGAGATGATGTCAGGCCTCTTGCAGACATCAGTGCAACCCCATGTCAACCGCTTCCAGTTACTGCGATGCTGGTTTACATTTTCATTTTGGGTTGCGAGTTCCTATTAGCTCGTATGCTTTGACTGATATCTCACCTTCTTTCTGTTTTTTTTTCCCCTCCCTCTAAACAGCTTTCGCATTAAGGTGACCAGCAGATGCCAATCATACTTTTATTTCTGTTTTCACTTGGCTGTTTCTGTTTTTTAAAATTAGTGCTTGGGGCGCTGATTCTGCCTTCTGAAGACTAGCCCTGAATCCAACTGTGTCTACATAGAGCTGTTTTCTAAACTATGTATTATACAAATAAAGATCATTAATATTACCATTATCAGCTCATCCATAAACACTATATCTGCTATGGAGTCCGTTGTGTCAAGAGCCCCTCCCTAGAATCCTAATATGTATTCCAGATGGTTAACACGATATTTTTCTGAAACTCTGATAAAAGCAAAACGCATAGATTTTTTTAGTGCAATCCAGGTACCCAGTGAAAAATGTCCTGACAGAGCCCTTTAGAAATATGGGATGTTTTTAACCTTGGGAGGCAAGGAACAGTTGGGATTGTGATTTTACACTAAACACAACATTTAGTATGGTATATTTCTTAAGGACATAGTCACCTTCTAAAGACACTGCTGAATGATCAGATCATAATCCACCTCTACTATAATTTATTGCCAGGATACATCCTGTGCAGTAGTTTAAAAACACAAGTGTATAGTGGGCCTCTTGCTCAGCACACTGTGAAAAGAAGTTGTGCAGTATAGATCCTTGGGCTTAAAGGGTTCCAGAGGTGTTCTGGTCTCACCTTTTTTGGGTTCAAGACTACATTAAAATCAAAGCCAGAAGCAGAGTTTGGTCTCTGCCCACTGAATTCAGATCATTAGCCACCAGAACCCCACTCATCAAGGAGAACTAGACAATAGGGGATCTTAGAAGTACTTCTCTTGCCTGAGTGACATCTTCAGTGTGTGTGTGTGTGTGTATGTGTGTGTGTGTGTGCAAGCCAGAAGCCAGCATTAACTGTCTTTTTCAATCTCTCTCACCTTAAATCTTTGAAGTTCAGTGATACAGCTAGACTAAGCTGATGAGCAGGTCCTACGGGCCCTTTTGCTTCTGCTGTTGCAGTGCTGGAATTGCAGGTACATAGCAGCATGCCAGACTTCTAAGGCAGGTTCTGGGGAGCAAACTTCTGTCATCATGATTGCCTGACAAGAACTCTGCCAATGGAGCCATCTCCACGGTGTTCTGAGCCTTTTCAGGGTTCTGGTTTCAGAATAGTTCCTGGGCATTTTAAGATCTATGGTCTTCCTTGCTAGAGATCTGAGAGATCAGATGCTTTGTGAAGCAGAGATCACAAGCATGACAAACAAATGCAGTCACTGAGAGGCTCTGCTTAGCCCATCCTGCTAATCCAGGGAATTTTGTAGTAGGACATTTTTTTTTTTTTCAGCCAGAAATTTACCCACGAAACCATGGATTTCTAACTACATTTAAAAATCTTGCAGGAAACCAGGTATTCATTCTACAAAAGTCTCTTGTCTCATAGGATACGGGTTCTACAACTAGACAAGCCCCCCACTGATGTATACAGTACCCCGCTGCATAAGGCAGGCTGTCCTCACTGGCATTTCTTTAAGAACAACACCCCCAAGATAGGGAAAATTCTTAAGGCATGATCTGTCTCCAATTATCAGCTGGTACTGTGTGGCAAGAAGGATAGGAGCTATGTATCAGGACTGGGCACCCTGCTGGGTCTAAGCCTATGCATTTGGAAGCTTACAAATCTCCAGTTGGTTTTCCTATGCGATGTGAACAATCCAAGTACCTAGGTGCCAGTGATATTCTGAGAATGGATGGAAACTGTACAAAGTGCATTGACTAGTCCCCTTGTTATACTCTTGCTAAACTTTCTCCACCACTGTTTCCTTGGCTTGAAGAAGAATTTGGAAGTCTGTTATGGGATCCTCCACACCCATGTCTGTTGTCCTTCAGTGGCTCTGCTCTATCTAAATGGGCTCCTACTCCCTTTCTGCCTCCCATAGGCAACTGATCCTTTGTCCAACTGGGAGAATGAGTTGGGTGTCCTATAGCACCCCCTTCCTTTGCATTATTCAACAGTCGCCCTTGGACCATATTTGTGTGGCCCCAGTGAACTGTTCAGGCCAAGTAATTAGGTTTGCTAAGTGTCATAAAACAAAGCAAGCCAGAACACTTTTCAATGGGCTCAATTGGAGGAGGCTGTGGCAAAATGAAACTCAGATGGAAAGAAACATGGAGAAACCCCACTGTTCCCTCTAAATTACAGGAAATTTGTGCTGTCTGACTGTGAGGGGCTCTTTTTCCTGGATTTCTGGTGGGAGGCCGTGGGATGATAGACATACGTTGGCAGGGCAGGCAAGTATTGGGGTGGGGGAGGTGATACCTCCTTCCCAATATATTAGTCTACTGAGCCTTCAAAAAACAGGCTACCCTCTCCCTTTCCAGAAAACGTTCCTAGATGAGGTAGACTGTCTTTCTTTAAGACTTTCTTGGCTCTTCTCATATTACTCCCTGTCATCTCCTTGTTTAGTTCTGTTATTAACTTGTTTCCTGTCCTAACGTGTCCTGTTCCCCAACTAGACTTTGAAGTCCCTCTAATGTCATTACACACATCTCACACATCGATGACTCTCCCACAGGCTTGAGCCCCTGGTGAGGTTTACTGGTAAATTGATCCTGGTGGCTAGAGCTAGGTTGGCAGAGTAAAGGAGCAGGGTCTCGTGGTCAGGAGCCCTGGCTTCCTGATCCAAGGCCTAGATCTCATGCGTGGCATTAGCAAGACACTTCCCATCCTAGGAGATTGGAGTTCAGTAAATCTAAGACCTTCCCAGCTCTGCTTAGTGATGATTTGAGCCTGAACACTGTCTCCTATTATGTGGGAAATATCATTGGAGCCACCATGGACCAAAGGCCACATAACTAGTCCACCACAAAATAACTCTCCATTACTTCCTACCAGACTCAACCTAGAAGGTTGCAAAGAGAAAAACAAAGACTGCTGTGCCAGGGAACATCTGATTTGCTCTGGCGATTAAAGTCCTGGTTTCCAAGGAAATGAACCAGGGAAATTTGTAGAAAACTGATGTTTGAGTCTCATGCCTGTCTATTCAACCAAAACCTTGGGAACACTGGGCCAAGGATGAAGTTCAAGTGTAGAATAATTGTCTAGCAAACACAAGTTCCTAGGTTCAATTCCCAACATTCCCTAAATACATACACGAATGAATGAATGAATGAATGAATGAATGAAGTAATAAATAAATGAAGGACTAAATAAGTAAATAAAGTAATAATTAAGAAAACCTTAGGACTTTGCTTTTTCTTGTACCTTTCTTTTAAATCTCCAAGAGACATCGAATAAGAGAGAATGACATGCTTAGCTTGATAAAGAAGATTTACCCCCAAATATGTAATACACAAGTTATATAAAGCTAGCTAAACAAAAGTTATATGATAATGTCTTATCAGAGTTCAATACACACCCCAGACAGTCAGTGCTACTCAGTGGGAGAATAAAGTAAGTTTAGAGACAAGAATGAATGGAAAGACATACCAGCCTGGGCTTCTGTGTGCCCAAAGGCCATGGTCCTCTGCAGATACACACAGTTCATGGGAATAATGTAGAAAGGGACAATAAATAAAGTGTGGAGAGGAGAGGGCAGGCAGGTGGAAGCAACAAGTTGAATAAAGCCAAGACAAGGAAAATGTTAATGTAAGGACTCCGAGATAATCATTGTGAATAGAGCAACCAGGGTACCTGTGCACATAGCTAAAGGAGCATGGACAGAAAGGTACTATAAACCTTCATATCCCAAATGACAGACTTTGGGTAATATCTGAGCAAGTCAGATTGTCTTCTACTTTTTTTCCCTTTTATTCTAGTGGATGGGAAGTAAACATGTTGGAAAAAATGATGAAAACCTGCTTAGCTCAGCCCACGCTCCTTCAGGCTGCTTCGAAGTTACCCTATGTAAGACATATTAGAAGTGTTTGCAACCTAAAGGCGGGGTTTGATTCTGCCATGGACACTTCTTATCCCAAGAAGGGGAAGTGATGGCAAGATAAAGTTATTGAACCTCTTGGAGAAGAGTTCTATGGGTTATAGGAAGCTGATACCCTACAGAGTAGTCAGCCTAACCTTGACTCTGAGCTGGTTATTTCCTGTCTTCAGCTTCCAGTGGGTCCTGACAACTGGACAGAGATCCCAGAAGGGAGGCCAACAAGGACCAGCTTTACTGACAACTAATGACAATTGTTTTCCTCTAAAGTCATTGTCAACAAAATCAGCTCTTGGAAGCAGAGTCCTGGACAGGGAACTGCTTCCCCAGCCTTCTGCTGTGTGGTTTGGTTGGATCAATAACACTTTGTCCTGGGCCCTTTGAAAACCAGAGGCAAGGCAAAGGAAAAGAGTGTGCAGCACTGGTCAGTGCCCACCAGCTGTACCTGAAAATTTAAAAAGCCCCAAACAGAAATGTTCTAATGGAATCTCAAAGTTAATGATTTAACATTATTCATTTATAACACAGGTATGTCTTCCAAGTTTCTAATAGGTAGACTACTAGAAAAATTAGGTAAATTATCCTCTCTAGGATATGTTTGACTATTCCCTTTCTACAACCTCAATAAAATGCCTGTCTCCTAAATAGGGCCGTATTTATCACGTGTTGTACATTTCTTTTTAAAAAGATGTATCTGTTGTTTAAACAAATAAATTTGAAAATAAGCTATACGTATGGATAAAAGAAATGAACAGTTGTTGCCTATAGGTATGTTTTTAAAAATTATAGATCTAATATTTATTTTGATGGTCATATTTGGCTCATTGATAATGCCCAGGTTGAAAATGAATCAACTTTCCTAAAAATAATTTTACTGAAATCTAAAACAAGACATAAAAATAAACCCTTATCCTACTTGTCGGGATTTGATTTTGGCCACAGAGAGAAAAGCAATGCCCTTTGGTGAACATGGATTCTAAACTGGTAATTCCCTGTGAGAGAGCATCCAGTTAGAATTATTTTCAGTGAAATATTAATCCAGTCCATTTATTAACTTTATAAACACACCTTCTGTATGCTGATATGCACTGTGGGAATTGACCTGGATAACCAATAGATTAAAGACACTGCCATTCTACACAGCAACAGGGCGATGCTGGAGGGGAGGCGATCTGAGGCTGAATCTGCTTTCTGGGTCTTTGTCTTTTGAAAATATAGTGAATGTTTATTTGGCTGGAACTTTCACCATGTGAGCATTAGGCTGGGCAAATTGGATTGAAAAGAAATATCGCAGGTTGAGAGGTGCTGTTTTAATGGAAGTATGGCTCTTGCAAAAAGTTTCAGATATCCATCTTAGAGAAATAAAGGAGAAATCAAGAGAAAGAGAAAAGGCAGGAAGTGAGGCAGGAGGATAGGCATTTAGACTCCATGTGGGAGGGAGCGTTTCATTTATAGGGTTGCAGCGCCACCTTCTGGTCATCTCACATTTCACGCCCCCCCTGATTTGAGGCCATCTATCTCACAATCTAAGCATAAATGTGCATCTGTACAGCTGTATTTCTCCAGCGCTGTTATACCTAAGAATTATATTGCCCATCAGCCTATTTCTAACACACTGGTTGAGGTTTAATAATCTTCTATTACCTGAACTATAGATTACATAAAAACCTAGCAAGCTAATTGTTGACAAACCAATGCTAATATACAAAGCCCAGTAACTCACCCAGTAAATACCCAAATACATCAACAGAGAGAGTTCCTTTTTGTTCTAACAGTGTTCTATTAATAAAACAACTGATCATTTAACATGAGACTCACAATCATGCATTTCAATATGTCGAGGAATCAGGGGCAAGGCATTCCCCTTATTAACTGAGCCTCTTCCTTTATTTACAATTGAGAAAGAAAGAACATTGCCCCTCATTTTTGGAGAGCAGGTACCTCAACTACAATGCCATTTGGGAAACATGTTGATATAGCAGAGCCTGAGTTATAAATACCTTATAGGTATTTGTGTAAATACCTTCCATCTATAAGATGTTATATTGTTTCACATGGCAATGAGGAAGTTGTGGAGGAGATATGTCACTGATACTGTGGGCAGAGAAACACTACCTGTCATTTTTTTCTGGGGGATGGGGTGGGGAAGATCACACAGATGTGATAGCAAAGGAACACAATAAAGAGGAGAAGCCGGGATGTGATAGTGTGTCTGATTATATCTGCAAAGGAAACTGTGAAAATAAATTAACACCAAGTACCCATGAGATGCGGATGGTAGCCCCATGGCCAGCAGTCGCTGTGCATCAGGGAAGGCTTCTGTTCAGTAATAAGAGAACTAAAGTGCGGGCAGGCTGTGAATCTGGTGGCGATAACTAATGGCCGTGCCACTTAAGACTCTGATGAGATCTCTAACGGGTGGGGGTGGGGTAAGAATAACAAAAGACTCTAAAGGACAGAAAAATGCAATGGGGTTTGTATTTTCACTCAGAAAAAAAAAAAACCAAATGGGATCAAAGGGCCCCAGGAAATGAAAAATGACAATTTCTCTGTCACCCCTGATCTGATCTCGAGCCGAACTATCACATGATAACGGTCTGGGGGCTTTAGGGGAGAGTAGAACTGTTCTTCAGGTGCTGGGCAAACAGAGGAATGCCATGACCCATTCAGCCGAGGGAAGCATACTTTAATTTCAAAAAGTTATTGAGATTTAATCTCTAACAACTACAAAAACAGGTCAGACAACAACCAAAAGGGTGGTTCTAAACACACAGAAGCAATTGTGTCTGTGTATAAAAATCACTTTGTATCCTCTCCACAAACTGAGTAAGGCACTTGGATCAAGAGACTCAAGTGTCAGAGGACCGGACTTGAGCACATAGTCCCTCCCATCGGCTATACGGGAATTCAGCCAGGAAGGTCATAAACATAGGCAAATGGTGGCATTTGTCTACCATATGGCCTGGCAATACAGAGTTACCATGGGAGTTCCCAGAAGGCATGGAAGAGTGGAAAAGGTGGGTGGCTAGGAGTTCTAGAGGGGTCCTGAGCTCTCAAGATTTAAACTTTGAGTTGACTCTACTTAACCAGTGGGATAAGCCAGTAGAGTCAAGGCAACTAGCTATAGCTACAGCCAGAGCAAGCCTTTCCTTGGGAGAAAAGTGGTGACTGCAAACCAATGAGGAATGTTTGGTAGATGAAATCAGTGTGTTTGTATTAGGAAACTGACATCTGGATGTGAAGGACCTCAGCATGACATCATCCTGGAAGAAGTGAAATCTTGCTCTACCCACAAAGACTCAGGCAACCCAATGACAAACAAGGAAGGGAAGACAGCAGCATCTTCAGATCAACCCCAGAGTCCAAACACTGCATGACTGTCAGCAGAGAGAATCAGAGAGATGTGTTCCCTTCACAAAAAGCAGAGATCAGTTCTAGAATGATCTAAGAGTTGTCCAGCAGCTTAAGAAAACCAGCTCTTCAGGCACAAATACATTCTTCATGACAATATAGGGAAACATGAAGAAACGTATGCTCAATGAACTATAAAAACACATTCTTGACAGTTTCCATGTCCCTCCCAAAGTGTCTGCTGAATTCCTACTATGTTCTTGGCTACTGTGTGCTGTATAACCAGAGTTCAAGGACAATTTGTTTCTATAAAACTCATGTAAGCTACCCTACGTTGGGTTGCTCTGGGTTTTTGCTGGCTTTCAGGAAAGACTCACCAATTCTGACTTGAGGTTTGGGTACAGCCAAACAAGATAGCTTGCCAGAGTTGGCAATACTTGATCTTTGATAAAGGAACTACAACCATCCAGTGGAAAAAAGATAGCCTTTTCAACAAATGGTGCTGGTTCAACTGGAGGTCAACATGCAGAAGAATGTGAATTGACCCACTCTTATCTCCTTGTACTAAGATCAACTCCAAGTGGATCAAGGACCTCCACATAAAACCTGACACACTGACACTAATAGAAAAGAAACTGGGGAAGACCCTGGAGGACATTGGCACAGGGGGAAAGTTTCTGAACAGAACACCAATAGCTTATGCTCTAAGATCAAGAATTGACAAATGGGACCTCATAAAATTACAAAGTTTCTGTAAGGCAAAGGATACAGTCAGAAGGACAAAACAGCCATCAACAAATTGGGAAAAGATCTTCACCAACCCTACATCTGACAAGGGGCTAATATCCAATATATACAAAGAACTCAAGAAGTTAGACCCCAAAGAACCAAATAACCCTATCAAAAAATGGGGTACAGAGCTAAACAAAGACTTTTCACCGGAAGAAATTCGGATGGCCGAGAAACACCTTAACATCATTAGTCATCAGGGAAATGCAAATCAAAACAACCCTGAGATTCCATCTCATACCAGTCAGAATGGTTAAGATTAAAAACTCAGAGACAACAGGTGCTGGCGAGGATGTGGAGAAAGAGGAACACTCCTACACTGTTGGTGGGACTGCAAGATGGTACAACTGCTCTGGAAATACTTGAAAACTGAACCGTGAAAGCAGCGTCAGCAAAAGTCTCCCGAGAGAGTTAGATGGTAAGCATTTTGGTGTTCAGGAGCCAAATTTCTGTTGGAACTACTCTATTTTGCTGCAAACCCCAAATGTAGCCAGGGATGGTAGGTGAACGAATGAGCTGCAATGAAGTGAAAGTTCACTCAGGAAAGCAGGTGAAGGGCCTTTGGGCCTCAGTTTACTGATAGCTAAGTTTTAATTACCTTGAAGAGGCTAGGGGAAGAATAAGTCATAGGGAAATATCACACCAGTGTATGTATCAGAAGAACTGCTTTGGAGGAAACCTAGAGAAAATGTATGTAAAACTATAACTACAGAAGCCCATTGAGACCACACTATGGAGTCTCCACACCACGTTGATAAGTGAAAGCTAGATATCTTCCTAATGTGACAAGTTACTGGTTGTCAGGAAAGCATCAAAAAAAATTTTTTTAATAGCTGGGCCTGGTGACTCAGACCTATAATCTCAGTACCCTCAAGCCCAAACACAGGGGGATTGCTAAGAGTACAAAGCCAGTCTGAGCTACATGGTGAGTTTTAGGACCCCAAAGAACCCAAAAGCTCATCATCGTCTTCCTCTTTAAAATGAGATGGCAACAATTATGAGTTTGTACTTTAAAATAATATGAGTAGGGGATGGGTATTTAGTTCAGGGAGTATTTACCCAGTATTAGTTAGGTCCTGGGTTCAATTTCAAGTATGGCACACATAATACATTAATAAATATTGTATTGTGCTCTGCTATCTAGTTCAGTAGTGGTCTGGGATGAAGGAGACCATTTGGATGGAAATACTGGTAGATAAAGCAAGAAAGACTGAGCCTTAATGTTGTTAGATCTCATTGCCCCCAACAACAGTGACAGCGGGTGAAACAAGGCCCAAAGACCAATCAGCTATTGCTAGAATAGACGAGAGAGCAAGTCAGTATATAGATTTACAGTTTCAAAATGTGCACAGCGAATAGTCCTGTCTTTATGTCAGGTCTACTCAAAGGGAACAGTGTAAGGCACAGGTAAAGGTATAGCACTAATATCCCTACCAAGAAACTTAACAAGGGGAAGAAATAGCCAGAGCAAACTAGAGGACAGTGGTGGCATGAAGCCTCTATACCAATTTTTGTCACAATTGCATAGAGGCTAAGAAACATCATGAAAATGAACTCTCAGAATCTGAAAGCTAAGACCTGCCCTGCCCTGTCTGCCCCCCTCTGGTTTCCTCTCTGATCTTCCAAGAACATATTGAATTTACTGATTCTTCCATCTTAGAGGTAGAAAAGCCACAGAAACAGGGCTCCAGTATGAACAGAAAGGAGGAGACCCAGAGTCACATTTTTCTGAACATTCAAGTACCTAAGCATCCCCTGACAGTATCCTAGTGGCAGGGCTATCCAGGGAGTTATCAGGTACACACCTTCCAGTCTAGAAAAGACTTTTGGCCTGAAGATATGTGCCCTTGTTTTACACCGTTCAAACTCCCACAAATTATGTTCTTGAATGAACACTGGGAGGAAACATAATAAGGCATAGCTAACATGGCTGGGAAGGACCTTTGGGACACTCGGTGGCCATCATTCACTATGTAGAGGCTGGGCACCAGCTGTGTGGTACGACTATTGATAACCCTCAAGTCACTGGGATTTAGATAAGCACATGATGGAGGTGGATTTGCTCTGTCCAGTCTTCCTCAAGGCAGGGTAGAAAGAGGAAAGACTTCAGAATGAGCTCATCACAAAGTACAGATATCTGGGCATTCTCAATCTCTGCACCCAGCCAGAGGCCAAGGACTCAGAACTTCAGAGCAACATCAAGATAGTACAATCATTTAGTACTCAAATGGTTTCATTTTTTTCCTCAGAGGGTTCATTAGAATGTTGGTAGGCAGATTTCAGCATTTTGGAAAGATTTATGCCAGCAAGAGTTGAAATTAAAAAAAACAAACTTCTGAGTTCTACATTAAGTGAGAAAAACAGAGAATGGGAGTTTTGGGCTTTCAAGGGATGCTAGGTATCACATCTTTTATTTTACACAAATATAACAACGATTTCTGGGCATTCAAGATGGAAAGCAACTTCCTAGGGAGTCTGTAGCTGCCGCTTACAACTTTTATAAGCTTATTTCTGTTGAGATTATGATTCCTTGATCTGGAAATTAAGTGAATTGATTCTATTTTAATTTTATAGCCTGCCATGCTAAGCTTTTCAACTCTCAGCTCCCATCCCTGGGCTGTCTCTGCTGTAATTGATTGGCCCTTTCAAAAGGCTAGCTGGACAAGACTCCATCATGTGAAAAAGAAATGCATTAGCTACAGTCAAAGTGCCTACTTATCATTATTCCCATCCATACCATGAAGGATGGTGTGCTTTCGATCTAAGTATCTAGTCACTCACTATGTGATTTTGGTCAAGTTCATCTTTTCATGTGTTAATGAATGATGATAATAACAATAATAGATCATAATATTCAACATGTGCAAGGCATTCATGTAACAAAGGAAGAGAGAAAAAGAAAAATAGACAGAGACAAAGAGAAAATGTGTTTGTGCATGCTTATTTCCTTGCAGCCCCAGAGATAAGTCCTATTACTAACTTCATCATACAGATGGGAAAAGATAAGGAAGAAAGTCATTCTGGAAATTATTTAGAGACCCTGGGCAGAAATAGATGATGTCTATTCTGAAGCTGCCCAGATGAAATATCATTGTCTCGAGAAGTATCATGTTTCATACCCTCATGCAACACTGCTCTTACTGCAGCAATTGGTATCTGCTAGGTTGATGCTTCATGGCCATAGCAAAACAGGACCACAGTGGGACAGCCCCCCACTCCACAAAACAACAAATCTTCAGCTGCTCTGAGATTCCTAGGATCTCAAATTTCAATTGTCAGTGAGGTAAGTTTCTCACTGACTAGTGAAGAGCTCCTAGAATTCCCACTTATACTGAAACTGAAAGATACAGAAGATGTCTGTCTATATGGTGCTAACCACATTACAATTTCTTTGCCCTTGCTTGTATTCTAGAATACTTCATAGATGCATTTCCACCTCCTGTTTTTACATGGCAGGTCACCCTACCTCCTCTTGAAGTAATGCCTGCTCCTGGTGCTGGCTTTGAGGCCTTCATGCTGGAGGTATTCTCTCACTTCAGAGGGTCACATGTCCCTTCTTTGTCTTGCATAGAATGAGCCAAATAATAGCTCTCACAGAAATTAGGTATAAGCATCTGGCTTTTGAAGACTCCAAAGAGGGAATAAAAGTATCACCTAAGTGCTAATGGTAGATTAGATCAGCCTACCTCCCCTGAAGTCATGAAGAATCCCAAATGTTCGTTCCCTTGGCCAGGTAGAGGCAGCTTTCTGAAGATGGTAGCACCTTTCCACAGTAAGACTATGCTGACCCTATCTGCTTCATTTTGTCCACCCTGACTCCTATGAAAAATATTCCGATCCACTGAAATTAACAAAACAAAATGGAGCATCACAAGTCTCTGGTCTTCTAGGATGAATGCTCCATACATGGTAGGATCCTCACCTCTCTTGATTAAAAAAAAAAAAAAAAAAAAGGTAACTGGATCAGTGCCTACCCATTTGTTGTTGTTGTTGTTGTTGTTGTTTATTCCTGTGCATCATTTCTAGCTCTTCTCTTCCAGGGCTTATCCTCCACAAAGAAAGAATTCTGACTGTACACACAACTTGATAACGTTCAAGTTGCACCATTTTCTCCTTATTCCATTCCCCCTCTTTAGTGCCTTGAGCATTCAGGCTTTTACATATGCATAGACATAGTCTATGGTAAGCTGCTCTGAGAGCTTTAGGAGCTCTATGGATCTGGGCTGAGCCTGCTTCTGCCTGCCATATACTCCTTAACGGTAGAGAATCCCTTCATTTATTCATATTTCCCTCATGAAATTTTTACTGAACTGGAATCCTTTAGGCCATTTTCTACACAAGGGTTCCTGCCAGTACAAGATGGGAAATCATGACACTAGGATGCTTCTGACTGTGTAGGAAAGGAAGACCGCCCTTAGGTCCACTCTTGATTGATCTCCAACAGGCTCCAGCCCAGAAAGCTAATGTTAGCCCAAATAAAGAGCACTGCGATACAAGGAGTCCACGTTGCTCCCAGAAGATGGCTCCTGTGCCTTGGTCTACAAATGCTTGGATCACTGTCTACACATCTGGCACGGCTCTGGCCCCTCTGTCATCATCCACACAGCTGGTATAGTTCTAGCTCTGAAGCAAGAATTGTCATACTTCATTTAAAAGCTGGGAAAGGTGAACAATCCTGAGATGGATGAGCCTTAAGAGTTCACTTGGAGTTTGTATAGTATCTCCACTGTAGCCTAGGGATGATTGGCATTAGCATTCTGTTTGAAGGGGCTAGGACAGGCTCTTCCTAGCTAACTAGAAGACACCAAGAGAATTTGCTTGTACCTTGTAGTGTTGTCCTTGGATGTGAGAGAAATGTATTTACCAATGATGATCAAATGAAATGGCCAAAGAGGAAGAAGAAGAATGAGGAGAAAGAAGAAAGGAAGGAAGAAAGGGAGGGAAGGAAGGAGGGAGGGAGGAAAGGAGGGAGGGAGGGAGGGAGGGAGGACAGGAGGAAGGGAGGGAGGAAGGGAGGGAGGAAGTAAGGTGTGTGTATATGAGGGTAGGCCAACTTTGGTTTAGTCCAGCCCTTCTAAGCTGATCATAAGAAACCTGTTTCCTCACAAGACTCTGCATGCATGTAGCAATCTTCTTCAAAACAGGCACTGTCTAGGCAAACAAAGAAGTCTCTTCAGTCCCCATTGTTTTGAAAATGGCCGCCTTCATTCTGTCCATCTTTGCAGACTTTGTATAGAGGAGAAGCAGAACTCTTGTAGCAAATGGAGGATCACCTGGCTTGGCCTACCAGTTAAATGCAATACCCTAGAGAGTGAAAGCTAGCAGAGAGCTAGATGGTTGAGTGCATTCCGCTGCACTCTACTTCCAGAAGTTGGCAACCTTAGCATGTACAGCCTACCACTGTGGTAAAATCCAAGGCACAAGAGCTTTTCCATGCTGTTTTAATGAATCTTTAGGGTTGATGGTGGACATAAATGTAACAGTTATGGACATAGGAAATGAATACAGAGGGGAAAAGGTCTTATGCAGAAAGAAGTAAAATGGAAAAGAAAACTGTGCCACAATCCTTAGATTAGAACTGTTACATGATGTCCAGATTCTCTCTCTCTTCTCTCTCTCTCTCTCTCTCTCTCTCTCTCTCTCTCTCTCTCTCTGTCTCTGTGTGTGTGTGTGTGTGTGCGTGCGTGCGTGCGTGCGTGCGTGTGTGTGTGTGTGTGTGTGTGTGTGTGATAGTACCTCACAGAAAATGTGTTTCATGTTTCCACTGGAGTAGGGTAAGCAGTTGAAAACTGCATTGGGTTTCGGTGAGCAGGTTGTGAAGTACTTATTATTTTTCCCCTCTGTAGATGGAAGGAGACACATGCTGTCTCCCTGAGACAGATGGGAGAGGAAAAGTGTCCCTGCCCTACTAAGAGATGTTCAAAAATAATTTCCATGATCTGGAATTGAAGCTACTCTATGCAGTTGCAGCCAGGACCCTTAGGGGCTGCTCATGTGTCCCAGCTGGTGGCCCCATTTGTCTCCTGCTCTGCCTGAGCCAATACTATCACGTCAGCCCTTGAGCTGACCACCTCTGTCACCTTGAACACACTCAAGACTTAGTCAATCGGGGAGAATGGTGTGTGGAGGATGAAACAGTGGGTAAGAAAAGGAACTAGATGGAGTGCAGCCAGGTAGGTCTTCAATCCGTAACCAAACTTAAGTAAATGCCCCTCCCCCAAAGAAAACTGCAAAAAAAAAACTCTCAAATAGGAATTCCACCAGCTACTAGTCAGCCTGGGAGAATTTGGCTTAAGAAATTTCACTACAGAATGGAATCCAACTGCTCCTGAGCCATTAATTAAGTTGTCTTTAAGGAAACGGCCACTTCTTGGACTAGTATTTAGTAATGGCCTTCATCTGAGGAGACCCTGCTGACTCTCTTCAAAAGCCCCTTAAGAGCCCTACCATTCTCGCTCCTTCCATCACAGCCTCTGGCCTTTCCCCCCTTTTGGGGGTGGGGGTGGCAGGACTTCTCAGTTGTCTCACCATGATTGCTTTCTTTATGGAACCCACTACAGTGGTCCTGTTGATTTGTTTTCCCAATCTGACATCTCTGTTGCTTCCTATTGGACTGAATATTAAGAGCAGCACCCTTGCCCTGGCCTCTACCAAAGCCTACTTAGTCTCCTCTTCTTCTCTCTCCACGGGCTACAGAATGAAACCCAAGCCTTGCGGGTGGCTACTTGCTTTTCAAGAACTCTGACTTTGCCCATATTTGGTTCCGTCACTGCCATGAGCATCTTTTTATCATCCCACAGAGATGAACTGGGTTATGAACCTTATTCATTAATGTAAAGATCCAAGCGCCTCAACTTACCCAGGGACAATGTAACCATGCCAACCTGTAACCATGCCTCATCAAATGACTGAAACTATACAGATGAGGTGTACTACAGCTGCCTCAGTTTACAGCTGCAGCGGCCAGGAGTGCTAACGACCTGTAGCAGGGGTGAGCTAGAATCTGTCAACAGCAGTAGCACCTGCAAGGCAGGAAGCAAAGACCATATACGTTTTAAATTAAACAACACAGCTGTCCATTCCTGCTGCTTTGGCAGAGGATCTTAGAGTAGTGGCATCACTGCCTAGTCTGAACATAATCCAAGTTAACCAAGTACCCATGCCCTAGTATCAGATTAGCAAGCCTAGTCCCCATGTTATGCATAGAAGTAAAGACATGTGGGATTGTAGTCCTGTGCTCACATAAGCTAAGGGTACCACTGCCAGTTAAAATCAGGAAAGCTAGTTTTCATCAAATCCCACCGTGCCTTTTCTTACCAAGGGGTGTGTGTGACCTGTACTCCTGGGCTCAAGTGGAAATCAAAGACGAACATCTTTTCTGTGAGTGCCCCAGAAAATGACCTAATTTGACCGAGCCAGACAACAAGTGTCTATTTCAGATGAAGGTCTAAACAGCTTAAATGATGGGGAAGATCTCAATGCACTATGGAGATCAGAGGTGCTGCACATGAACCATTTCCCATGGAGGTGGTGTTGGAAAGAAGGAAGCCTGTGCAGCAGCCCACAGTGTCTCTCCACTGGCTTTCCACTACTGTTAGTCTGATGTTAAATTGAGACAATGCCCAATCATATCACAACAAATTAGCTGCAGACGCGCCATAGCAATCAGCCCAAGGAGCGTCTTCTGAATGTAGGCTAGGGGATTCCCGGCTCCATAGCTGTATGCTCCCACAGATGTTTCTAAAAGCCTCTTCCCAGAGGCCCATTTAGAGAGAAATTAAATGCAACTTTGACTTAATTAACGTTTTAAATGATAATGAATACAATGTAGATTCATAGGAGGCATTTACATTGTGTTGTAAAATTGATAAAAATTTAATAACTCTTTGTTAATAAGTTATATCTCCCCAGACCCATAAAGCCTAAGGCATTGGAAACTCCAGACTTGGTCTAATCCATGCTCCTGGTGTAGGTAGGAGGAGGGAGATGGACTTGACATTTGCTCCAAGCCTGCTCTAATTCAAACCTCTGCTTGTTCATCAGTAATTTATTTCATCAAGTAAAGGTCAGAATTTGGGCTCAAGGCGGAGCCTTGACAAGAAGGCTTAAGTGAAGAGCAGGCTGGCTCTGGCATCTGTCGCCCATGATAGTGGAGGAGGAGGAGAAATGGTGTGCTAGCTGGTTCCATCTGTCCTCTACCATGGAGGTAAGATGAACTCACTGCCTTGTGGTTACAGCTGTCAAGACCAGTATCCTGACAGCCGGCCACTGTCCTAAAATAAAAATGCAAACATAATTTCATGTCACCTTGAATAAGGACCTCTTTCTGGTGTACCTGTGCCAACATATTTCTTCATTTGTCGTTAAAGAGCCAGAGTCATTTATTATAGCACAGAGCTCCTGGAAAGAGAAGTGTCTAAGCGCCAGTGAACATAGAATGGGCCCTTTCTTCTTCCCTCATTCTGGCCTTTTACTTCATCTGAACACAGTACATTCTCACAGATTATTTCTTTAAGGGATTCAACAACATCTTGTCCGGGGGTGAGGGAAAAGTGCAGGATCTCTTTCTATAAATCTTAGTATAAATCATCTACTTTCTCTGACATGGGACTTGTAAACACCAGCATCACATACTGGGTGAAAATGGGCTTTGTTTGGTGTTCTTAGAAAACGATCAATTTCAGGAGTTATTTTCCAAGGAAGTTATTCACAAAGGTTGATTTCTGCCCCAGACATTCCTCACTGTGGAAGCTAACTGTGTGTGAGGTGACCCCTTACCTGAAAAGAAACAACTTTCCAGCCAAATCTACCCAATGTGCCTACTAGAAACTAAGCAAGAGGTGTTGACTTCAGTGGCCTTGCTTGGGACACTGACTGCATTTGAAGAGGCTCTTCCTAGGAACATTCTTTTTTTTTTTTTTTTTTGGTTTTTTCGAGACAGGGTTTTTCTGTGTATCCCTGGCTGTCCTGGAACTCACTCTGTAGACCAGGCTGGCCTCGAACTCAGAAATCCGCCTGCCTCTGCCTCCCAAGTGCTGGGATTAAAGGCGTGTGCCACCACCGCCAGGCTCCTGGGAACATTCTTAATCTTGGTCACATGTGATAAGTAAAATGGTAGCCATGTTCCATCCATTTTCTTTATTCTATTTTCACTTCCCACAATGCAATGCAAATGGATACATCAGGATGTATGGCCAAGGTTGGCTAAGGAGCCAGAGAATCGAAAGGTTCTATTAGTGTTTGTTATCAATGTGTATGACATGGGGTTGAGGGAAGTAGAGAGAGAGAATGAAAAGGGATATGAAGACATTGGCATTAGCTGTATGAAAACAGAGGGAGACACTGGAGACACAGATTCATGAACTTAAAGAGAATGCATGAGAAGTTCAGGGAGTAGGAGGTGGTCACTGAGCAAAAGTTGTAATGAAATAGGAAGAAGGAACTCTGGAGCCTGGTGAAGAGCAGGCTATCTCCAGGTGACGATGCTTAGAGTGTGTCATTCAAAACAGCTAGAGAGACGATTACGGAGGTTTCATTACAAGAAATGATGTTTGAGGTTACGCGCATGCTAATTAGGATGATGTGATCTTGACACTATGTATGCACACATAGAAAACTCACATTGTATCCCATGCATTTCTGTCAATATATATATACATATATATTTAAAAAAAATGTGAAATTCTAAGATGAAATTGTGTGCCAAGTATCCTCTAGATTTCTTTTTCCCTGTTTCTTCACCGAAGACAGGAAGAGGAGTCATTGAGTCCCAGAAGTAAAATGTATAACATTGAAGACTTGGGAGGTGGGGAATGGGGGAGTCCCTCCAAACTGTCTATCAAGGTGATGCAATGATTATAGACTGGTGGTGTTTAAATGCAGCTTGCTAAACCTCATGTCTCCTCCGGGGCTCTGAAGACTGTAGGCGTAGGTGTGTCCTGGGGAAGACTTTATAGCTGTTGCTAGTATCTTGCCGTAGTATCTGCCTTTATGTTCTTCAAAATGCCATTAGTTCAATGGAAAGACTTCAGCTCAGTTGACAATGTTAATTCTCTCCCTGCACAAACCAAAGACCACTGAGGATAAGCAGGGTTTGGTTTATTATCTGACAGGACTCAAGATTACTCTAAACAGACTTTGGTATGTCTCTTTTCCACATAATCTTATTGGACTCCTCCTCTCAGCCTAACCATCCAAGATGAATGCCTGTGATCTATGTGTATAAGACATAAAAGTCATGCACAGTTTAAAATTAGCTTCAGTAATTTTCTGAATCCTCTGGGCAATTGTTCAGGTAAACTACTGTAGGTGGGTGAAAGAAAGATGGTCTGAGGAATCACAGGTATGCTGGAACTAACACCAGTTCCCAAGTGCAAACCCAAAGGCCTGCTTTTCTCCCCCCACTTGATTAATTTGCTTACACCAGCGTTACTGATGGACTGTCACCAGAATCACGTCAGGCAGGTCTAGGCAGGTCCAAATCAATAGGGCCTTTCATTGTCACTACATCATAATTTTAATTGTCCCTTTCTATTACACTTGGCAAATAGACACCAGGCAAGACTGGAATCAAGGATAAGCTTCCAAAGCAAGACAATGTCTATTTCACAAAGTTATATTGCACAGAGCGGTGCTGATTAACACCTACATCTATATTGACGTATGTGAGTTTTTAACATTGTGAGGTTTCCTCTTTTTTATTTTTTTTTCTTTACTAGAACAGAGACTTGTGAAGAAGTCAGATGCCCAGTATCCTGGTGTCTTTGAAGGGAGCTGACACAGTGCTAAAACCTTCGGAAATATAAATAAAACCTACGTAATCAGAAAATGATGCCGTAATTCTAGACTGAGCACTAATTCTAGATTTCAGTGTTGAACCCTATTCTAGTCTCAAAACATGAACACCCACCCAGTCTAGACTTAAATATTGAGCCATTCGGCTTATGCATCCTCTATGGTCATTTTCCACCCTAGTTTCGTGTAGGTGTATGTGGTGTGTGTGTGTGTGTGTGTGTGTGTGTGTGTGTGTGTAGGGGAGTATGCATGTGTAAGACAGGGTCTCTCATTAACTATGAAGACAGTCAATTTGGCAAGGCTAAATGACAAATGAGACTCAAGAATCTGCCTCTTTTCACCCTTTACCTGCCCAGCAAGTGCTGGAATTAGAGGTAGGAACCATCGTGCCTGGCTTTTTATGTGGGTTCTGGGATCCAAACTCAAGATTCTTGTGCTTATATACCAAGTCCAACTGAGCTAGCTCTCCAGCCTCACGATACTTATAAACAAAAGTATTTGTAAAATTAGTCCTTCCACTCTGAAGGTCTTTATATTAATGGCTTGGCCTCCCGTCTCCTTGTGAGTACAATATTAGACAAATGGCCTCCTAGCACCAGCCTTAACCAGGACTGTTCCTAGGTCAGGGGCCACGCCTCCAAGGAGAGGTGTGTCAAACAGCACTTAGAAGACAGGTCTTCAAATGCCTGTAAACACTGTTAATATATTAGCACCTCTGGGAACCAGCTACTTCCCTTCCCACTTCAGAAAACATGTAATGGGGCTTTGTATTTCAATTTAAAGTCCCTTAAAAACGGAAATCCTTTCTTTTATAAGTTTAAAAAAAAAGCACGGGGGTGGGGAGGGGAAAGACTAGGCAAGAGGGAACGAATTAGGCAGTCTCCAAAGCGCAACTGGCTCAACTGGAAACCAGGCGACCAAAGCAAACCCCGTAATAGTGTAATGACCTTTAATGAGTGTCTTGGGAAACAATACAGCCCCAGCGTAAAAGACAAAGGGCAAAACCCATCATGGTTCCGCTGACACTAATTCAAAATGATCTTCAGAACAACTAAAGAATGTAAGAGAAGTAATCTGATCTGCCCATGTGACCCCGCTTTGATTCCAGGGCCCTTCTCCTGCCATCTCTAATTGTCAAACCCTCTCCGTTGCACGTCTGCTCATATTTAATGAAAAGCCCATTCTCACCACTGCTCTGAGTCTATTCACTCTGTCAAATGGACACCACCCAACCCACTACCCACCCTGGTGGGGTGCCTGGGCATTGTCGTGGCACACTGCCAAGGGGGATTCAGCAGAAACCGAAGGTTTTTTTTTTTTTAATTGACGAAGAAGGGCTGACACATAGTCCTATAAAGGGGTTCAAGTTGGAGTGAATTTTTCTAACCTGTTATTAGTGGTCAAAGGTGAGTGGTCTCACACAGGCTTGGATGAAATCTGCCTTTGTGTGATGAAGTGAAGACGATGAAACAGAGAAGGCAAGCCACCACTCGAGCTGTCAGTACCGCTTAGGGCCTGAATCCTGTTGTCTCTCACAGTGGGGTTGGTGATGGAGGGGCAGGAAGGATGAAAATATGTGAACGGGCTGTATCTGAGAGGATGGGACATTCTTACCCCAAGATTTTCTTCTCTTGGCCTCCACCACTGTTTGGATTAAATTGCAGAGCAGAGAAATCCCTCTAATTATGGTTTTTCTTGAGTAAAATGCAAACTGCACACACTGGACACCATGAGCTTCAAACGGGGACACTCATAGATTTTTACTGTGATTAGAGCAGAAGGCCGGTGGGCCAAAACATGACCACAGCTCATGACAGGATCCTAGCTTAGAGCCAGACTGGCTCCTTAATTTTTTTTTCCAACAAATCGGTGGCCAAGCAGTTATTTGAGAAAAGAAGTTGTGCTGTAGCCTGAAGAGGGCTGGCATTCACAGCCAGTACTGCCAATCAAAGAGATGTGACCCAACAATGCCACCTTAGCTTACCCCACTGTCTTCCTAACCAACTCATTTTTGAACCTGAGCTCTTCCAGCACATTACAGACACATTCTTTGTGTAGTCGTGACTTGGGTTACCTAGATTACATAGTACACGAATTAGGAAATATTCCTGCAAGGAAAAAAATAATAAAGGGAGATGGAGTTTACTGAGCATCTATAAAAACAGATTGAAACCAAAAGAGAGGAAACTAAAACAAAAAAGGTCCTTTCTAAATTCTTGGGCCAATGTGATTGGTGCAGTCCATAATAATTTTTGGTGTAACTCCCATTAAGTATCACTTTTAAGTCGGTCTGGTCCCTCAGCAGTTTTCAAGGAGCAATGCATTGTGACTCAGAAGGGGTAACGTCAATCTGTACCTCAACACACAACTTACAGACTTCAAACACAAACTGGAGCTTTGAACATCAGTACCTGGCATGGCTTAGCAAGCTAGCTAGTGAAGGTAGTGCTCTCTCTCCAGCTAGATACTGACCTGTGGTCTCAAGTGCATTGTATTGGGACTATCTTCAACACAGACAATGGTGACTTAGGCCACACACATTTGTTGTAGGAACAAATGCTCAGAAACGAAATGTTCCTCTTCTCCCTTGTGGTGGGTATGAACCACAGCAAGGAAGAAAATGCCCAACCACTTTTGATGATTCAGGGGAAGAGTGGATGGACAGAGTGCCAACACAGCACCAAGAACTGTGTTGGGTTCTTTAAAGAGAAACGGTTGAAGCAGGGAGAGAAAATCATCATCTCCTGCTTCCTATACTATCACTAATGGGAGCTCAAGGTCATGATCATAGTCTCTGTGCAGAATTCAAGCTCTTCTGCCAGTGGACAAGGATAGACAGCATCTCGAGCCAAAGCATTCCCCAACATCACCTACCAAGGTGTCAGCCAAACAGAAACAGAAGACAGTGACCTCAGGAATTTGGTCAGACTCAGCAGCTGTCAAATGCACAACTATGTTGGCCTCAAGCACAGGGAAGAGCCTAGCAGTGACAAAGGACTAAGCCATAAAGTGAAGGAAATCCTGGAGATTAGGGATTTAAGTCTTTCCCTATGTAGATTCATGACTGCTGCACAATACCTTAGTAAAGTGGGACTAAATTGTTGGGAAAATACGTGATGTTAATGAGTGTCTCAGGAGCCTCCTTTGAACGAGCCAACTTTTTGAAAGGAAGCACTAGAAATTACCAGTCTGTGGAGGTTGGCAAATTTAAAAATAAATATTCTCTTCAAGAACTAAAAATAACATTTGGTACTAAGGAATGAGACTCTAATAAGAAATACATAGGAATATATATACATATATATGCATATATATACACACATATGTATATATTATATATGCATACACACACATATATATATGAGCAAGCATCTAGATGCTGTTGTATTTTGAAATGTTAGCAAGCCTTTTCTCCTATTCCTTTTCTTCCATCCTTTTGCTCTACCCCAATTAACGGTCACTTATAAATCCGAATTTCTGCATTTTCACATATCCTCTATTAAAATAGTGCTTGCTGTCTCGTGGCTTGGCTTTCCATCTTCACCTATTTAGGCAAGAGAGAGGAAGGCCATCAGTAGGCTGTCACATGCCAGTCCTGCTCACTATGACAAGAAGCACAAAATGGGGCCAAAGGGAAAGCCTTCTCATCATATACACAGGAGCACAGGCAACACGTCATCACGTACAAGACCACATTAGGATGGCAACATGAGTTCAACAGACGCACAGGACCACAGGGCACAACACAAGACACAGGGCCGATTACCACAGACAAGCACAGACACAGAACTGTGTGTGTTGAGGTTAAACTTACAGGCACGGAAACTGGTGGAGCAATCATTAACAGAGACAGAAGAGAGCGGGAAGGTTCTCTCAAGGGTGTCCACGTTACCACGCACACGGCCTGACATGCACGAGCAGCCACGCTCAGAACGCCCGCAATCAAAACAACATGCTCGGCTCATTCTCTTGTAGATGGACATCTTGGCTATAACCGCGTGGTTGGATGGGAGGAGAGGAAGAGCAGCAGTTAATGGCAAGGTCACATACAGCAAGGCAGCTGGAAGGGCGCTGGAGGATTGAACACAGGTCTTAGTTCACGTTAACAGTCTTGACCCAGAAAAAAAAATAAATGCAGTGATTGTTGGTGACAGCTTGGTTGAACATCAAAAAAAAAAAAAAAAAAAAAAAAAAAAAAAAAAAAAAGCGGTGAAAATATAAATTGCCTTTATCATCCCCAAGGCTGTTGCATATTATTTTTATCCCCTCGATGGAGCGGTGACCACAGGAAGAAGGCATGGCTGAACACATCCCGTTTCTTGGATGAAAAAAAAAAAGAGCAAATTACAGACAGAAAAAAAAAAGATGTAAGCACCATTCTCCCCCTGGCAAAATTAATGCAGGAGGGCAAAAGAGACACAAGGCCAATCGGTTAAATGAATTGCTTATTTGGTACAATAAATGTTTTTTTGCAGGCTATAAACATATCTGATATGTAGGTTTTTCTCATTTTCATCTATTTCTGGGCATTAGGCAGAGCCCGGGACAAGCTTCCATCAAATTAAATGTGAAGCGATTACGTGTTAATATCAGATCTGAGGATGCTTTTGCTGAACTTCCCGGGAGTGAGTTTACATGATAGCTACAGGAATTTAAATTTACTCTTGACAGAACAAATATCCAAATCTGTCCATATAAGAAATGCCGCTACTCAGGGCTAACGCTGCATATATGACATTAAAGGAAGTCCACAAAAAAAAAAAAAAAAAAAAAAAAAAAAAAAAAATCACCCAGAGCAATATGAGCTGTTGGTTTCTTGGATTGCTTTTAGCTACTCATGGGAATATCAGCAGGGAGAGCTGCCTTTCTCTCCCTGCCCACCAGAGAATTAGAAGGCAATTAGTTGGTTTAATCATACTTTTTTCTGTACACAGGACATATTAGCCAAGAGAGATTATAAACAACAAAACATGAAATACTTGGCATGTGAAATATCTTGCTGGCATTTTCAGGAACTCTCAGTGGTTCTTGTAAGACCATGGCATAGTGTGAAGGTTTGGTATTAACCTGGGAGCCACCTCAAATACCGACATGCAAAGCTCGTTAATGTAATGCCCCCACTGTTTTCTGTTTTATCCTTGTGGTCAATTTACATTTCAGTACAAGAGAAGCCAATGCGCTTCTTTTTGATGCTACAATAGGCAAACATGTTTACTTCTCACTTAGTCGGAACCAGCCTCCTCACACAGGGTAGGAGAAAAACTCACAGAGCTAAGCATCCCAGCCAATCACTGAACTTGGACCAAGGAGGTGTTATCTCCACTCCCACACGGGCCTCCACACAATCCCTCTTTCTTTTCCTTTGTAGAGAACGGTCGCCCTCTTACTTTAAAATACGGCTTGTGGTTTTGCTCTCTTTGAATGTTACAGTCACCAGGAAAGGGTTTCAATCTCTCCCATGGGTCAAGCCCTGTTCTAAGACCTTAGTGACTTGCCATACAGTAGGCTTGTCAGGCAAGGGGGACATCATGACTGTGAGGAGCAGGCACTGGGGGGAGATGAGTGGGAGACTCCAGCAGCATCTCCATTCCTGTGAACAGGCTCGACTTCCCAGTGGCATGGTCCTTTAGTGTCCTGACTAAGGCTGTTGCTCTGATTAACATGCACCACCAGCCCTGTTCAACTTGAAAGGGTGCCATTCTTTTGAGCTTAGCTTGTTACCAAAAATAAATAAATAAAAATAAGGATCTGCTATAGCATTTGAGTCAGAGGAAGCCCAAGGCTTGCAGCCGATGTCCAGGCCACCCTGATCAACAACAGTGGCTGAAGTCAAGAATGGGAGATTTGAAAAAAAAAAATCTTCAATGGAAGACAGGAAAATAGGTTTAGCTGAATCCTATCCGGATCTGGTGTTTAGCTCGGAAAGCCAATCTCTTGCTTTTTCTGTCTTAATGCTTTAACTGGACATATGGACTTGTTACTTACAAAGACGAGGAGAACGGAGATGATTTTTTTTTCCGTTTTGTTTGTTGTTTCACTGTAGATAAATTATTTGAATGTTGTTTTCTTTTTTTGTTCTTCTGTTTTTAAATCAAATGCTGTAGCAGAAAATCCCATCAAACTCAGAAATGCTATGTTTCTCATTAGCAACAGTCCCTGGTTTTCATTTTCATACTGCCATTTCGGGTTCATGCATGGTAATAGAATGTGACACATTTATGGGGAAAGAAAGTTCATATATATATATATATATATATATATATATATACACATACATACATACATACATATATGGGAGGGTGATGGGAATAGGTAACATTGGAATGTTGTTGTTGTTGTTATTGTTGTTGTTTTAGTTTTTTTGCCCACCGAGGTTAACCTGTCACAATGGGCAGTGGAAACCTCCCATTTCCCAAAGGTTCAGGAAGGAGCATGAGATCAAACCAGTGGCTCTCAGGGACTGTTTGCAACTGTCACAGTTGGCTGTTCTGGAGACCATGCACTGTTGTAAAATTTCATATTGTTCGCATGCAGTAACAGGCTGCAACTGGTAACTGAGGCAGCAGAAACCCATTTGCTATAAGAAGATTAATTGTTAATTATAAGCAGTCACATTCCAGAGCGGCATATGCATAAAACAGAAAACATGCTCTTACTCGACACTCCTGCCCAGTCACTTCACACTCCCACCAAATGCAGAAAAGAAATCTCAAAAGACAGAGCACACACACACACACACACACACACACACACCAGCAAGGATGATCAACATGAGGCTCAGAGACAAGACAAAAACAGTTAAAAATGATTGAGCCCCACATATTGACAAACTTTCATGAGCCACAAGGACTAGAGCAAAGATAACCAGTTAAGAGTGTGTCCCCCTTCTGCACCACCCCAGTCACGTGTGTTGTCACCTATATACTTCTGGGTCTGTCTTCTAAGCCGAGGAGAAGGGTGATTATGACCTTGTATCTGATGGAGGCTTGAAAAATGTATGTTCAGTTAAGAGGTTCCCTCTGGGCAATTATTACATGAAGATTAGCAAAGACCTGAAGATTTGCCTCGCTTGGAGTAGGTGTTCCAGAAAATGTGGGCATTCTATTCTTAGGTTATAAAATAAAGTCATATAGGTACTATATCACAGTCTTCCTAATTTTAGAGTTATTTCTCTATTGCCTTCCTCAACTCTCCAGCTTCCTAACCTTTCACCAAGAGCCTTCTTGGTGAACATTTTCTTTTCTACAGTCGATTTTGGGTCAGAGGCTTCATTTCCTGTATCAGAGAGGTACTTTAAATTCCTAAGGCTGAGTTTCACAGACCTACTTTCAACATTTCATCTATTTAAAACACAAGTTTCTCATGTATTCTTGGTCATTAAAAAAAAAAGTCTTCTCTCCACTGGTGTTTGCTGAGTTTCTTTTCTTAGTCGGTAGCCATCCACCGCTCTTCCCAGTCACCAGTGAAAATGGTTTCCGTAG
Source organism: Apodemus agrarius (assembly GCA_964023405.1). NCBI lineage: Eukaryota > Metazoa > Chordata > Mammalia > Rodentia > Muridae > Apodemus > Apodemus agrarius. Next base: position 87,091,316 of record OZ030013.1, read on the forward strand.
ACTGTGAGAGCAAAGCAAAGTAGGTCTATGAGGACATCTAGTGGACGGCTGTGGAAGAGCAGTTCCTTAACGGCACGAAGCTTGACCTTGCAGGCTCATCGCTCCTCAAATGAGAAAAGGGCCTTGTCTCCTCTCTAAGAGTTGAAATGCCTGTGGTGTTATTTCAGTTCAGTGGCTGCTCCAGTCTGTGGATGTTTGGGGGGCAGTGAGGACAAATGGCGGACAGGTCCTGGGACAGGATCCTGGGGCGGGCAACAGAGGTAACTTGCAAGCACATTGGTTTAACTGTATGGGCGGATGGGGTCCCCATGCAGCAGCTCGGCAGCAGCTTCCTGAGAGAGGGACGAGGCCAGAGGACTACTGGTGTGGCTGCTTGTCACTCTGTCGTGGGGCTTTTGGAACTTTAGGCTCTATGAATTGCCCCCATGGGCCAACTTAACTCAGGGAAAGAAAAATTTATAAGCGACCCGGGACTTCGTTTTCTCTTTGGCCCACAAAATGTTCTTGTTCTTGGACCAGTACCAATGATGTGAAGAGGTCATGTCAGTGCCAAGAATCTGATCTTGGGTCTCACCTTCCCTTAAAAAAAGATAACTATATTTGAGCAGTTTCATTGCTTCAGAAGAAAGTTTTCGCGTGCTTTTCTTCACTACAATAAAATGGATATCCATCCAATATTTTCATTATGACTTCCTAGTAGTATTTATAGAGACAAAATAAAAGCACTGCCCTAATAGATCACCAAAGCTACCTGTTTACTGTTGAATGTTTATAATGGAGGGCTTTCTCAGACACACACTTGCCGGACTTTTCCCCTGCTGTCAAAGGTCGCGGTGCTAAGAAATGAAGCCTGCTGTGGGAGGAGCACGGCCGCGTCTCTTTCCTTGGGGCACACTGATGCAATCAGGTGTCAAGCCTCGGGTCCTCTGCGGTTGGCCCTTCTGAGCCAAGTCTGGAATGAAAGGAAGGGTTGCAGCCCGTGCTGTCTGCGGTGCCATCTGCCTCCGGCTTCAGCAACCCAACGGCCAGCCAAGTCGCAATCGCAGAATCTTAATTTGGGGGGTGGGTTGGAAGGGAGAGGAAAAGCAGCCGTGTAGAAGAGGCCAAAATGGAGGTTTCCAGATGCTAGAGTGAAAATAATTTAGGTTCTTCAAGGGAGCAAATGTAAGAGGAGACTAGTATGAAAGGAAAAAAAATGCCATTAAATTAAGGCACCATTCTTAGACCACAGCCCACTTTTCAAATCAGTCCAAGGCAGGGAAGCATTGTTTCCTAATGTAAAGCTATTCTTCAAAGGCTCAGTAGACACCAAATTTATAAGCCACCAAAATTATAAGCCAGCACAACTATAAGCAAAATCCTCTACAGAAGAAAAACCCTTGTGTTTGAGATATATTGTTAGATGGAACACTAGGAATCAGAGGGTCTTTCAAATCCTATAGATGAGAAATGGTATCTTCCCTTAACATAGTTTCTCCTGTTACCTTTTAGAAAAGAAGAAAAGTCTTACATATGGCTTTCTATGATCAGAAAAAGGGGAGGACAGGGCTTAAAGTCAGCCACCTGGAGTATACACCCACCTAATTTATCTGGCTCACAGCAGTCACTCTGTGGCAGGGGAAGGTGGCAGAGACTGTCTCTGGATCTATGTGTTGATTGGCTTTGTGTAGCCCTCTAGTTCTCGAAGAGTGCTGGAGTATGAAAGTTCTGGGGGTGTGGCAGTGATGCTTCCACATACTTTCTGCAGAGTCAATTTGGGCAAAACTGTGTGTTGTATTGAAGAAGGTCACTATTTTGTTTAGGCTTTACCCTGAACATTGTATACTTTCTAAACAGCGAAGGCTACCAGAACTTCAACTTGGAGTGGTCAACTTGTTTCTTTTTCTGCAAAGGAATATGAGAGGCCTGGGTGCTGATACATCTCCATAGTCCAGAGCCAATGAATTCAATGAGTTGTAGACTAGGTTTCCTGTTTCCAGAGAGTCTTAACTCTGTAAGCCAAAACCCAAAGTTGACGGCTGCTGCCCAAGAGAGCACTATAGCTGTAGATTACACAGAGAAATACTGGTCTGAAAAACTATATCCGGTTGGACAACAGGGATCTCATGCCTTGAGTAAGTTAGAGAAGTGTAGAGGCTTGCTTAGATTCCTACATGGCTCATTCGTGGAAAAAAAAAAAGAGTAATCTCCTTGAATTAACTAACAGGTTTTTTTCCCCTGAAATAAGCATGTGGCTCCTCCAGGATACCTAACTTTCACAGAGGAACTGTGGAGGAATCACTGAGTCTTGCCAAAAGGAGAAGTTTTGAAAGCAAGGAAGTGCCGTAGACCATAGGAAGTAATTACCACTTATCTCCAGGAAGGCAGATACTTACAGTCCCAAAGGAGTATTCAATTAAATCTCCAGCAAGCACCTTCTTGTACAGAGAGCAATATGTAATGTGATCGTTGTACTTCTCTATGGAATATCTCTATGATTATATATTTATATAAATACACATTTTTACATATAAGCCACCCAGGGGCATATCATATATATATCACAACTCAGGAATATATATGTAGCCTATGTGTTTCCTTCAAGAGAGGAATTCAAGCTCTGTAGCAGGGAAAAACAAGTACTGTTTATCATAAGGCAAGCATGACCATGACCCCCAATGGACAAAGCATCTACAGCTAGAGTGGCAATTACTCTAGCCTAATCAGTGTCCCTTAAAAGTCCTGAGCAAAGGCCTTCAAGAGAAACACACTGTTGTCAGGGTCTTATTTTCGGATGGAAAAATAAGACCATGTCCAGAGCTTGCTGGAGGCTGGGGGATGGGTGGAAGCATCGAGAGTAGGCTCTGGGCACTCTCCAGCTCCTGGCTACTCTACAAGGACTGTGTAGGGCATGAGCGAGTTGGGGCATGATGTAACTGCTACATGCAACACGAATACCAAAAGTAAAACGAAACTAAAACTGTACAGAAAAAAAAAGTATCTCATCTAGAGAAAAGACCAGGAAAACTAGACTCTGGGCTGCTGGGAGCCCATGTTACTCACAATAGATCACTACCAGGGTGCAGTTAAAATAGAGTAGGGGCCGTATTCCAAGGCAGCAAAGAGGAAACAAAATAAATCAAAGATATGTCAATGATTAGAAATTAAAGGAAATTCTTTCACACACATCAATCTAGACATGACTTGTCCCTTAGGAGTCTACCCTTGGCAACGTTTCAGAGGCTGGGAGGAGGGAAAGGATAAATCATTAGACCAGGTTTGTGACACAGAAAAAGAAAATGAACAAATGCTAGTGTCTGAGAGATTGCTCCTTGGCTAGACATCTGGGTTGGACTTGCTTCCTGAATGAACGGAGAGCTAGGAAGACATGGTAAGAGATGCACAAATTCAACCATACTACCAGAACAGGATCTCCACAATGGAATGTCCACACTCCAAACTTCGCTGATAGAGGACATGAAACATTGAAGGTTATTGAATGAAAAGGAAAGGAGCAGGGAGGAAGGGACTGGGAAGGAGAAACTGGGTAGGGACAGGAGGTTGGGAAAACACAGAGTCTAGAGACTGTCAGGACTTTTGCTCTTGTGCAGTTCTATCATCCCATGGTGAATTACTAATTGCTGCACTGAGAGGTTTGGATAAATAACTGGGTGAGCCAACTGTCCTTTCCAATCTTGAAAAATCAAGATGTGCCTGGCTGGTGCTTTAGCATCCTCTTCTATAGATTGACAATGAAAACTATTTCTTGTGAAAAGTTTCTTTACAGGCAAACATATCTTTGATTTCTTGAGTGCCTGGCCTTCATGGGGGAGGCTTATACTCAATTATTCATTTTATTCTAATCCTCCCATACATGTCTACAACCTGCCCTCTGGGCTATGGCCCTCTAATTGGGAAAAACAACATTTGGACAATTCCGATTAGTATCAAATATTAACCACACAGTCCATGGCCTTGTCAAATTTAAGAGTAGCTTGGTGGAGGTAACCCTTTTGCAGCAATTGTGTCTCATGCATGATGGCAGACCAAAGATTTTACTAGCTTAACCTGCTACAAGGGACATTAAAGGAATAAAGGTATTGTAAATTATAGTATGCTTTTCACAACAGGATGAAGCTAAAAGTTTATTGCTGTTTGCTTGCCTGGAAAGAAGATGAAAAAAATTACCCTGGAAGTCAAATCATTTTTTGGTAAGGATGTTAAAAGAGCTATGCCATAATGTACTATGGTATCCTATAAGGGACATCCTAATTTCAGAGAGAGCGAGAGAAGTTCTCTCCTCAACTTTCCTCTTCTCTTCTGTCCTCCAAAGTGAATTCTCCATCCAGATGCAAAGGAGATCCTTTAAACTGAGATCTGAGGAGGCCATCTGCTTTCCCAAAATCACCTGGTAGTGTTCAAGCGGAGGACTGAAATCTAGCTTGTCAGTACCTTCTCTGCCTTCCTGTGTGATTGATCTCACTTTGTACCCCTCTCCCCCAGTACCACAGGCCCCAGCAGCCTTCTTCTACACATCCTCTAAACACTACAAATGGCTTCCTGACTTTGAGTCACTTCCCTTGCTCTTCCCCCCACCCCAATCTCATCTCCACTATCACTTCCCAAAGCACCTGCCAAGCGATGAGGCAGTGGCCATCCTGTGAGGGCCCTCGCATCCTTAGACAGCCCTTCCCCTCTTCTTAGCAAGCGGGCCTCTATGAATTTATATATTTGATAAGATGATATGGGTTTATCTCTATTTGCTAGATAAAAGGCTTGGAAGGATTCTCATTCACCATTCCATCATTGGCACCAAGAAGGGAGCATCATGAAGAGATTACTCACAAGCACATTGGATGGCTGTTCAGTTTGTGGCCCATAGTCTTGCCACTTCACTAAGGCTCCCAAAGGAGGAACATGCTTATAAAAGAAACCCTTGTGTGGATTATTGGCCTCAACCTGCCCCTAGACATTTAACCCCATCACCACTGTGTGAGTTTCCTTGCAGAGCTTGCTCTGGTGTTCTCCCTTGTTTACATCTATTCTCAGGATGCCCTCCCTGTTCCTTCTAACAGGAATGACTCTGAGGACGTCTGCTGGTTTTCTAAGTTCTCAGACATATAGTGGTGTAGACTAAGTGATGCCTGGAGCCTGCCAGTTGACCTGATTATTCATACTCGCATGCTCTTCCTTGTGGGTTCAGAGAATCATGGAATTGTTCTGGGGCTGGTGACAGAGTTTGGGGGAAGCAAAGGATACATGTTAAGAAGTTGGCCTCAGCTGGTGTATGGAAGGGAATCTGAGAGGATTGCTACAGAAACTTTGATAGACCAAGTACTGCCCATTGGTATTTCCCAAGAAACCAACTTATTAATGTTTAGGCAGTACCAACTTTACATCTTACTGGTTTAATCCGTCCCCATCAGGCAGCCCAGTGATAAGACCCAGTGGCATACCCCAGAAATGCTGGCCTTTTGACGAATTTCTGTTTGTAAAAATATATTTTATGGGGGTGATCTTTCATAATTCTCTTCCCACTCATTTAACTCAAGGTTATCCTTCCCTTGTCAGAAAGGTCAGGGCCCTCAGAACACAAGCACCGAGATAGGTATTGGAGGACTTGAATCTATGAACTCTGGCTACATGGCTATCAGTAATATTATCCTCTCACTAAACATGGACGGGTCATTGTTTCTCTAACTTGGATTAAATATACCGCTGATAATTATGTAGGGTTATGGTGAGGACCAAAGCAACCATCAGGAGGAGCTTTTAGAACCTCAAGTCACCACCGAAGAGGAGGTATCACTCCATTCACTTTTCTTTAGTGTTCAGAACAATATATTCAAGGGTGTGTGTTGTAATTGCTGCAAAAGGTTGACCCTCCCCAAAGTAGAGACCAGCTTCACAGTGTGGGGCCTGTGGAGATCATAAGCCAGTGTTCCTGAGTCTCCACTGTGGCTCCCTAGGAAAGTTTTGGTAGAAGACAACTGAGACTATGCTGGAAGCTTCTGAGCCCAGAACAGTTCACCTCATAAAGCAATGTGCCTTATGTGGGGGCATGTTGAGGTTCAAGACATAAAGGATGGCCTTCAAGGACATTGGTGGCTGACTGCTTTATTGGAAGCACTAGTTTTGTGTTTGGGGTGATCTAAATCTGACCCTACTAGAATTCTAACTGAAAGGCAGTCCAGTGCTTTTGTTTTTGAGATTAGATTAGGTTCTGAGACTCACTTTCCTACTAAGATTATGTATAGTCTACACTTAGGGACCTCCTAAGCTACTAGAAATCATGGTATTAAAGACCACCCTCCCCTCCACAGCTGTAGTTATCCTCCATTTTTTCCATGATGTTTAACTCTATGGGCCAGAGATGTCTACTTCTAGAGAAGTGGACAGTAGATACTAGGTTCCCACCCAGGCACTGATTTCTTTTTTCTTTTCTTTTTTCTTTTTTCATCTTCTGCTTGAAGCAAGGACAGGTATTTGTTTCATGTTTCTTTAAACTGCTGGGTGAAATATATAAACACATTCAAGAGAGCACTTGGTGTTTAATGTCCCTCTAATAGCAAAAGGAGAAGGAAAAGGAGATTGAGGGGTGGGATGGGGAACAGGGCAGGGAGGGAGAAAGAAATACTACTTACGCCGCCTGCAGCCGCATTTTTTAATTCTTTTGGGATCTGTGACGTCATCATGACAGGCCTTGCAGTAAAAAAATGCCCTGGAGAAAGAGAATGGAAAAACTGACACATCTCATAATCCACCCAAGTAAAATGAGTACCACGTTTCCCCTGAGGTGGTGCCAAATTAATGAAACATGCCAGCCCTAATTTCCTTTCATCTTTTGAAAAGTTTAGACATCTGCAGACAGAAATGTTTGTTGTAAGACCATTCATTTCAAACCCAGGATTCTGTGATTGGAGTTGGTGCTTCTTTTTATAAACTTATTTGCAAAGGAACGGGGAGAAAGGTCCTGCTGGTGTCACATACTGGGTCTGTGACTGTTGTTTCTGAGAAGAGCACTGAGTACTAGTCCTTGGAACACATGGTCAACAATCCCTGAGTCTTTGGAGTGTACTTTAAAGACAATTCTGAAATCCCAACAGTCTAGTTGAGTAGATATTAAGGGGATGCAAGGATGATGACCCTTTGTCACTTTGAAAGCATCATTTCTTATTAGCTAAAATAAGAAAGGTTTGAGAGTCACTGGAGGGAGGAGGGACTACAGAAACAGTGAATGCAGGGGTTCCTGTAAACTTAGACTCAAAGCCTGTCCATTACATTAGGTCCATTCCCATTATGTCTTGCTCTGAGCATATATAATGGGTAAATGTTTTGTTTTCTTTATGGTGTAAGACTCAGCTGACCCCTGGAATGGAATAAGGAAAGGAATGGTTGGCTTGAATGGGGCCCGAAGAAGAAGCATTCAACAGTAACAACAGTGTCCCCTTGTCTGACTTCAGTGTCAATCTGAGACTCCAAAGTGAACTTCGGTTGTGCCAAAGATGCTTTGGATGAGAAGGATTAAGATGATCTGAGCACTGCTCAGCAGCAATATCCAGAGGGATAACCTGGGGACCTGGTGGGTGGGTTGTGCCCTTCCAACTTGGGACGGTCCATACAACCACTCTGTTATTAGCTTTCAGCACTGGAGTCAATAGGTGACAGGAGATACTCAACGTTCTGTAAATATATTAACCATGCTTTGTGTTAGACAGTTCTGCCCAATTATAGGCTAATGTGAAGCACTTGAACAGATTAGCCAGTCTGGGATAAGGTGTGATGTTCAGTAGGTTACATGCATTTTTGGCATAAGCTCTTTTCAAATTATGATGGTTTATTGGGATGTAAACCCATCATAAATAGAGAAGCATCTGTACTGGGAAGGTAATAAAATTTACTGGAACAACCTTCCAACCCTCTGGATCCAGGAACTAACAAAATCCTGGGCTTAACGCCTTTACCACTCCCAACATGAAATTGAGTGCCAGGAATAAACAGGACCATTTCTCAATGGAGGCTAAAGAAATAAACACAGTTCTAGGTTCTTTTATGTTTTCCACAGGGTTCGCATTTCTACAGCAAGCCCAAAGCTCTTTTGATTCAAGTGGCTCCTTCACCATTTCTTTCCATATCAGATGGCATATACTCTTTACAAAATCAGAAAAGGCAGCTGTTGGCTCTACAAGGCACTGCAGTTAGGAAATCAATAGATGATGGTCTGCCTTGAAACAGGAAGGACAAGAAGAGGCATACTCTTACTTGGGGCAAGTAAGTTCACATCTATTTCCTCTGGCCATCTTCTTCCCATTAAATGCTTTTCATGAGTGATGACAATGCAGGAGTAAGAACAGCTAACACTCAGGGCACAGACTCTAGGTCTGCTGCTGCTCTCAGCATTTCAGAAGCATTAACATATTTGGTCTTCAAGCAACCCTTTGAAAGAGGCTTAATTATTATGTCAGTTTTATAGATAAGGAAACTGAGACCGAGAGATTAGATGACCTGCTCACTGTCACACTGCTCAATGACAGAATCTAGATTCAAGTTCAGGAGCCAAAAATCTTTCATGTGTTCCTCTGAAAGGGATGGAGAGATGATCCTGAAGGAACTAAAGCCCAATTCTTTATATTAAACATTTTACTTTTAACTGAAACAAATATGTGTATTTGAGATGTACAATGTGCCGTTTTGAAATTCTGTTATAGAGTGGCTAAATCCAGCAGCCCAACAGATATTCTCTTATCTACTTGTTACTTTGTATGTGAGGTGAGAGCCTTTAAAATCTACCCGAAAAGAAAAATTGCTAAAAGCAATTTTCATGAATGCAATACATTGTCTTAAAAAACAACAACTACCACCTATAGGCCAGGGAGGTGACTCAGCAGGAAACAGCAGCTGATGCTAAATCTGACAACTTGAGTTTGATCCCTGGGTCCCATGTGGCAGAAGGAGAAATGCTGTCCTCTCACCTCCCTTCAAGGTGAGCAAATTTTCACATCTATTCAACACAAATAAATAAGTAAATGCAAAAATAACCTATTTTAAACCAACTATGGTCATGGCGGTCTGCAATGATCTCTCGCATTTATCTTCTTGCTTAAATTAATGTTTTCTGTCCCTTGACCCTTATCCCCTGAGGTGTGCCTGCCCCAGCTTTTTGGAACCAACTAGTCTACCCTGTGTTTCTATGGACTTGACTGGTTAAGGTTTCACATCTAAAGTGAGATTGTGTAGTGTTTGTCTTTCTCTGCCTGGCTTCTTTCACTTAAATAGCTGCTTCAGTCAGACAGATGAGGCCAATGAGGGAGATGAGTAATGAGCTAGAGGGATCCGTGAATTCTCCAGATTAAAGAGGAAGATTCTTTAAACCTCAAGTTTATTTTTGCCAAGTGGCCGTTCTTTGGGAGTTGCCTCGCTCATGGAAGCCTCCACCACATACTCTTGGCAATGCCCTTCCAGTAGACCTACATGCTTGTCCTTGTAAACTCAGTGATCCTGGAAACAATATCCCACAGGTCTCAGTTGAAATCCATGACTAGTGATTCCAGGCTCCTTTCCTCACTGCTGGTCTCTTCTGTCTCCTCCTGCTGCTCATCTTCTTACTCCAAAACAACTCCCATTCTCTTCATCCCCAGCTTGGACAACAGAAAGACCCCCCCCCCATATCCTGCGAGGCTTGCAGTGCTTGGTAAGAGTCAGAAGGCGGTGGCGGTGGAAGAGGATAAGTTTGCTCTCTACGTGGTTGTGGAATAGCAAGCAGCAGAAGCATTTCTCTATTGGAGGGCAAAGCTCCCACTGAGCAGTCACTACTCCCACACCGTGCCTTCCCCTCCCCGGAGTTTCCACCAAGCCTTTGTCCCCTTTCTCTCTGCAGTTCCATGCTAAAAGCTGCTCTCATCTGCAGCTGCTGGCGAGATGCTTTTGCTGTCTCTCACTGGTTTTAATCATCTTGCTGTCCACAAGTTTATATGACCGTCTTTATAAACCTTTGCTCTCGTTTTCCACTTAAGTGGGTCAACTGTTCCTTACCAGGAACCCCCTACTGATGTAGCTCCATTTTGGTAGCTCCAGCTTTCTTTTCTCCTGAACTCCAGATGCTTGGGTGTATTTGCCTTTATGATGACTCCATGGTATGTTTAGGACTAACTTCTCATTTGCTGTGGCCCAGGTAGAATTCCTCATTTCTTACCACCTCCATCTTCCTCTAGTTTTTCCCATCCCAGCAAGAGGGATCATCACCACTGCCACTCACTCTCATGGGTCATACCCCAGGTCTAGGATTCAGCTGTGATTCTTACTACTCCTTCACTTCTACAAAGTTCCTGAGAGCATACTACAGGTTGCCCAGACGGATCCAAATGGAGTCATTAGCCTCCACCTCCACAAGCTGCCAGCATCTCCCTACACTATGTGATAGTCTGTGAATATTTTGGCTCCTCTCCTGCCCCATTGTAGGCAGGTAGACCGATCTTTTGAGAATATAGTTCTGATCATATTGCAGTTACATTAAAGCATCAATAAGATTCGATCCATAATGAATGAGGCCATTCTCTTTGTAAGTGTCCTAAGAACCAGATGTAGCCTTCCCTCTGATCTCTTACCACTCCCATCCTCTGGTCCTCTCCTGGCCATACTGTTTCCTGTGGTCTAAAGACAACGAGCATCTTACTATTATCTCCCTTTCCCAACCTTTTATTGCATAAAACATTCCCACACTGCCCCCTTCATTTCTATTTCTGTTCAGATGTTACCACCTTGGAAGAGTAACCTTCAGTGATGCCCAATTGAAAGCCTCCCCTTTCTTTTACATTTTCTAAAACCCTGAAATTCTCTCCTTGATAGAATGTGAACCTCAGAACAGCAGACAGAACTTTCTTGCCTCCCAAACATTAATGTATAGATATTTGATGAAGGAAGGAAGGAAGGAAGGAAGGAAGGAAGGAAGGAAGGAAGAAAGGAAGGAAGGAAGGAAGGAAGGGAGGGAGGGAGGGAGGAAGGGAGGGAGGGAAGGAGGGAAGAAGGAAGGAAGGAAGGAAGAAAGGAAGGAAGAAAGGAAGGAAGAAAGGGATGAGTGAGTGAGTGAGTGAGTGAGTGAGTGAATGAATTTGAGAATGATTCCCAGGTTGGGGTATTTCATGTTTTCAGAAGAAACCAGAAATAGAAATGTTAATATAAAAGAAGACAATTTCTTTTAACTCAGCAACTAATCTATTATTTTTAATTGTGGCTCAAACAAAATACGTATCTGCTAAAGAAGGTAAGAGAGACACTGGACTTACCTTTAAAAGAGAAGTATTTAGGAACAGCGAATTAAAAACATATGACCAAATACTCATCTCAGATAACCTCTTCATGGGATTAGATGGGTTCATCCCTCTTTCTCTAAGCCTTGTACTTCAAAATCTTTATGACCCAGACTCCACTAACTTCTCATGTGATGTGTGTGTGTGTGTGTGTGTGTGTGTGTGTGTGCGCGCGCGCGCGCGCGCGCGCGCGCGCGTACTTTGTTGTTATTGCTATTGTCATCTTGTATTGTTTCTTCAGCCATAGCAGGGGGTGAAGACCCAATAAGAAATCATCATAATCTACTTCTCTTAAAAAAATTGTTTAGTTTTATTCAAATTTCCAATGTCCTTTCGGTAGTTTTCTGCACTCTCCATTTAAAATCCCCTAACTGACAACATTTGCTCTGACACATCACACAACATGGAAAATTACAGACTGGAGTTGTAGCTGATGGTGTCAGCATGTATTTGTGAACGCCATAAAGCACAGAAACGAGACATATTACATTCCCTAATATAGGAGGTAATTTGTTTTCTGGCCTGCCTGTTATTTGTGACATTCATTAGTGAGAGACGCAATAGGAAATAGAATTACACAAATGGGAGCTCAGGTTGAATTTGCTGTTTGGGAGGCGTACATGATGTATGGTCAGCGGTGCTCCCAGCTTACCATGCTTAGAGCAGAGATGCTGCTTCAGGTTTCTGTGTCCCATATCTGCATAAGGACATAATTATTCCAGAGTCCCTGGGGGTGGGGCTTTCCCAGACATCCCACTTTCCTTTCTCACCTGAACTTCCATCTAGGATAGTCCTGATGAACTCCTGTCTCAGGATATTCTACCCATGAAATGGATAGAGATGAGTTTCCCTCATATAATTTAACAATGTCAATCACCCTTCAATGTGCAGAAATAAACTTATTAGAGATCTCAGATGGAAAAAAATAAAGCCCTCAACCCCATGTGCTCTATTCCCTGTAATCTTTTTTAAACTAGTATGGCCCCCATTTACTACAGTTGAATAGGAAGAAAGAGATTCATAAGCCTGGCTTTGTCAAATATCATTGTTCTAAACTGGCATAGCAAGACTTTGCAAATGCATGCTATTACTTCTCACTAACACCATTACTTTGCACAAGCTGGTAAACCAAGCCATGCTTTAGTTTCTTCCTAGACAAAGAAGAAACTTGTAGGGCTGGAGAGATGGTTTACCAACTAGGAGTACTGTCTGCTTTTCCTCAGAACCCGGGCTCAATTCGCAGCACCCAAACAGAAGCTCACAACTGTCCATAACCCCAGCTTCAGGGGATCCAACACCCTCACACAGACACACATGCAGGAAATACATTAATTCACATAAAATAAAAAATAAATAAATTTAAAAAAAGAAACTTGTAAGGCTACAGGCAACTGGATAAGGAGATAAATATAAAGAAATCCATTAGTACCCAAAGCAGTGCTGGTGGATAGTAGGTTCTCATAAGGGGGTATTGGCAATGGTACATAGTAGGCTTTCATAAGGGCATGTTGGCTTTTTATAGATGAGAAAGTCAAAGTTCTGAGCACTTTAGAAGAGTGACTTCTATCCTGGAGTTATTTTTGAGGGTTAGTATGTAGAATAAATCACACCTGTCACAGGTCTGGCTGTAAATGGAAATGCAACAGAGGATAGCAGGCCTCCACGGAGACATGAAGACCCTCATAGTCAATATCTACTTAAAATGCACAACACAATTGCTTGACAGAGTAACCTGTTTGGCTTACTTGTCTCTGAAAGTGAGTGTTTCAAAGTGGGCAGAATGAAATCACGTATAACGATAGTCCATAGTGATATGCAAAGTCCTATGATTCCCCTAGCTACTTAAACAGGAATAAAGACACTAATAAAAATTTCATAAAACATTGAGCCTGGTGCTAGACTCACATTGAACCCATAGATGCTTCACTATTAAGACTGACAATTTTTAACCACTGCTTAGAAAGTTGCTAACACAAATAGGGGGAGTTTAATGTTCCATCAGAAAGTAATCCAAACTGTTTGAAATTCTACTTGGCACTTACAGGAGAAAAATCTGTAATATTCAGGGATATTTTACCCAGATGATATTAAGAACATAACCTCAGACAAGAGGCCAGATGTCTCATGAATCCTCTTCAGAATCAGAATGACCTGAAGTCACTTATGTTCTATGGGCTTCAGTTTTCTTCCTTGTAAGATGAGAGATCAGATAACTAGGTTTCCTGATTCTAAACTTTAACATTCTAATTTAAAGATGGATACTGGCTTCTTGAAGAGATTGCTCAAGGGAGGGGCAGCAATAGTTCTGGACATAAGAGCAGGAGGGGATTGGTACATCAAGGTGCCTGGCCGGACGAGAAAGAAAGGCAGATGAAAAGAAACTCTTACCTCTTAACTTCTTTGGCATCACTTGCGATGAAAAATCCTAAAGTACCTTCTTGGATCTTAAGGTGGTTCCCAGGGTTAATTAATATTCTGCTCAGTGAACAGAAACAAACAAAGAAGACACAAGTATGAGCTCATGTTCAGGATAACACCTTGATGCTAACACCATTCTGCTATTTTGATAGGGGCCCCACTAGTCTAATGCTTCCCCCACCACACCTCCTCCAGTTTTGTTTTGTTTTGTTTTTTCCTTAGAGACTGATTTTTACTGGCCCACACATCTAGTTCAATCATGGCATCATTTAGCTCCAGGTAATATACTCCAAGTCAGGGAAATCAAAGCAGATCTGGGCCTTAGGGTCTGGGTTTGCTTAACAGAGCTGTTTAGCTGCCCCCAGATACACCCGCAGTTCTTCAGGATGTACCCCATTCTGAAAATGATTTTGATGGTCAGTGTTGAAACACTGTCAGCCTAATGAATCTCTATACACACCCATTCTCCCTTAGATGATGTAGCATTGATGGGACCCCTATATGGATGCAGACACATACATATATACATACCACATATTTCCATGGGGAATGGTACAAGATACCTATATTATATTTAATGTAGAAGGAAACTGTACATCTTTTGGAACCCTGATAAGGACATTGAAGTAGACTCCATGAAGAACCTGATCTATATACAGCTATAAAGAAAGCTATCTTCTGTTGGATAGCCTCAATGACTCCAGTCTGTCTTTTATAAGACTGTATGGGTTGTGTGAATAAGACATAAAGGTGGCAGTCCTTCATTGAGTCACACTGTGTTTTAAAGACAAATAAAAAATATCTATTAAAAAAAAGAAATAAAGAAAACAATTACCTTGTTTTGCAGGTAGGGGTATGAATTGAAATATACACTGCCCTCCTAGTGTCAGAAATAGATTAGCTGACCAAGATATGTTTGGGATAGCAGTAAAGATAAATACATCCTACTCTAGAGAATGAGAGAAGCAAACAAGTTCCTGTAGATCAAAAGCAGAATACTAGATTGTCTTATGCAGGCTTTGAGCTTAATAGGTGTTTGAATTTAGTAACTTGAAGCAAAAGACAATGCCAATATTCTTTGATCTGAAAAGCTGGTGATTAAGGCAAGAGATATTTGGGCTCAAGCTAAAAGATCCCCTAGCTATCCAAAGCAAAATGAAGGGTTGTAATTAATATGTGATCTTTGTCTAGTGGTGAGACCATTCTAGAAAAAAAAAAAAACACTGTTGCCTAAGGAGTTCCCCATCTGCAGCAAAACCAGGAGGATCCAGGAAAACTACTGTTCTGTTGGCAGAACTGGAATCAGATCATTACTGCCAAAATCACTATTTGTGGTTGCAGGAGCACCCACCATTAACTGTAACAAGACCTGATATCAGGAAACAGGGCTTTTGCCATTGCTGTTATTAACACTAAATAATAGCAGAGTGTGAAGAGTTCACTGCTCTACCCCAGAATCCCCAGCAGCAATGAGATTCCTTCTGAATCAGGAACCATAAGGCTACTCTAATGGCCCAGCAGTCTGCACTAATGACACACTGCAAAGACACCTTATAATGAATTATCCCTCTGCCAATCCCCACTTTTATATCACAAGCCCTCTAATTCAGCACAATCATGAGGGGAAGAGGTTTGAGATTATACAACTTATTTTTTTTACAGATAAATACATATAAAAATTTGTATTTGTGTTCCTCAAAGTGTATGTGACACTGTACAGTTTATATTGATTTGCTTTTCAAGTCAATTAAATAAGGCATTTTAGATGTACATTTTTGTTCTACTTTCCTGAAAGGCAGTTGCTATGTGACTGCCTCTGTAATCAGAAGTCAGGTCCATATTCTAGCACCCAAGTGGTAACTTTGGTCCAGTCCCTGAACCTAGAGCACAATGCTTTTTTCTACAAGTGGGGTGGTAGCACTAACAATAGCGTTTGGTCAAAGAACTAAGTAGGGTAATGTTAAATGGATCAATACATTTCATTTATGGATATTGTTATTTTGTTCTTTCAAAAGTGCACAAATACATTGTATTTCATCAAGCTCTTCTGGTTTGATGTACGGAAACACTGTTTCTTATAAAAAGTACTTTGTGAGATGAAGTTATAGGGTTTTAAAAAAACCACTATATATGATAGAAAACCACATGAGTTCATCTATTTAAAAAAAATCCCACACACTTCTGGAACCTTGAAAGTATATTCTTAAAAGTTGGGAAGGCTCCATTTTGTTAAGAATTCACATAAGAATTGGAGAAGGGTTCCTGGGTTTGGGGTGGGTACCTATCATGATTTGAACAACAGAATCCGAAAGATAAAATGTGACACACGTTGTATTGGTGATGTGTATGCCTGAAGACCTCAGTTTGCTTCCCTCATGCTTTGTGTCACATTATCTGTACCCCATCAGTGCAGCCCATAGTGCTATTGTGAGATGCAGTGATCTCAAGGTTCCCATCAAGAGAGGCTTCTTTTATTTCCTCCATTCTTTATGTGTACTGAGCAAGAATTGGTCTATAGTGTGGCATCCAGGGATTGACAGTCTAGAGAATGCAGGTCAGTGCCATCCCAGGATTTGAAGTCTAGAAAATGCACATGAAGGGAATGTACTGTGGTCTTCAAATGTCTTTTAAATGAGTCAGTGCTCTGGAGAGGGCTTGCTTAGTGCTGGATGAGGTCACCTGACATTCAACTCTCAGGCTCCCTAGCAATATTAGTGAAGTACTTAGATGCATACATCATCCAGAAACTGTTGGGTCCTGGCTCTGGTCATTGGGAGGCAGCTAAGCCTCACTCTCCTAATCTAGGAAATGCGGTATATTTGGGCGACAAAGTGTCTAAGAGTATAAAGGCATATGCTCAATGTGTTAAGGATACATTATGCCTTTAATCTTTGCTTTCTATAAATATTAGCAGGTGGTTAAAAAAGGGAGAGTAAACAAGCTGTCACAACTTCATTAGCCTGCTCGCCCATTTTGTCTTCAATGTTAATTAAACTCTGGTGAACATGTGCTCTCTGTGCAACATCTGGAAATGGGCTACTGTAGATTCACTTCGGGTTACACATAGAGTCACTCCCATCCCTTGAGTTTTATAGTGATGCACAAGAAATAGATGGCTTACTATCCCCAGAGCTCGTGATCCCAGAATTCCCTCATTTTCCCTGTGGACAGGCTGAGAAGATTAAAGTTATATCCGTATGAAGTATGAGGCCGGTATAAAGATTAGGCTGAGACAGGCTTGGGGAACTGAAAGATTCAAAAGAATGAGGCCAGCCCGTGAGGTAAATGGGAGAAGTCTATGATCACAACGAACTCCATACCAGATGGGCTAGATGTAGTTATGAGTGGTGAGGAATAGGACTCTGATTCCTGAGGTCCACAACATAGGATGTCTCCTGTGTTGATTGTGAACTTCAAAGACTCTTTGGAGAAGTACATTCCTGATATTAGCATTTCAGATGTTATAACTGTTGTCTACATTCAAAATCTAAAATATTTAAATAAAATGCTAGCCCCACCCCATTCTCGGAAACATAAATAGATACGAATTCTAGGCAAGAGTAACTTTTTCTTCCCCCAAAGAAAGGACTTAAAACTTGCTATTGACCTACTGGGAATATGTTAAAATCTTTCCAAATACCTCTGATCTTTTAAAGAGACTATTCAATGTCAAGTTTGTTTTGTTCTTAGGGGCTGCCAAAAGTCCTCCTCCCCAAACATCACTTTCAATCAGTTCTCTGGCTCCAATTTGGTCTAAGTCATGAGCTTATCAGAGATAAAACTCAAGATGTGTCATGGAGAGAATCAAGGCAATCTTTAAGAGAAGGCTCCTATCGAGAGGCTTCCTTTTCCATTTATCCATTAGCAAAATTCCAACAAGGACATCTTGGCAGGAGAAGACATTTCCTCATTTTGAGGAAGGTATAAATTATCCTCTTCTTACCATGACCTTGCTGATTTTAATTGAAAATGCCTAGTGACAGCTGGCCCCACAGGTCTTGTATTGTCTCTTCTCTAAGAGTTTTCACTTGTTGCTTTTTCTAGCTCTGCAGCTAGGCTGAGTTTTTGTCTAAATACCCTCCTTTAGAGCAAAACATATACTTTCTATGAGGTATAAGGAACCACTGTTGATTAGAAGACTGAGAAACAGGATCCCTCTATTTACTATTGAGTTTCTCATAGTAGAACTTAGAGTCCTACATACTATTGGGACTTTCTGGAACTATAGAATGAATGAAAAGCCTATGTCATAGTCCGTTGGCTGCAGTTCCCAAAGTTTCTCTTTCCCTCTCAAGTAAATGAAAGCAGCAACTTTGTTCTTTACAAAACCCAAACTGCAGTTCACATTAGTCAGGCTGATCAAAGGAGTGACCACAAGTTCTTGTGGATTGGCCACCAAGATCCCACAGGCATAAAGTATAAATATGCAAATATGCAAATACGTAAACAGTGAATCACTTAGGCAGCTGGAACAATTGGTTTCCATACTAAAAGCGGAACTGACTTAGAACTGAAACCCATGTTTCTGATTGCAGTACACATCCAAATAGAATGAGCTCTACTCAACAGGAGATATCTGTAACAGGGTCCTAAGGGTGATACTACCTTGCAATTTATTTCATTGGCCATCTCATACTTAAATTTGGGGCAGGTTAGAAAATCAGGACTAGGTAACGGAGAAATCTCCCTTTTCCTCCCCCTAATATTTAAGGTGCAACAGCTGTAGGGGTATTTAGTTGCCCTTCTTTAAATCTTCCTAAACCTTACTTACTATTTGAGGAGATGGCTAATGATTGGTAATTCAACTAAAACAGATACCTTAAAGGAGATTGTAATCCACCATGGATAAATAGGTGTGTGTGTGTGTGTGTGTGTGTGTGTGTACACAAGTATGTCTATTTCCCAACATCCCAACCCCTCAGGGTATCGTGTACCATTCCCCAAGCAATTAAAAAATATCACAACTTCTGTAAGGGTACAGTTTATACTTGAAAACACTGTAATCCTAGTTGTGTCTAGCAAGCTAATGGGACTTCATTAAACAGAGTAAGCAAATCCAAGCCATTGAGGAGTTTACTTCATGCTATGTCCAGATGAATCACACCACTGGGAAGAGATCTATCTAATCACTCATGGGCATATACAATTACTGTCAGCAGGAATTTCATTTGGACCAATTTGTGTCCCCTCTCAGGAAGTTCAACTGCAATGTAGGTTGTGCTGTATTATAACATATCTTAGGAAAAAAACAAATCCCAAACTTTCCATTTCTTCTGGGCTTTAAAATAAGTGCTATTGTAGTCCCACACAACTAGACACATGCGTTTCCATTAGAATATGTGTAGAAGACACAGTTTGTGTATTCCATGCTTCAATATGCATAGGTCTAGTCCATTTACATACAGAGACACCATAATCAAGATTGCTCCCAGTTGGTCAAACTCAAATGGCCATCACTGTGGTCCACAACAATATCGGCAAGATCTGGTATAGTCGGAGTCTACATCGATTGTGTTAAATTTCAATATATTGTTTTATATCACAGAAAAGACTAACTACATGAGATGAATAGAGAGAGCTAATCTAGGAAGGATAACACTGGATATGTGGTTCTGGGAGCAAGCCATACTTTCTGGTACACTTTAAGACAAGTCATGCCTACATCACAACATGCCTTCACCACAAAGTAAAAGGACCCAAGGCCAAAAGCCAACAGCAGAGGTGCAACCACTGTGGACCTTTGAAGATGCATAGTGTTGCAATAACTTCTCGCAGTTGGATCATGTCAATAATACCAAACTGACAGGAAGCCACCTCTACTCACATCTACTAAACACACACACACACACACACACACACAAGATCTGACATTGAAAAGAGTGCCAGACAACACAAACACATGGGCACACACACACACACACACAGAGACACGAGTATAAACACAAACACATGACAGTGACTACAACCACAGAGAAGAACATGAACAGGTTGGCATTGCACTTTCAACAGCACTGTCTTAGAGACTGCATTATTGAAAAACTATGCTGAAAAAAATGTAACAACACCAATCACCCCTAAACCCAAATACTTTAAAAAAAAATGCCATCTATGATAATTTAGTCATGCTCCATGCAACACAAAACAGCGGCAAAACAGGATGAAGTCACGTGGTGAAAGCTTAGATACTTCCTATTAAGAAAGATGCCCAAACACACAAGGAGAAAAAGAAACCCACAAGTTTGTCCCCACAAACGTGCTTATTTTAGAACATGAATATAATAGCTGGGGCGTTCATTATTGGCACTGCTCAAGATGTTAGATAGTCAAAACAAAATTAACCCAAACGAGCACAAGGAGAGGGAGAAGTGCAAGGGCTTGGTCTCTGTTTTGTGGATAAAGGACAGAAACTTTAATCTACAAAGTGAAAACTCAACAGAGAGACGGGAAGGTCACTGGGAATGTGGATGTGTGATGAAGACAAAATGGTGCCTGTATCTGATGGACACCAGGACAACATCAGGACAATACAGATAACAGACACAGAAGGCTGGAGAGAAATGTCCTCCTTTTCAACTGTAATATGATTTGTTCCCATCGTTGGTACTATGATTGAAGATAGGACTCTGCCTTTCCATTAGTTTACTTACTTATTTGTTTTGTTTGTTTATTTATTTATTTTTATTTTCCTGCAAAGAAGTTAGTGCATCAACCAAAATAATCAACAAATCAAACAACGACAACAGCAGGCTACTTTGATGTATTCTAGTTGAAGACGGGTGATTATATATATGTATATATAGCATAAATATATATATATACATATATATGTATATGTATAGATATACTATATATATACTAGACAAGGGAAGCAGATTATATATATGTGTGTATATATATAATCTCTCTCTTCTTGAGTTCTTGGCAAATGGTTAGTCCTGTGGTTAGAAGTGAAGACAGAGGGTGGAGGTTGGAAGGAAAGTTAACGAAGAATGCATACCGCTTTCGGCTTCTGCAAAAACGACAAGAAAAGAATTTCAAATCAAACAATTTGATAATAAATTGACTGACACCAGGAGGAAGGAAGGAATAAAACCTTTGTTTCAAAGCATTTGAAGGATGTGTGTGAAAACAAGGTTTATCAGCAAAGCATGAAAACAGTATCATGGGTGGAACCAACAACAGAGAACGTCCTTTACACAGGTCAGAGTTAGGAGCGTTGGGAAGAGATGCGGCCTCTCTGCTTTGTCATACCTGGCCCATTATAAAATACGAGAGGAACAGGATCAGATTTCTCACAGGAATAGAGAAAAAGTGTGGTTTGGGATTTGAAATGTTTTGTTGGATAAGTCCTGGGTTTGGGGGGGTATGATCCACATTCCCTCCAGCACACCTTTTCCATAAGCACTCCTGTGCTTCCACACTGAGACCAAGCCACACTGAGGATTAATGCTGGCAACTGCACACAGAAAGCCAATACAAAGCCAAATAGTGCCCTCTCTTTTCCTGTGATCAGAGGGAGGTATGCATGAGCTGACCGGCTGATGGCTCGTGGCTTGGTGCAATCCTCTCTTGCCATAGATTATTCCAGAAGGCTCAGAAAACACCTGTGAGCATCAGCACCACATACGTGGCGACACTTTTCTTTCTTTTTATTTACTTATGCTTTGAAAGGGCTGGATAAAAGTGATAGAGAGATAACACTTATATCCACAAAAGTATATGACTTGGCACCACAAAGTTTACCATTTGTGATGCTCACCCACTCAAAAGAACGGAAAACCAAAAAACCAAGGACCCACAGTTTCTCCTCCACATACGTGGGTTCAGGTGAAGCTGGGTACGAAGAGGAACAAAGAGTGACCCCGGAAAATTCTACTTTAGCTGTTGAAAGACGAGTGGCTGGACCTCTCTTGTGCTCAACCAATACTGTACTATTATTTCCTTTGCCAACATGGAAAAGAAAAACATATCCTTCCATATATGTATTTTTTTTTCATTGCTACCACCATGTTCTACACATGGCCACCAAATCTACCATTTTATCTTCCGTTGTCTGGTTGATTTGGATTTTTCAGAGGAATGCAGCATTCAATCAGATTGACTGTGGACAATCTGATCTTACAGTTAAGGGAAGAGACAACATAGTATCCGCTTGCTTGTCATCTAGTGTTTGTTTTCTTTTGTTTTGTTTTTGTCACAGACACACACTTAAAAATGTGTGTGTGTGTGTGTGTGTGTGTGTGCGTGTGTGTGTGTGTGTGTGTGGTCACTCATCAAGATCATGAACACTCCTTAAAGAACACTGGCAGGACCTAGCAAGTGTTGCCCTGCATTGTGTTCAGTTATGAAGGTGTGTGTTGGGGTGGGCTGCCCTCTGCCTCCCTAGAGCACAGACAGTACCTGGATACATCATTTCAGAGAACAAAAGCCAGGCTATCTTTCAACCAGCTCTCTTTCTTCCTAAACTATGACTAAGAGTCAAGGATCAAAGATCACCTATGTTATCAATACTGCATGTAGGACCCCCCCCTCAACTGGATTCCTTGTTCATACAATGTTGCCATCAACCAGCAGTAAGGTCATGTATCGACTGGGGTGTTATCTGTTTCAACCAGACCCCATCCCTCATCGGTCTGATTTGCACATCATTAACGGAAAAATAAATAAATAACGAGAGCTCCTGCCTCAGAGCTCTTCTCTCCTGGCTAATTTACATGAAGCTGATATTCTGCCACCTGGATATCGGCTGCAGTGGGAGAAACACATATGGTACACAATAGGATGCTTGCAATTTGGCTATTGAGGGAGCTGGCACCTCCCATCACAGCTCTACTACAGGCTGCTGTAAAGAAGGCCACAGTCCACCTGCTTTTTGCTTACAGCAGTAAAAGGGGCTTCAAGAGGGAGTCTGCTCCTGCTTTCTAGTATAGAATGCATAGCATAGTGGGTGGACCTACTGAGAATGGCTCTCCTCTCCTCCAGGGCAATTGTCCCTGGATGCCCAGTGGGACATGGGATGACAGATCGAAGCTTCCATGTCTTGAAAAGTATTTCAGGGTCAGGGAGGTGCTGGGTTGGGTTGCAAGCAAATAAATCATATTTGAGAAAGAGGATGTGGACAAACCTTCCCAGGATGCACACGTCCAACGTGAATATCAACTTACCGGCTCTCTCTGTTGGCAGACTTGTACTCAATGGCTATCATCAGGAGCTTAAGCTTCACAAAACACAGCCTGCAATGAGAAGGAAAAGCCTCCCAGTCAGTGCTTCTGGATGGCAGAGCCACATAACAGACTTACCTATGAACTTCCAGTCCTCTAACACGGTCATTATCTAGGGGATCCTCAGTCTACCGCCAGGTGCCAAAGGCAGGACCAGTAAAATGACACCGTCCTGTATCCCCCATTAAACCTGATTCCCCACAAGTGATAAGGTACTGGATGTTCAAAGTGCAAATTGAGCTCTGGTCTGGACGTCTAGACACAGACCCCAAGCAGAGATTTGTGCCTGGGGATTTACACCCGCCAGATTCATTAGTTACTCAGTTGGGTAGTAAAATGTTAACTACAGGGGGAGGGAGAGACTTGGAGCAGTGCAACCTGTTATTTGGATTCCATTTCGGTCTTTTGTACAAATGGCCTATATTGTTGTTCAGAGCAGACCCCTGTGTGCTTGGAATGATGGTAATAATACTTAGCTTCCATCTAAGTGCCCGGCACATGACTACAGCTTTGTCACTCCTGGCTCCATCCAAGCTGTCTCACCTCATCTGCCCACAGTTCTGGGCTGCAGACCAGACTGCTTCCTGCAGGCTTGTTCCTGACTCTCTGGCTTTACTCTTGTACCCCCTTTGCACCCCAATATTTCCTCTTCTCTTTTCTTGCCAGCCGTCTTCCCAGGTCATATCTAGTCTATTCTCCAGCTCTAACCAGTATTCCGACTGCTGTACCCTTCACAGATTTATTTCCAAAACCTCACTACCTCCTTCCCTGTATGCCAGTCATTTAGCTCCTAAGTTTAGGATAGCTGTGGCTACTTCTCATAGTTTTGCACATCTGAACATTCTCTCCTTGGCCACAGAAACATCTTCAAGGTGTTTGGAGTTTCTCCACAGTGCACAGTGACTGGGGTCACTAACAGAGAGGAACTTCATAAGGAGATTGAATTCTCCTCAGAGTGTCTCAACTCCAAAGGAAATAAAAAGAGGTGTCATAGCACGCTTGCGCAGAAAGAGATTCAAGGTAGTGTTATTCATGTAGAGCAGAACCTTTTTATTTTTAAAAAAAAATGAATTTTGAAAAATGTTTTAAGATGTTAAGGCCACAAAGATCAAGATACAAACCTGAATTCATATAGTATGATTTAGATTAAGATGGGCATTGACTATTTAAAGAGATAAGGTCTCACATGAACTAAAATCAAACCATATATGTTATATATCACATATTTCTACAATAAGCATTATGGTATATTTTAGGAGAATTTAAATAATGAAACATTGCTCAAGTGATAATGAGTCCTGATTATTTAGTCTCAGCACTGTAAAGGGAAACAGCTATTAGGTCAAAGGGTACGGCTTTCCTTAATGGCTCCCCTGACTTCCCCATACCTTCCTTAATGGGGGATACTACCCCTTCTCAATAGTGCAGTTTGACTGGTGCTCAAGCTAAGACCAACAACACTCACATAGCCCATTCAGTGGTTAAGTATTTGGCCTCTTGCTGACCCCTGGAGAGAGATACATCTTCCTCTCCAGCAAAGTGTATTTTTCATTGGAAAAAAACAATTATAAGCCAATACACATGTGAATCAATAATAAATTTCTAGGTTATGACAAATGTAGAAATTGTTGTAACTTGTGAGAATAAAGACTAACTGGGAAATGGGCGTACCCATTTGTGGGGGTTCAAGAGGACCACCCTGGAGATGCAGAGAGCACCAGAGATGAGGAGATGGGAATGAGAAGGTCTGGGGAATGGGATCTCTGGGGGCAGGTGTGTGGTAGAAACGGTAAGAACAAAAGTCCTGAGGCAGGAAAAGGTCTAAGTATTGACACAGAGCCTTTAAAGCTGGCATTGAAAGAGAAAGGCAAGATAAATCATGAGCAGGTCTGAAAGCAAGGCGGGTAAAAGATCCCGAGTACTCTGTCTGCCCCTACAAGGCACATGCTGCTTACTCTAAGTGAATGAGAGACATGGCGTTGATTTGACGTGTGTGTGGATATAGGTGTATTGGGGGTGCATATGCACATTGTAGAGGCCAGGGGTCTACATGAGGACTGCTTCTCATACATTCTTTTTTTGAGACAAGGTCTCTCAGAGGTGGTGATCACCAATTCTGCCCAACTGTCTGGTTGGTGAGATTTAGGGATCTTCCTGTCTCAGACACCCCAGCATTAGGATGGCAAATGCATATAGGCCAAACCTGGTTTTCACATGGGTGCTGGGGATTCTGGGGATGCTGGGGATGTCTTCATGCTTGCACAGTGTGTGCTTTACCTCATCCCCTGGAGTTAGTCTACAAAGAAGAAATGGCTTAATAAGATTGAAATGTAAATAAAGAATATATGGAATAAAAAAATTTAAAGATTCTATCTCCTAGGCATAGAGACGCGTGGCTTGCAAGAAAGGTGCTGATGAAGGGTGAGTACCTCATACTCTCCTTAGAAAATAAGATCAGTTGTTTTTCTTACATGGGAGGTCCTAGCTCCTCAGTATTGCCTTTGATAGTCAGACTTCAGAGGAACACTTCCATCCACTGTATCTGGGCTCTCCCTGCGATTTGAAGGCTTTCTGAGTCCTACCAGTGGTCTAATAACCTGGACGTTGATGTGCTTGAGCAGATCAATTCTTAAACACCAACCCAAACATCACCAATTATAGCAAAGAAGTGGTCCTCTCAGTTTATTTTCATAGCACTCCATTAGCTACTTGTATAGCTGTTCTTCTTGGGGTTTAAACTGTTTTTAAAAATCATATACCTTATTCATTGTTTGTTGAAGAAAATTACTGGATAAAGCACACACTATTGAATCTAATCAGTATCTAAAAAAAAAATTCAGACAACTGGTCTTAGCAGAGATCATGTAAAATTAATTTGCTTGTGTCCTGTGGACAACTGTCATTCTTATCTAGGACTCGGGTACTTTAGGGGATCAAAGATCTTAATTGTTCGTATGGATTTAACCCTACTGGCGGGAAGGGAAATGCTTGCTACTAAGTGTGCATTCGGTTGCCTTATAGAATTTTAGCTAAGACAAAAGTAGATTTTATTCATTCGTTAGTCAATCCAATCCCAGCAATCTTGTGCACTGAGTTACAGATGGTTATGAGCTGTTTTGTTACATGGGTGCTGGGAATCAAACTGACGTCCAGAAGACCAACCATCTTTTCAGCCCGCAGAGCTTTCTTAGAGGGAAGACAAACTGAAGTCCAAGGAGGGAAAATCCACAGGCTCAAGGTCAAATGGCTTTTGCATTTAAAACTGTAATTGGAAGGAAGCTCAGTCTCCATGTGCGGTGTGATGTTGATGCTCCTCGGATGAGCAGAGGAGGCCGAGTGCCAAAACTATTTGATCAACATAGCATTCCTTTAAATACTGGAAATACATATCAACATGTGATTTCATATAACAATAAAACCAGTTTTTCAGCGTTCCTTGGCAAACCAAATATGGTCACACTAGAGCCATCCTTCATTGGAGCTAAAAGAGACTCCTTGGTGCCTACCCCTTCCTACAGTTCAGACTTCCTTCCCTCTGCATCTTTATTGATGCCTGCCTCTAAATGCATCCATATTTTAAAAACTGCTCAAACAGGTATCTCCATTCCTCTTGCTTACTCAGCTCGTGGCATTTCCATGTATATAGAACTTGTGTAGAATCAGGGAACCCAATCAGGGCTGGGGAAAGAATGAGAAAAAAAAGCCAGAAAGCCTTCACAGTGTAATAAATACAATAAAGCCAGCCATAAGTTAGCGAGAGTTTAATTCTTAGTTTCCGAAAAGAAATCTCCCAATATGTCCAGTGTGGGAAGTTGTCACTGGCTGCAAAATCTAGAGGGGAATAAAAATGACACCCCCTTTTTTATCCTCCAAGAGGGGAAAAATGCCACTTGTCACAAAAAGGGGTCTTAAACCAGAAATCTGCAATAAAACTGTTGTAATAACAAGTTAGATTGCTTTCCTGATAATTATTAAGTAGAGGTCTAGCAAATTTGACAATGCCATTACACAAAGTCCCCTTTCTTTTATTACCAGCATCATCTGTTAACTATAGTGTTTTCAACCCAGATGTTCCTGAACAAAGGCTCTTAAGAATTAGAGTCCAGCTGTCTCTAACTACCCAGAGAGAAATAAATTGTCCCTGCCATTAAGTCAGTCCCCTTGACTGGAAAGATTACTTGCTGGTGTGAATTAAGCATAGAAACCTGTCATGGAGTTTGCCCCTTTCCAGTGTGCTTACAAACTGGATACAAAGATGGGGCTTAGAGCAAAGGACTACCACCAGGAAAGGGACAGAGAAAAAGAAAGAAAGAACAGCTTCTAAACGGTCTCAACCCCCCCCCCAAGCCTTCTAAACCCAGTTCCCACTGCGAGCACCAGCCCCACTCCAGCTACCCAGAGGCCCAGGGACCTCAGGATAGCTCCCATAATCACAACAGAAGTGGTGTAGACAGTGTCCTGGAAAACAAGGGGCTAGGGTAGGAAATAACCACATTTAACTTTAATTGGAAAGGATGGCTTCTAGAGAGAAGATCTACTTTAAAAAATATATTTAATATATATAATATATAATATATATTTAATATATTAAACAGCAAGATTTGTAATCCTGAGCACCAAGAAAATAGAAGTGATTTTGGACTGTTAGTGGAGATGATATTAGACTACATTTCTTTGTAGTTTTGATAAGGATGGAAGGGGCAGTTTTCAGAACATATGTACTCTCAAATACAGGTACATCTATACATGCCCAGCACCCAGGCACACACATGCACACACCAAGCATGGTGCCTTTCTTCCCTAGCAGACCTAAGACATTTAAACTTCAAAATACTTTAATCCTTTGATGGAGGTTGGTAGAGCTTTCCTAAATGCTCTTTGGGGAAAGTGTTACAGTCCTTCTTCCCCTGGAACACACATAAGTTCTGTGCTTGCTCTGCTCACTCAACTACCAGGTAAGATCAGGTCCAACTAGATTCTTTATGTGATGCCTCTGTCTGGAGTTCCAAACCTTTATTAGCCTCTATAGCCTTGCATGAAGGTTTCAGTGGCCTTTATTGCCAGTGGTTTATCTAATGGTTCAGAAAGAACTAGCTGCCACTTTCTCAGTTCCTGTAGCAGAAGTAGTCACCAAGGTTACACTCACATCTATGTTTATATATGTTCAACCCTATTTACAAAATTCCCAACATAGGAGACTGGATAGCACCATCTCTGACTGGGGAAAAAAATTAAGGCAAGATTTAAGTTTTTCCATAAGTTCTGTTGGCACAAGTTTCTCTGAAGTTAGGCTACACGAGTTTACCATGGAACAAATGGGCTTGTCTGGTCTCTTTCTGTTTCACAGTGAGATTAGACCTTTTTAAAACAATCAGTGGAATTATAGAACTCAAGTTGGCACTGGGCAAGAGGTCCTTCTTTGCCTGTACTGTACCAATTCTGACTTTCTTCATGTGGCTTCTTTTGAAAAATCTGTCCATACAAGATGACACAGAGAGTCCAATTTTCTGAATTCTAGGCATACAGAAAGCAGGTGGATAAGTGAGAAAATGGAGAGTTCCCCCCTGCCCAGAATCTTCTTCATTGCCTGAAGCCAGTACAGGTAGCATGCACACTTTGCAGCTGGGACTGGGGGCTGAACTGGCCTCCAGCACAGCCCACCCTGCAGTCCCCCAAGTTACTCAAGCACTAACTGCTCAGCATCAAAGCTGAATCTTAAACTGCCCCATCAGCTGCAGAGAGACAGAGAGACACATCGTATTTTAAACACGCCTCTTGTCCTAATCCCCTCTGAGCTGTAAAACCTCATACAATTAAGCTTTTATATTTTGCAAGTGATGACTGACTGACTAATAGGCTGGCTGTGAGACTCCAGACCTGGAACTCTGTGTTCTTGCCAACCTGATGGCTGAACCTGCTTTCCTTCAGGTCATCCCGCCCACCTTCTCCCACCCCCACCGACCTGGGCAACCTTACCTTAGGTAGCTCTCACAAAGAAGCTACTATCTCTATTGCCTCCCAAAGCATCACATGTCAAACTTCAGCCACTGTGACTCTTTGCCCCTGCGGGCTTAGTATCAGAAAACCCCAAAGGAACGTGTGTGTTGAAAAAACTGTCTATAGTTCTGTGAGGGCCAGCTTCTTTATTCCCTGGGGACTTTCCCATGTCCTCTGAACCCAAGCTTCTTATGGGATCAGCCCTATAAAAAGGCATCTTCTCTGACACCTATACTCCAGTCGTCTGTGTCCACCAAGCACACAGGGGTGATAGAGCTCCCGGAGGTACAGGCATAAGATCCCTCAGCCCAAGTTCAAACTCTGAAGACAGCACTAAAGGGGAAACAAATCGAGTTTCCATGTTTAATAGTTAATCAAATCGAAGGCAACAAAGTTGCTGCAGTGCTGAAAATATTCAAATGCATTACATTTCTGACCTATGGAGTTGTGACTAATAATAAATGGAGAATTTTACTAAACAACAAAAGTAAAAGAAACAGGAACTGCCAACATGTCTATTCCCTCCCTCTCTCCCTCCGTTCCTCCCTCCCTCCATTCTTCCTTCCTCCTCCCTTCCTCCTTCCTCCATTTCTCATTCCTTCTTTCCTTTCTCCCTCCTTACCTCCCTTCCTTCTTATAGTTGGAGAATGGGGTGGGGGAGGGCAGAGGCAAGAGGTAGGGTACACCAGTAGTAAGTACTGAGACCTGGGGAACCCGAGGAACCTCACAACATGTACCATGTCTAAAGCCAGATGTCTGGTGCTACCACAGGAGAAGTACGAAGAATTTGAACCCAGCGAGCGGCTGACCCGAGGGCCCATCTTTTGTCCCGTCACTCAGTATGTTGGACAGTGTCACGTTGTAGGAATGGGACACTGTTTAAGGGCAAATGCGGCTTCAGTACCCGAACCTTTCTGGAGGCTCGAGACTGGAGTTCTGCATCTTTACAAGCCCTTGCTGGAGAAGGAGGGGAAGGAGAAAGGGAGGAAGCAGGTGGTTGCTGGTATTTTAGCTCCCAAAGCTAATGCTGAGGAGCAATTTGATGCAAAAGCTTGATCTTTTTTTTTTTTTTTAACTTAAGTTTTTGCGAGTACGTAGAAATATCGGCGTAGGTACCAAGGAAGAAGGGGGCATTAGACCGCCAGGAGCTGGACTTTCAGGTGGTTGGGAGCTGCTGGAGAGAGCACTGAGAACGGAACTCTGACCTGCAAGAGCAGCAAGCACCCCGGCCCAGCTGCTGAGCCACCTCTCTAGTTCCCATAGGCCCGGATCTTCACATCCGCTTGCAAGACGTGAACCCACATGACGTTCTCTCATTTGCCTGAGTGATAGCGCTCAAAGCCGGCTGCAGAGGCTGTCAGAGTGTGGGGTGGGCTGCGGGCAGGACAGAGCAGCTTCCCGTCCTCAGATCTCAGGTAAGGATCACCTCATTTGTTCAATTACAAATAACTAAGTCGTGTGCATTTTAAAGACTCACTCCAGATTTTAATAGCTGGAGATGAAGTGTGGATATCATTTTATGTTTCCCAGAAAAGCATTAAGGAGCCGGCCTTCAACTGTCATCTTTTACCTGTTCCTAGCTACAGGAGACTGGGGCGGCCCCAGAACCCTGGTCCTGCCCTTTGTTTTCCAGGTGGTTTTGGAAAGGAGCCATAGAGGTCATCTGAGTCTCAGAATTTCTAGCTAAGGGGTCTCTTGTGTATAGCATGAGATGTTTATATTATTCTGACACCCTTAGCCCTTTCAGTATAAGCATCACTACATTGTTTGGAGTATATGGGAGACTATGCAGATGGAAGGTTAGGTTAAGATTGTGCATTTTATCTAAATTAGCATCTGGCTTGGGAATGATGCCCCACCCTTTGGTCACACATAAGGCAGAATCAAAGAGTTGTCACCGTGGCTGGGATCTAATTCTGCACCCTGGAGACCCATCAGTTTTAAATTTTGAAGAAGTTAGCTTTGGGGGGTCTCTGCCTCTCCAACACGGCCCCTGCCCTTTCCGTTTTCTTCAGAGACGACCTTCAATTCCACCTGTGTACCTGCCCCCTTCTCTTTCCACAGGATGCCTCTATCTAGCTTTTGAGAAAACTCTGGGCTCTCTTGAGTACCAGTACCACCTGCTGGGTGGCATGCTGCCAGCCTAGGGGAAGAGCAAATTTATTTCTTTCCATGCTTTGCAACATCATTGGTTGCATATTGTTTTAGTGTGGTACATAATTATGGAAACCACTCTGAAAATCTGTATATTTTATCTGTGCTTTATTATACCCAGAATATTCCCAATTCTTTTCCGTCTCCATGAACCAGCTTAAAATATATTTGGGCGTCCTTTATGTCATCTTGAAATTGAATAGCCAATTCTTACAGTAATGAAAATACTTACGCGGCAGCCCGGTGATATACAACACTACACTCTAATTACGGCTGCGCTTTAATTAACCTGAATTGAAGAGTGTTATCATTAAACTGCTGGTAACTTTGAGTTATGGCTTTTCTTTAATTTAAAGTAGAAAACACAGATAATTAAGCCTCAAGATAATCAAATGCTTGAAGAGAGCTTCAATGTTTTGGGTTGTTCCTAAATCTCATTAAATGTCCTTTCTTTATTGATTAGTTCCACCTCTGCTGAGTTGCTGCATTAAAGGAATAATAGCACCAAGCCGAACACATTCTCACTCACATCAGAAGTCGCTTTTTTTTTCTTCCCATCCAAGACAGTTTACTGAACAGATACTAAATTCTCTGACAACAAGGTAGATCTAAAATAGCTTTTCCCTCATTAGAACATGCTCTAAAGACGAGTATGAATCAAGGGAAATAATTCATATTTTACTAGTGTTGTGCCTGACTCAACAAGGAAGGAAGCTGTCTTGTCACTCTTAGCTTCCCAGCCTCCTCTTCCTCTCTGCACCCCGAAAAGTCAACTCTTTTGAAGACTAATGGTTAGAACTGCTGCTCCCCTAGAGGCGGAAACTGGGACACACAGCTGGTGCATGACTGCAGACTCCTGAGCAGGCATAGAAATCTAATGGAGATTCCCAAGGCTGGAAGCAGGTGGGGTTGACCTGGGCTGTTCAGGTCACTCCATCTTGGTTTAGGAGAAAGCATATCCAGCCCCTACATTAAAACAAGTGGGATCCAGTTAGTGTTCAGCAGAAACATGGACTCTGTGTGGCCAACTCTGATGTTACAGAAAGTATACGGGTTTGGTTTGGTTTTGTTGTTTTTGTGAAATACCATGGTCCAGAAATACTGGTAACTAGCCTTGAACAAATTAAACCATGCCAAATCATCAAGTCCAGTGCACCCTATGAGTATAAGACACAGTCCTTGCCTCTAGTTAAACAAACAAACAAACAAACAAAAAACTGACTTCCATCCTGGTCCCCCAGGGACAAAGGAAGAGGAGGGTGGAGAGGCTGGGAGTGACAGAGAGCTTCGCTGGAGCCGTCCTGTCAGGTTGAACACTAGTTAAATCAGGAAAATTAATGGCCAAGGAAGAGAGCTTTG
Source organism: Apodemus agrarius (assembly GCA_964023405.1). Classification (NCBI taxonomy): domain Eukaryota; kingdom Metazoa; phylum Chordata; class Mammalia; order Rodentia; family Muridae; genus Apodemus; species Apodemus agrarius. The sequence goes on from OZ030013.1 coordinate 87,123,750, forward strand.
AAACTTCCCATCTGGCATCCCTAACATCACAGGGCCCTCCTCTGGGTGCTGCCAACTTGGCCCTGATGCTCAGACCACCCCTGTCTTGACCATAGAGGGCTTCAAGAGCCTTCTTAAAAAGCCAGCCTCTTCTGTTTTCCTTGGAAGTTCTGACTTCTCTAGACTTGCCACTGGAAGCAGGCTCAGTTACAAAGGAGGGCAGCCTCCCAGTATCTCTGAATGGTTACCTTCACCCTGCAGCAGAAAGGGAAATCATTCTCAGGGAGGGCGCTCAGGGGAGTTACAATAGGGCTTCTGTTTCCAGAAAAGAACTCCTTCCCGAATCAATTACCTGTTCACTTTTCCAGTCCATTTAGCATTTAAACTATTGCTTAGAGACAGGGTGAGAAATTTCTGTAAACAACCAAGCCATTTGAGAGTGCTTGGGGGCTTAGGCTCAGGGACTGGCAGAGAGCACCTGCTGTGTTCCCTGACAGGAATCTCCATCCCTCCCTTCTGCATAGAGAACAGAACAAGAGTCCCAAAGCCCCTAGCTTTCCTTTACTATGAAGGGCTCTCAGGTTTGATTTAGTGCCTTTACACTTCCCATTCTACAACCCCAGATAGTAGGCTTGGCTGGTAAGTAGGCGGTGGAAAGCTGTGGCTCTCCACCCTCAGCTCAGATCCACCTGCTTCTTGCCAGCCTTTATCAGTGAAAGCATTTTTGACTTTTGCTAAGGTGTCAGGTACTAGTGGGTTAGGCTTAGAGGTCCACCACTTTCAGAGCTTCTGTTTCCATGGGGAACACACCCTTTGTTTGATTTTACTTCCATCCAGAGATGCTAAGTGGTAAATCTGGGGTACTGTTGTGCCTGAAGGTGGATACCTGGAACTCTGGAGACCAGGACACCTGTTCTTCCAGGGGGCAGGAGGCATGGCCTGCTGCAGATGCCCTGGGAACCACTTCAGGTTCTTCCTGTTTGAGTACGGAAGTGCTCAAAGAGATCTTTCCAAGGCCTTCTTCCCTGCACTTGGCAGCATAGTTCCTCAGTAGAGAGCAAAAGTGCTTTGAAGGACTTTACTAGAAGATAAAATTCATTTATCCTGGAACCGGCAAGATTTGCTTTTTTTCCCTCTATTAAAGGCAGATAGGGGCTGAGGATGAGGCCCTGGGTTCAATGCCTAGTACCATAGGTAGACAGACACAGATGAAATGAAACAAAGCAAAATCAGCTTTTGCCACCTTTCAAGGGCTTCTATCTCATAGCAGTGTTACTTAAAATGTGCAGGCAAATTGTATACATTGTAAGTTTGTATAAATCGGGTTTCATCTCAAGATTTTCAGACCTAGAGGATAATAAATTGGAGCCAGCATAAAACCCAAAGGTAGGAACCTTGTCCGGACATGCCTTGCTGTCCACAGACATGCAGGACTGAGCCCACAAGGACCTCTTGATGAGTGTCAGGTTTCCTGCCAATGTGAGCAGAGGTGGGAGGGAGTCCTGACAGACCCATTCAACATCCCCACGGTGCAAACATCATCCAGTGAATGGTCACTTACTCACAAACAGTAGGGAACGACAGACCCACGAAGGCACTGGAGAGATATTCTGTGTACATTTCATTGGAGACTCCTTCCAAGTAGTATTTCTGCCATGTGTCTTCCTCAATCTAAGAGAAAAGTGCACAGGAAGAGGGTTTAAAGCATAGACAAACACTGACAGAGAGGAGCTGGAGTTACAGCCTTAGTTAAAGAAACAAATGCAATAGTGACACAGTGACCTTCTTGGTGGTACCCTTCTCAGCAGCTGGCAACATCTCCATAGCACCCACTGGAATCTTCCAGTGACCGCAAAGATAAGTGAATTCAGGTAGATTTCCTTCAAAGCACTGCCTTGCTTTAAAAAGAAATTACATATGTGTGTGACTCTGTGTTTATGTGTGACTCTTTGTGTGTGTGTGTGTGTGTGAGAGAGAGAGAGAGAGAGAGAGAGAGAGAGAGAGAGAGAGAGAGAGACTGTGTGTGTCTGTCTGTGACTGTGTGAGAATATGGACATGTGTATGAGTATATATGCATATGTTTGTTTGTGTGTGTGTTTGTGTGTGTGTCTTTCTGTGTCTGTGTGAAAATATGGGTGTGTCTGTATGTGTGTGTCTATCTGTATGTGTGTGTGTGTGTGTGTGTGTGTGTGTGTGTGTGTGTGTATGTGTGTCTGTGTCTCTGTCTGTATCTATGTGAGAGTATGGACATGTGGGTATGTGTGTATATGTGTATGTTTATTTGTATATATGTGTGTGCTTGTGTGTGTGACTGTGTGTCTTTCTGTCTATGTCAGAGTAAAGGCATGGGTGTATGTAGGTTTTTACATAGAAGAAGGTGTTGGATATTGCAGTGCTGGAGTTACAGGCATTTGAAGACTGCACACCTTCTTATGTGAGTAATGACCAAAAGAGGGCTCTAAGTCCCCGCTTTGCTGTGAACCTGCCTGATTTCTAAGGCTAAGGGGACACGAGACCCCTCCACAATAAAGGACAAACATGTTAACTGATACAAATTTCTGGAGAACAATTTTGCAGACATTTTCAAACTTTGTGGAACCATATACTCTTTTATGCAGGTCTCCCATCTCAAATATCTACAATAAAGAAACACATTATTTATACAGGTAAGCTAAAGCTGGAGTTGTAGGTTTGTGCCACTCTTGAAACATGTTTCTACACCATAAGCACATAAACATACCTTTTCTCTATTCATGAGCTATTATAAATAAGCACATGTCATGTGCTATTTTAGAATCAGTGAGGGATTACAATGAAATTTTTATCTGTTTGGATTGCTTGTTTTTCTGTATATGTGAGTGTGAAAGAGTGAATGCCTCATGGACATGGGTACCAATGGAGACAGGTCAGAAGAGGACATCAGAGCTGTTGGAGTTACAGGTAGTTGTGAGCCACACAGTGTAAGTACTGAGAACTGAACTCAAATCTTAGAGAAGGGCAGCAAATGCACTTAACCACAAGGTCATCTGCCCCACTGTGATTTTATTTTTAAAAGTTATATCTGGTTTTATATTTATAGGGCTATATGAAAAAGTCTAGAAATATTTATAGCAGAACAGTAACAACTATTTTTGAGTGGCAGAACACTGGTTTTTAAAATTATGTATTGTCTGAAGACTTTTATACACAAGCATGCATATGTACACATGCGTAAGTGGGTACGGATGAGCACACACACACATGCGCACAAACTATACATTACATTTCATCTACATATTTCTCCTTTGGGGAATTTTTTCTCACCCTACTAAGAATATCACAGTAAGCAAAATATAGTTTCAATAGAGTCTTGCCCAAAACTTCATTAAAAAGCATGCTTTTATTTTTTCTAAATAATATGGTCTAGGTGGTTCTCCTGATAACCGTCTCTAAGCAGTGGTTTCATTGCAGTCAATCTTTGCAGACAAGAAGCCTGAGTCACTCTGTGCATTGAGGAGTCTCGGTGACCTCCTTGGCTGGCTCTGTCCGGTGGCTTCAGGCTTCACTTCCTGTGGGGACTTAAGTAGCAGGAGGCCAGCAGGAAGTGGATGGGATGCTCCCTCCCTCAGGGCTGTTCCCTGGCTTCTCCCTCAGCCTGAGCAACTAGGCCATAAGTCAACCCCCTTGGAAGGAACTGCTTAGGTCTCCTGGTATGTCAGGTGTCAGCTACACAGAGCTTGGTAGAAAAATAGTTCGCCCCAAGGTATAAGAGTTCTACCTATTTGTTTTTAAACAGAGACATTTTAATTAAAGCATCTTTTGCTATTTAATACCTTTTATCAGTTCTGTGAGAATGTCATGCAGTCATTTTAGCATAGGCAAGCCTCTCCTACAAGTCTTACCAGATCCACCCCTCCTACCTACCTACCTAACTTTGCTTCTTCTTCATTTTCCCCCTTTGTTTAAACTCATCAAGTCCAGTTTGTGCTGCCCATATACTCTTGGATGTGTGTTCATCTACTGGAGGATGGTTGACCTACTAGGATCCTCACCTGGTAGTACCTGTACCTGGTAGTTGGCCTATCAGGTAGTCACACATCGATGAAAACTGATGCTCCCTGTCCCAACAGCTATCAATTGCCAATATCTCCTTAGCTAGGGATGCAACTTTATGCCTACCTCCTGTCTTTATGCTGGGATTTTTTTTTCTGGCTTGTGCTTGTACAGCTCTCTAATAACATATTGGACATGTTTTTCTAATTTAAATATTACAAGTAATTTTCAAAAATACTGACAATATAAACCTTATCTTAACATTACTGGTACTCTTCAATTAATATGGGTTTCATATTGATCACTTAATTAGAGTCATTGGTTGCATGCCTATGTGTATAATGAATTAACGGTTAATCAATAAATTTGGTAAATAAGTAGAAACAGATTTTTAATTGAATAACAATACTGTTATGCTTTTGTTAAACTTAGCGAAAACATTTCATTGATTCATTTGCTCAGTAAGTATTTACTGAATATATATTGCAAGACTTATTCTAGAGGTTGATTAGATCTGATTTTAAACTGGTGTTTATTTTCCCATATTTTTTCTGCTACTGGAGAAAGCACTATGTTACCTGGTTAGGATTTAAGTAACCATCTGGACCTCATTGATTCTCCTTGCCTCTTTCCCCAGAAGTTCATTGCTGTGGCAAATGTGCAGTGTTTGTGGACTGGAAAGCCAAACAACTGAGAAAAACGTTCAAAACATTCTATAAAACAAGAACCCCCCTTCCTCATCCGTATGTAAATTCTCAGATGGTATCTGCAAGGCTGAACACAGTAGCATCAAATCAACTGTACAAGTGGTAAGGAGTTTGAAATTCATTGTCCTGACTCTTTTAAGACTTTGGAGCGGTTTGCACAAGCACAGCCTACAATGACTTTTAAGATTTCTAATCAAGGTATTACACACATAGGCACGCACACATACTCACACACTATAAAACTGCTAGTTTAACTATACTAATATCTTATTAAAAAGACATACAGTTAGCAGGGATGTAAACTAGTGCAGCCTACTATGGGAAACAGTGGAACAGTTCTTGGATTCCAAATATAATTGCTCTACAAGCAGCAATTTCACTCCTGAACACATAACTAAAAATGGGAAGGGATCAGAACAGCAGTCTATATGACAGCTTGGAGTCAGAAGAAACCCAAGTGTCTATAGGAAGATGTGCAGACCCACAAAGGCATGTTATTTAGCCTTCTCGAGAAATAGAATCCTGACACATACGACAATATGTGGATAAACCCTGACAACATATGCCAAAACAGACCACAATATCACAAAAGAAAAATATTGGTATTGGGGCCCAGTTACTTGAGATCCATGCCTGAAATTCACAGATGTGGGCTCTATGAAGGTACTGCCAAGGTTAGGGAAAGTAATTGCTTTTTCTGGCACAAAGTGTCGATTTTTCAAGCTGAGAAGAATTCTGAAGATGGGTGGTAGTGTCAGTTACATAGTCATGCAAATGTACTTCATGCCAATGAGTTATGTGTTTCTGATTCTAATTGATGCTAATACTCTATAATGCCTAAACACAAGGATGTCAGACCATGCTAAAGAAAGAACCTGAGGAAGGGAATCCTATCACAAGAGCCAGGGTTGGAAACCAGCCCTGTTGGGACCAGGATCTCATTTTTGACTCTCCTTGACTCCTCAGGCCTTGCAATCTCCATTGAAAGAATTCAGAGGAGACAACTGGGTGCTGTGCACACAGGTAGAGTTTAGAGAGCACTCCCCAAAGCCAAGGGCTGATAAAGGCCCAGAGAACCATTGTGTTCATCTGAACCTTAGGAAGGCTATATGCTGATTCTAAAGAGCTGTCTTCTGCTCATGTGGTTGCAGGACCATGTGAGTTAACATGAATGCATAGTAAGTATGCAGCCTTGTCCTTTACCAGACAGGAATATGAGTTTGATGGCAGATCAGAACATCATGTCACTAAGGCCCCGCAAAGTCAAAGTTAGATCCCATTTGTTACAATTTGAGACATGCATTCAAAAGCTCCAAACTTATCTTGAGTTTGCTATGAAACTAAGGATGACACTGAACTTCAACTTCTGACCTTCCCTCCTCTACCTCCTAAGTGCTGGGTTGATAGGAATGCATCATCACACCCAGGTTATTGAGCGATTGGGTGCTGAAGATGGAACACTGCTGTGCGAGCACTCAACCAACTGTGCTACAACCCCAAGTCAGACCATATTCCTTGAATCAATCATCAAAGTTATAGTATCTGGGTTTCTAAGCCGCCGAGTAAGATGGAAGAGCTCAGCTGGTCTCTGTGACATACAATTCTGCTAATATCTGACTACATGATGCTATGACATTGTGCCGTATCCCAGTCTAGGGAAATGGAACTTCACTCCTCCTGACCTGTATCAGGGCTTACATCTTGACATTTTATTATGGTTTGACTTCCTAAGCAGGTGAAAAAGGCATGTGAATAAAAATTCACATCCCTCTTACCTTTGTTAGTGGAACCACCACAAAAGAGGTGACGTTAATGTAGAATAGGTGTTGAATTTTAAAACTGTATGTTTAACACACACACACACACACACACAGAGAGAGAGAGAGAGAGAGAGAGAGAGAGAGAGAGAGGGAAAACATAAAGCAATTTAGAGAGAGTTGAGGCATCCGTTGTCATCCTGAGACACACCTAGTTAAAGTCAGTCACAAAGCCAGTTAGTAGCACAAACAGTAATTAGAGTCCATGCCCTGAACTACCTGACACAAATATCTCTTGCTAACTGATAATATGGTGGGTGCCCAGAGAGGCTGTATATGGACAGAGAGGGTTTGTTATATACAAGTGCCCAACGTGGGAAGAACAGCAACCTAGCCCTTCATCAAGGACTCAGGAGCTCAGCAGTGAACTCCTAGTGTGAACAGCCAGCAAGGAGAACCACTGATACTGAGCTCAGCCGCGAGAGGCGTTCAGAGAGAAATCCATCGTTTCTATTATATGAAGTAGCACTGTCCCAGCCTACAACTGCTTTCCGTAAATAGTACATGCTGTGCCCCACATTGGTATCGTCAACGTATTTTTAACTGTAATGTGAAGACACATTTCCCAGCAGAAAAATGAAGGAATGGGACCAAAGCGACTTAAGGAAAGGTGCCAAAATTAATTTTCCAGCCATTCAGCAATCAGTCAAAGGCAAAGCTTTTCCTGAGGCAGCAATTTATCCCCTGGCTGTCACATCAAATGCCAGCTGTCTCAGAAGAGCTCCTAGCAAGAGGAGCAGGTGAGTTGCTTTGGGTCCTTATTCATCAAACATGCACAGAACCCTCGGTGAGAGAAGAGAGTGAGCCACTGGCCTAGCTTGTCTACACCTCTTATGGTTTTATTTATCTACCCTTCATGATCTAATTTTTCAACTAGCCAAGTTGAACCTCCCAAGCAAATGGTTTTACACCAACCCATGGGCAGACAGCCTCACCATCAGTGTACCTTCCGTCCACAGCCATAAGCCTTGGCTCTCTGCAAACCCACTCCTTCCCGATCTCAGGTTTTGCATGTGTTACTAATGATAGGTTGAGAATGACACCTTTTATTTTTTGTGCTTCCCCTGATTAGAAATAAACTGTGTTTCTCTAATGCTAACAGCCTGGTGAATGTGAACAATTCAGCCCTCCTGGCTGGATCTGTAACAGGCACGGTGATTTCTGTTGCCAGTGAATAACTGTGTAGATTAGAGCCAAACGATTTTGAAAAAAAAAAAATCCATCACTACTTCAGGAGCCATACAAATGACCCTGAAGGTTATCAAACACCCATCCTTATTTAATTGAAAATAAGTGTACTGCCTTAATTCAAATAGATGCTATTTTATATACCTAAAAATAAAGAACTGAAAGAGAATTATAGAGACCAATGTTCATTATCTTAATAGCTGCAATAAGATGGGATAAGCTGTAACATCTACACACTAATATGGCCCCCCCATGGGGTGGTAGGGGTAGTGTACCAAGTCTCCACTTATCATTTTCCAAAGTCTATCTGAATTCTCAGTGAATACTCCTTCCCTGGCAAAATGCCATTTTAAACCATACAAATATATAATCAAAACAAGTTAGTTACATATAAATGAATACTTGCACACAGAAATTACATAGTATGCTATCCCTGTCGTTTTACAGTGTGGTATTCTACAACAATGTGGTGACATGAACTGACCAACACTATCTTAGCGCCACTAAAAACATATTTATTCTGACATAAAAGAAATAGCACCCACAGAACATGTCAAGCATTTTACTACAACAATAAACATGAAATCAGAATTTATGGGCTCTTGGCTGACGTGTGTGTAGAGTTGTCACTAAAATGAGTGGAGTCGTTTAGACTCATTCCTCAACAGAGTGCTGTCCCTGGGGAATGCTTGATGGAGTTCTGCATGCTCTCAGTTCTAGCCACAATGTTGTGGTGTTAACAGGACCCCACCACTAGGGCTCTATTCTGCTGTCTTCTGTTTCCCTCTGTGTTCATAGCCCATGAACATATCCCAGTTTTGATCAAAGGGGCATGTGGATATTTCATCTACAACCCCTCTAGCTCCACCAACTCACAGAATTAAAAAGCGAGATGAGACAATAGTGTTAGGACCACAGGGTGCCAACTCGCCAAATGGTTGCCTGTGCAGCTTTGTAGGTGGATATGCTGGTGGTAAAGTGAAAGCCAGAGGGCACAAAAGCAGAGGCAAACGATGATTTGCCCGTTGCCACGAAGGAGTTAAACCACATTCGAGCACTGTACCACCCAAAAGCTCTCTGGATTCACGAATGAAACACAAACACACACCAACTAACTTTGATATACCTTGACTAGTTTAATAGTTGGACACACTTAAACCTCCCCGTAGCACACACTTCCCTCGGCATTCCTGGCTTAACACCTTCTAAATCTATATTTTGTCTTTGCTGCCCTGTTATCTTCTCGGCAGCCCTCTCCACCTCCATAGGGCCACGTTCCCTTTCCACCCACACTGTAGGATGCTTTCTCTCCTACAGCTCTTAAATCTTATCCTCCTCCCTCCAAGTCATGGCAATTCTCCTCCACCCGCTTTGTCCCTTACCAGAGCAACCTCTAAGTCCTGACCTGTCTCCCTGCCCAGCCAATGGCTGTACAGCAATTCTTTACTATCAATCTAAGCCAGCTTGGGGCAGGGACCCTCAGGTCTGGAAACGTGGCTTCTGGGACCCGAAATAATACAAAGCATTAAAACCAATTCCTAACATTTGCCTTTCTCGAATGTTCGTCCTTTCTGGCCAAATGTCCTATCAGTGCCATACTCCTTGGATGGTGATAGGGTCAGCAGGCTTTCTGGGAGTTATGCTGGATTTCAGAGTCTTCATCACAATTTGGCATTCTGTTTTCATGGTCTATTTCAGGGCATGATTTTCAGAATGAGGGGACAGAATGAAAGAATCTCAGTTTTTTTCCAAAGGCTTCAGAATGATGCAAATGAAAACACATTTGAGGTTTGATGGAATGCCAGGTATGTGGTTGCTTTGACCTCGAAGGAGTAAATGCACAACCCCAAAGGTTAATGTGAGGTGGACATAGGTCAGAGTTGTTTTATTTCCAGATAAAGTAAGGTTTTGATATTGTTGTTGTTAATCATTATGGAGAAAACAAAAACAACCTCTATAAGACAATCAAAGAAAAATTAACTGATCACAACACATGCAAATGCATTTCAATACATGTTATTTCCCCCTATTTTGCTACCTCAGCACAGACTATGTCTGGAAAATCATAAAGTGCCAAAGGGTTTGAAGGTAAAAGAAGGTTTAATAGAAATGGCAACATGGAACTTTTTCAAAACAATAACTATAGAGAAATTATTTAAGGTACTGGTATCTCTGTGACAGGATGCTGGTTCTGTTGCTTGTATGTAGGATTTTCCTTCTCTCTTGGTTTTCTCTCCAGTGTAGAAACAGGGCTTTTGTTTAAGACATGTCACGCTGTTTTAAAGGTTGGCCTATTCACCATCTGCCCAAGTAGGACTTTAGTTTTACAATCTTGCTAACAGTTCATAACATCTTCACTTCTGCTCTAAATAATAATATTCTTAAACTAGTACCCCAAATCCCTCTAACTGGGGTAGAGGAGCTGGAAGTGAACATTCTTAGGAATTGCTCCCCCCCCCATCCCCAGCCTTAACCCCAACAGTTAAGCCTGGCACACATGATTTTCCAAGGAGCCATTCTGGACACATCTGATGGGAAGGAAGCAGGGCTTTGTTTTGATTTCTGATATGTTATTTTTTTTAGATCCAAATGTTTGAAATTTTGAGTAAAAGTGAATTACAATAGGAAAGAAATGAGAAGGTAAAACACAGCAAGTAAGGGGCCAAAATCTTAAGTCACTGGATCCAACTAACAACAACAACAAAAAAAATCCATTAGTCAAACTGTTACAAAATTCTTTTTTCATTGTATGTGTCTTGTCTCCTGTTGTGTGAGCTACAAACATCTCCCACCGCTTGTCCATGGACTGTGGGCTGTATATGAAACTCCATTGGCCTATAATACTGCCCACTCCTATCTTAGGATCTTTAGGCACCACACACAACATCCCTGAAGTTTCAAAAAGAAGGAGAATTACTTTCAGCTGAGACAGAGTGTCAGGTGAACTGGACAGAACTTACTACAAGGTGAAACTCAGGTCAATGGTGAGAACATCTTATGGTATACTCACCGAGAATGTAGGCTCTTTTGATGAGAATATTTTCATCTGAGTCTTTACTCCCTGGAACCTGGCATGGTATATAGTAATAGTTTGGTGATGTTTTTTGAATGAATAAAAAATGTGGGGCATTGGATTTAATAAAACAAAATTACTTTTTAACTAAATTTCAAATGTTTTGTGGTTTTAGTGAAATGTCTCTTAGCATAGTTAACTCCTAATATAAACAATAAATCTCAAAGGGAAAAGAAATGTTACCTACAGTCATAGGACCCTCTATTTCACAGAGGAGGCCATAGAGATGGAAAAGTGCTAAGTTAAACACTCCTTAGCTCAGCTTCCACCCTGGCATGACTGACTTCCTTCAGTCTTCTATCAGAACTATCAGATCTATCAGATCTCTCTGCGGCTATCTTTCATCATCAATCTTCTGCCTTTCCTGTTGAATTATATGCTACCTGATTTCTCTCATGTCCACAGTTTAATGTGTTTTACCTGCTTTCATGAATATTCACCTACCATGTTCAAGCAAATCATGAGTACCAGACAGTCTATATCCAATACATGGGGTGGTATCTGGCACATAGCAGGGGCTAAAGCTATACTAGTTGGCATCAGTTATGTCAACTATCTCAGGTCATGTGATCCCTCAGACATCTGACCAGAAAAGCAATGAAATGTAATAAAAACACAAAGCTCTCCCTTATGGGAGGCAAAGGCTCTCTCATTTATCCCATCTTCTATTAGTAGGACAAGCAGCATGCTAGTCCGCAGCCTGGAAGTGCGCAGTCAGTATGTGCTGAGCTGATGTAAGCGTGAGAAAACCAGAGAAGGAGTCAGAGTAGCATGCGCAATTTTTCCAGCTGTCTAAGCATAAGTAAGCATGGATAGCTTTGTATCGTATAGTGTTGGAACATGAAATGAACCAATCTTTGGCCCCTTAAAGCTGAAAAAGCCTACAGTCTGAGGCTCGAGCGAGGAGGCATAACTGGCTAATTGTGAAACTTGCCAGGAAACTCGTGACTATGAGCAGTTATTTTCTGGGAAATGTCATGGTACAAGATCTGGGCTACTTAGCAGGTAGCTTATGGTTTTCTAAATCCTAAGATCCAGTAATTTAGAGGCCTAGGGTTGAGAGAAGGCAGCTCCAAAACAGGTGCTTTAACTCTCCTTCCTCCTGGGTCCCACTTCATCCCTTCGGAGTGAAGTCCTGGCCTCCTTGCCTCAGTCCCCAGGGGACTATGCTCCTCTTACCTTCTTGATGCTCAGATTCCAATGTCAACTCAAGCAGTAACCAATGGTAACAGACTGAACCCAGAGGAAACTATATTTGGCAATGTCATTACTCCTAAGTTATGAAAATGAATGTGCCCTCCCCTCCAAGTATCTTTAAAACAACAAGAACAACAACAGCAACAACAACAATGACTTGAAAAAGAGAGAATTAGATAAAACAATTGAATTGGAATTATGGTCTTACTTCTGTGTGTTTGTGTGTTATCTACATGTTGTTAGTGCACATGTACATGTATAGATAGGCATTGTGTGTGCTGCGGGATGTGGAGCTCAGAGACTGTTGCTAGCATGTGTATTCTATGTCAGCCTCCACCCTATTATTTGAGTTAAGATCTCTCTCTGAACCTGGTGCTCATCAATTTGGCTAGGCTGACGGGCCAGTGAGCTCCAAGGATCTTCTTATAGCCACACCTCCATCAATTGCTCGTGGCCATACCTGGCTGTATTTATATTTATGCACGTGTGGTTATTTGTTTAACGTGGGTGCTGGAAATTACAACTTAGGTCTTCATGCTTATGTGTAAAGCACTCTATTGAATGAGACATTTCCCCAACCTTGTAAGCTTACTTTTGGTGGCACAAACATTTAGAGTGCTGCCTAGGTCTTTGAGAAAACTATGAGTAATTTGGACACATTGATGAAAACCCTCTGCAATTAGCAATTTTTTACTAATGGGTACATCTGGTATTTTATTTCAAATAGCCTCAAAAAAAAAAAAAAAAGCTCACCAAGTCCAGCACCTCCTAAACTTTGATATGCATGAGTATTGCTCAAGCAGACTTGATAGAATGTAGCCACAAATGCCACAGTCCTGAGGGAAGCTCCTGGGTGATACTAAGGCATGAAGACCACATGTTAAATGGCAAAATGTTAGTCCCACGGGCAGAGAAGAGCAAGGAACCAGGAGTCTCCATTATGCCTTCATGGACTAGAGATCAGAGAAACTCCACAGCAGCCTAAAGGGTCTGAGTTAAAGACAGGAAAAAATTATGGCCATAAAACACAATTGGAGGCAGTTATGGAAGAAGCTTGTACATAATCAGGCACAAGATGGGCCTCCAAGTGTTTGGGTTGTTGTTGTGGTAATTAGTCTAAATACTATTTCCAGGGTCCAGATTCATCTAGTTAGTCTCTGGCCATTGACCTGATGACCCTGCTAATAGCTCAGTCTCCATCTGTATGTGCTGCACAGATTCAATAGCGATATAGATGTCTATATTTAATTCAATTAAAAATAAAGTTTCAGAAAATGGCCCTGATTTGCATCCCTAATTTCTATTCAACTTTCCCATTTTAGGACACAGTGTTGACTGTGAGGACGAAGATGCTTGCCAACCCAGTCCCATTTTAGTGACAGCAGATTCTGGATACTTATGTCTCCTATCGCTGTACAATATGGCCTAATAAAGTCGAGCCAAAGAGACTAGATTTCATTTCAGAGCAAAGGGTTTGGTCGTAAAGTTTTGCTTTCTGGCTGAACAGAGCCATTGCCGCCTCAAGCATAAATTGTGCTGTTTTTAGGCATCGGGGTGATTGGGAAGCCAAATGGGTTATTTGTGAGCCAGGTATCAAAGGCAGAGTCACCCGTTTATTGTATACGCATTGTTATCTGGACAATCTCTTGCCAGTTAGAGAATATTTTCCCAGGAAGTTAGAAGTGAGTACTAATCAGATTCCTAGAATAGGTTTCCGGTCTCATCACAAAGCCATCTGATTCAGAGAGTGGAAGTAGGTGTTATACAAATTACTGAGATATTTGGCTAGGCTTAGCAGTTTTCTTTTGGGAGCAGGGTAGCCACAATTCTGGGTGCCCACTGGTTGGAGAAATGGAAGTGGAAATTGCCTAAGCCTAGGGAAAACTCCGGTTTCGAATCCCAGCCTCACCATCCCTCAGCCAAAACTGCATAACCTTGCTAACCTGAAAAATGAGGCAGCACTAGTGTTTGCTTCTGTGAAGGGAGTTCAAATGAGGTGATACAAATAGAGCCACAGGGCCTGGCAGATGCATGTGGCATAGTCATACTGTGTCATTTATTGAGTGTCACTTTGTAGATGTTCTATAAATGTCAGTGGCCATTGCGGGTGATGAGTAATAGTAATAACGGTGATGCTGGTGGTGATAGGATTATGAAGATGTTTCTAGTGTTCAAATGAACGGAAGCCAGTAAGATGCTGGGCCTGTGATTCATGACTTTCCATTACTTAGCTGTTGCTAGGAAGGGCTGGAATAGCACTGATCATTGACTGATTCTCTGGATTAAGGAGGAACACATTAGAACACTGCAGAGGTACTCCTAACTCTCCATAGACTTTTCTAATGGCCTTGAGCGCATGTGATGTTGAAAGGGGAGTTAGGAAAAGATGACAGTCTCCTCAAACAGGAGACAGAGTTTATGCACAGCCCCATTATGATGATGCAGAATGGCCTAGCCTAGCTTTCTCTGCTACGAACAGTAACCAGGGAAGGCCAGCATAGACTTCCAAAGGAAGTCTGGAACTAACAAGTCCTTGATGGCCAGAATGAAATAAAACAAATCTGGACTTAGCTATGATACTTCTTGCCCTTACTCTAAATCGGTAATTCCTCTGCTCTAATTTTATCTCTCATCTCCCTATTCAGTGGCCTTAGCCCTTACAGCTAGCTTTTCTTCCTGGGCTCATGTTGAACTGAAACCCAGCAACTCTTTACCTCCTACGACTGGAATGCTAATAAATCAGCAAATTCCCAAACACTGTAGGTATGGCTATGTCCCTGTGTATGTATGTTGCATATGCATGTATGTATGTATTATGTATGTATGTATGTATGTATGTATGTATTCACGTTTGTAGACAGGTAGGTAGGTACCTATAAATGTGTGTGTACATGCATGTGGAGTCCCAAGCCACAATGCACATTGTCACTCAGATGCCATCTACAATTTTTTTTTGAGACGTGGTCTCTCAATAGCTTGGGACTCACCAAGTACCTAGACTGTCTGGCCACCAAGCCCCAGTGTCTCCACTTCCCCAGAGATGTGGTTGCAAAATATGTGCTACCGTGTGCCTGCCCCCATGCCCGCTCCTTCCACATATATACTGTCTGCAAATATGTCTTTGCAACTGGGAGTGTGCAATGCTCAAGAAAGCCAGAGGAGGGCATTGGACCTCCAGGACTGGAGTTAGAGACAGTTGTAAGCCATCAAGCAGGTGCTGGGTATTGAACCCAGGACCACTGGAAGAGCAACCAGTACTCTGAAATGCTGAACCATCCCTCCAGCTTCTAGTTTCCTTTTATTAAAACTTGATTCTAGGGATTAGAACCAGGTACTCATCGCTTTACTAACTTAACTATCTTCTGTTTTCTCAAACACTATTATTTTATTACAGTTATGGTTTTCTGGATTTTGAGGAGAGGCTGAAGACTGCGTAAAAGTAAAATTAAATATCGTTTCATAACCCAGCACTGGTCAGCAACTTCAGCCTCTACTGCTTGGGTAATTCAATACTGGACTCCCTTTGCCTTCTCCTCTCAGCTAAGGTTTGCAGGGTAGCCAACTTGAGCCTCCTAGAAAGCAAGGGAGAAACTATTTGTTGCTACATGCCTTCTTAGAATAAGAAGACTCAACCCTCCCACCCTAGTTAGCTTACTGGAGTGTTCCATCTAACCACAAATTTTATGCCTTCTAAGAAAGTTCTGAGGAGTATTTTTTTCTCCCGCCCCCCTTGTATCATTTCTAGGGAGGACTTTAGCACATGTTACAGTTGAATATGCCCAGCAAACTGCCACACTGGCCTGCATTGTGCAGCTGGCATTCCATGGGATGATAGGGAACATCCTTGATGATCCTATCTGGCAAGGAAGGTTGATTTTATCCCCAAGGCTCACTGGACCCATGAGCAAGTCCAAATGAATACTGTACTTCAGTGATGGGGTAGGGCATGGGAGATCACACCTATCTCTCTGACTCCTCGACAGGTGGCTCATTCCGACATCCAGCTATTTTTCCCTGCCAGAGGCTGCACCTGCTGGATGGCTTCACGTTAGCATGGAGGAAAGGACACTCAGCACATCTCCACTGGTTCAGAGGCCTGGAGGAAGGCCAACAGACATGCCTTGTTTTCACCAAATTAGTACACAGATACAATCATGAACCCTTGAGGAGGTTGGGGACTGACAGAAAGGTTAAGGGGTTCAGAGAACTGGAACCATTTAGGCTGGTGAACCATACGGCTGGCTGGGAAAATGCACTTAGCCAGAAAATTCTTCAAGTCTGTTTCTTCCCACAATGAGTTTAAGGAACCTCGCTTCATATCAATCATCTCCAAAAATGGTGATATAAGATTATAAGTAGAGATGTTTCTTGCCACCTTGGAGCATAGTTAGCTATCAGGCTTTGTCTGTTTTTTTTTTTTTTTTTCTCTTTCTCCCACCAGTGACTCAATGCTCACCTAGTCTCTAGTCTCATTGAAAGGACCTGTCTAAGCTGGACTTGCTCCAAAGAAGAATATAGTTTATGGACCAGGGACTAAGAGATTTTATGCATTGCTAATTTTCCACCAACCTTAAGCTTCTCCTTTTATTTTGCTGGATAATTAAGGATTAGAAACAAAACAAGGCACCCAAAACCTCACGGAAAAATATCACATCCTAAATTGGTCTGGCCATCTTTTCCACCTTGCCTGTCTGCTTGCCCAGTGAACAACATCCAAGAGGCTCACAGGTTACAAGCACATATGAATAGAAAGGCTGTGGCCTGTGGTGGTAGACTTGTATACCACCCTGATCTACAGATATATATGTATAGAAAAACAGATATATATGGACAGAGACCTGCGGATGATCACAGTTTGACTAGATACCTAAATCTATTCTGCAAAGGGTACCAAGTCTCTTCCTTTTCTAGGTCTTTCCTTGCTAATCTAATACAGGGAAATGGAAAATACATATATGTAATGGAACTGGCCTTTTTATTGGCAAGCAAATTTTATCTGAGACAGGAAGGCGAAACATTAAACTCTGTAGGAAACAAAAACAAAAAGAAATGAAAAGGAGTAGACCCAACTGTCCTAAAGACAAATGCTATAAATGTGGAAGCTAAGAATAAATACAGATGTGTGCATGAGGACCTGTTGATGGTGTGAAATATCATGCCAGTCTTGTGTTGATGAACCCCTAGATCTCAGCTGTTGAGGATGTTTTACGAGGTTGTCAAATCGTTGAGCTCTGAGACCTATCTGAAGGGCTGTGTCATTAGGAGTATGTACGCTCAGAGTTTGAGGGTATGTACCTTCAGAACAGCCCAGAGGATACCAGGGAAGTAGTGGCTAACACATCATTGGCTGAGTGGATTTCCCAACTGTAGTCTTCTTCCTTCGCCTCCTTGCTCTTATGTATTGTTCAGAGTCTCGACATAGATGCTTAAAGCATCATGTCTAGGACTTACCATTGCATTTAGTTTAGGTACACTGTGTTCCCTACACCTTACCCAAAACTAGCAACTCACCTATCTCTTTAGGAACTGTTCTTGCTTGCCACCCCCCAACGTAAAACAAAGAGAACATTGCCTTTGTTGCATTGCCGTCTATCGTGTCAATAATCATTGTCTTTGGGGAACCCTTGAACTAATCCATGCTTTGCCATAAGCTATGAATATCAAAACTTGACAAACTTCTGGACAGGTGACAGGAAGATAGTTCCTGGTAGACCCATGTAAGATGGCTATTTCAACTGCAAATCCATTTGGCTGACATAGAGAAATGTTGGGACATCAGTAAAAGGGTTGAGGTCAGTTTAAGCATCCATCCACCATCTTGAAAAATGACACTACATAAAATCTTTCAACTAGGGATTTGTTTTTATAGTTTTTACCATTAACTACCACATGTATTTCAAGGGGAGTGCTGCAGTTCCTTGGTTGGCGTTTCAAGTTCACAGAGATACTGCTGTCCTGTCTTGAGGACTGCAGCCTGTGCACACTAGGAGATAGAAAGTAGATGGAATTTACTGTTTGAGTTAGAAATGCCACTTTTCATTTTTTTTTCCATATCCTTATAGACAGGTTGGTTTTGCCCTCTTGAGAAGGATCATGCCTCTATATCTAATGAATCTGCTATATAAGAGGTTTTAGTATTCACTCTGCCCTCTGAATGCTGCTCCCCACCCCCACCCCCACCCCCATCACTGTAACCAAATACCCAACAGAAACAAAGAGAGGCTTGGCTTATGGTTTCTGGGGGTTGAGCCCCTATTTGCTTGGTTCTCTGTATACAGATAGGACTCAATAGTGGAAGAAACATACTATGGAGAAGTGTTCACTGCATGGATGACAAGGAGGTAGATGTTACAACAGCAACTAGCTATGGATGACACCCTCCCAGGCTTGTCCAGCTTTGATATTCCTAGCCTCTGGCCAAAGGTGGATTAGTTCAAAGGTTCCCCCAAAGAGGATGATTAGTGACACACTGGAATAGATAGTACTCATGGCAATGCAAAAGAGGCAATGTTCTATTTGTTTTAGAAAGATCACCAAACCAACAGTGCATTTGCCATTGCTTCCCCTGGTAGCCTCTAGACTGATCTCAAGGCAACTCAAAATCTGAAAGTAGCCACAATACTGTGGACAGAGAAAGCTCTAGAAGTATGCATTCTGGCTCCGGGAACAGAGAAGGTAATGATTTACACTTAAAAAGAATGGGGGACATTAGTGTGGTTTGTCCATTCTTTCTAGCTACTTCTTTTTGTCCCTTTGAGCCCAAGTCACCCAAAGGGACCAGTAGCAGGTGTGACAATGTGAACCAGAAGGTGAAAGGAGGTAGGAGATTCTGTCATGGGACCTTGGTTCCGGGAGAGGGAAAGTCAAGCCCTGTTGCTTCTGTCTCTCTTTCTACTAGGCAACCTTCAATAGAGTCATGGATGTAGAAAGTCTACAACAAAATGGAATATCCAAAAATCTCAGTTTCCTGGCTAGAGCATCTAGAAAGGACTGTTGGGATCTGATAACATTGCAGAGATCAAAGAGAAAGAACTTGGGAAAGCAGCCTCATTGAACAATTTATGAACTCACAGGTATACCCTACATTGTGTCCAGGAAAGACTGACTCTTCATAGCAGACACTGACTTTGAGAATTAAAGCACCATGCACTCTGAGACCGATACAGGACCAATCCAAGCTGCATATCTAAGACTTGAAAGTAAAGAGCAAAACTGAATTCACAATACAAAGAAGTCGGGGAAGCATGTGTAGCCTAAACCAAACTCAATTAGATGCTGACCAAGACTTAAAAAGGTTCATAGATGGATAATAAAAGAGTAAAAATATCTAGGCTACAATAAAAAGTAAGAGTAACCAAGAAAGCTAGCATGGGAATACAATTGGCAGATGCCAGTATTCCCATGATAAAAGATTCTCCTGCAATGAGCTGACAGTATAGCATTCACAGACATGTTCTACAGAAGATCACATTTGTTAAGTAGAAAGAAAGAGAAGAAAGGAAAAGAAAAGAAAATTATAAATAGAGAAAAATAGAAATAGAAATACTAACAAGCCAACTCCCTTATTAAAGAAAGAAAAAAGAAAACTAAAACTGGGAGAAGGAAGGTGGCCCCGCAGTTAATCATGCCTGCTACGTCATCATGAGCACTAAAGTGCGGACTCCAGCCATGGAATAAGATGGATGGTCCACTCGAGATATTAGAAAGGAACAGAGACAAGAGGATTTCCAGGGCTTGCTAGATTCCAGCCTATCCAAAATACAAACTCCAGGCTCAGGGAGAGACTATGTCTCAAGGGAATCATGTAGAGAGTGACAGAGAAGGACTCAGTGACATGTCTGGTCTTTGCTTGCACTCACAGATGTGCATGCACACACATTAATGAATGAATGAATGAACAAGCGAACAAATAAATGTTAATAAAGAATAGAATTGAAAATTCAGAATTGAAAAACATTGTCACTAAAATATTAAATGGATAGATTCAACAGACTGAAGATAGAGGAAAGAGTCAATTACTTTAAATACTAAAAATACAAACTGCATGGTTTGAGCAACAAAAAAAAGCATTTAAAAATTTCAAACAGGAAAAAAAGCATTTAAAAAATTCAAACAGAAAGTTTGAGTCTTGTGGAAGAAAGAAAGAAGGAAAGAAACAAAGAGAAAGAGAGAGAGATATAAGAAAAGAAAAAAGGAAAAGAAAAAAGAGAACAAAGAAAGAAAACAAAAGATTCTTCATTCATGGCCTGGTTATCCTAGGAGAGCAGAGGGGAGGGGTGGTACAGAAAAGAACACAACTAAAACCCAGTTTCACCAAAAGACAAAGCTAGCATTTCAGCAATCTTAGTAAACTCCACAAGAGGAACCCAGAAGAACAATGCCAACCCAAGCTCATTAGAAAGACAACAGAAACCTGGAGTCAAGAAGGTCCCCAATGGGATCCAGAGAAAGCTACCTGCAGGGGCTAACAGGAATTTCTCATGACAAAGAAAAACTTTTTTTTTTTAAGTTCTGGAAGAGGAGAACTGTTTTCTCAGAATTCTATCTCCACCAACAAAGTTGTTCAGGGAGGCTGACAGAAGGCCCTCTTAGGCAAGAGGACAGTGCTGGTTGCCAGGAAAGGCTCCAAGGGAGCTCACTGTCAAAACTGACACAACAGAAATGACAACAGGAGAGTTGGGCCACCAGCGAAATACAGAAATACAGAGAGCATAAGCTTTGGGATGAATACAAAAGACAGCATTTGGCCAAAAACATCACCAAGTATATAACATGGAACACGCTACAGGGGCCATGCTAATGGGATGATAAGGGACCAGGATGGTAAAGTTTTTGTATTACATGTGAACAGGTAAATGTTAGTACCCTAGGTTTGCTAGAGAGACACCACAGATAAAATATAGCATTAAAATTCTAGAATGAAAACAGACACTAATAATTGCAGGGCTCATCTATATAATGGCTACATAAGATGTGTGATAGGTATGAGTACAAATATTGAAAATGGGTATATAATCTCACATTTATTAGCTGCACTAATAAATATATTAATTAAATAGCTTTCAAGACAGTGGCCAAATAACCTCAAATAAAAGAGGAGAGAACACAAAGATACAGTTATCAATCATAAGCAACCAATAAAATAGTGAGACCAGCCGGGCAGTGGTGGCGCATGCCTGTAATCCCAGCACTTGGGAGGCAGAGGCAGGCGGATTTCTGAGTTTGAGGCCAGCCTGGTCTACAGAGTGAGTTCCAGGACAGCCAGGGCTACACAGAGAAACCCTGTCTCGAAACCCCCCCCAAAAAAAACAAACCAAACAAATTAATTAATTAATTAATTAATTAATTAAAAAAACAGTGAGACCAAATCCAAATATATTGATTTTTGAGTCATAAATAAACATAATGCAACTCATGGATTAACAAAAATTCAAAGTAGACTTTTAAAAAGTGACTATGGCAGGGGTGGTTATAAAAGGAAATAACTTAGATTTAAAGATGTAGTTGGGTTCAAATGTTACCAAAAGGGAACAGATATGGATTTGTGGGTGAGGGAATAGTTCAGAGGAGGTCGACAAAACACTAAGAAATAAAAGGTTTAGAACCTATAGAAACTCATATCTGAAGTAGCCTTCAAAACAAAATTACAAGGATAAATGGAGACAAAATTTCCCCAGGGAACAATAAGTCCATCAAAACAACTCAATAGTACAAATTTTCACAGATTAAATACCCCTAATCTAGGGAAAAGGGCATGTGGGACCTTTGGGGGTGGGGAACCAGAAAAAGGGAAATGAATTGTAAATATAGAATATATCCAATAAAAAAAATAAAAAATAATAAAAAAAAAACTCCAAAGTACTCCAAAATCTGAAAAATGTGTAACACTGACATGACATTCCAAGAAAAGTAAAAGAAAACCTACTGTCCTAAA
The DNA here is from genome assembly GCA_964023405.1 of Apodemus agrarius. Lineage (NCBI taxonomy): Eukaryota > Metazoa > Chordata > Mammalia > Rodentia > Muridae > Apodemus > Apodemus agrarius. Next base: position 87,145,677 of record OZ030013.1, read on the forward strand.
ACTCTTCCATGTCCAGAATCAATTGAGAACTGTATGCAGTTGCCTTTGGGGCATATGTGCAAAATACATGTCTAACATAAGTGAATTCTGTGGTTTGGTTTGAATCTTATCACTAAGATAGCTCAGTGTGTCTGTACACATATTCTAAAATCTGGAAAAAATGTGGGAGGACTCTTGACCACACTGGAAATTAAGCAACACACTTCTAAATGATGAATTGACCAAACTACAGCAGACTGAGTCCATATCTATATTAGTTTTCTCATGGCTGGGACAAAAATCCTGGCCAAGACAACTTAAAAAAGGAGGCATTGACTTGGGTTCCCAGTTTGAGGGGATGTAAATGGTATAGACACTATGACTGATGGTTTGGCAATTTCTTATAAAGTTAAACAGAAACTTGTCCTTATAAATCAGCAATCCTATTTCTATGCATTTGCTCACACAAGCTTCCATACTAATATTTATCCCACCACCACACCCAAGAAACTAGGAGAAGCTAATCACTGTTTCCTGAATGAACTGATGATACCATCAATTTTGACAAATTTTGGTCCAGCCATAAAAATGTTGGATCATTTAGTAATCAGAAGGAATGGTGTCTTAATATCTGCAACAACATAGAGGGGGCTTTAAAAAAAATGACTCTGAAAGAAAAAAAGTTTATTGCTTGACACTTCCATAAGACTTGCCAGAAAACATGGAACTATAGTGAAAGAGAATGAAGCCCAGATCCTCAGAGGGTTTAGAGGGAATGCGGGCCTTGGAAACTATTGTGTATTCTGTAGTGAGGTGATATATGGCCCTACACGTATGTGTCAAAAATGTGGCACTGGAATTGGATGGGAACAGTCATTCCAGAGCATTCACGGGACCATGTACTTAAGGATTTTCCTGTAATGCAGAACAGCCAGAGAAATGCTGGATCTAGCAAGCAGATTTCTATTTATTTCACAGCTTCACCCTCTGCACCCCGAATGGTTTCAGTCACTTGAATGCATTTTTCCTATGATCTTAAGAGGTTGGAGAGGATTAAAGCTGGACATATATTTTCTTCTTCTAGAAAATTCTTTTTGCCTTTTGTTACACTACTTATCCCTCTGGCTCTGGCTTCCCCTTCTCTGACATCTTCCAGGTGCTAAAACCTGTGTATTGCACTCTGATGCCCTCACCCTTCCTTTAGATGGTCAGGACTGGGCTATTTAATCTTCCTTTCAACCCTACCCTCTGAACAAATATACTACCAAACTCCTTCCAATTTGGTTAAAGCACTCGACTTAAGCAGGAAATCCTTCCATATGAGAAGGTGTCATAATCTCAGAAGAAATACATTCCTGGGTCATTTTCACACTAAAGACCACATAGAAAAGGGGAAAGAACATGAGTTTCCCACTTTATTTTGAAACTGTATTTACTTGTGTATGTGTCTGGGTGCATGCCTGCCTGCTTGTATATATACATCCAAGTGCAGTGCCCACAGAGGCCAGAGGGTATCCGATACCCTGAAACTGGAGGTACAGACATGTCCTGAGCTGCCTGATATGAGTGCTAAAAACTGAACCAAGGGCCTCTGCAAGAGCAGCATATGCTCTTAAATGCCATGCTATTTTTCTCTAGCTCAGAAAACTATTTTAAATTTTATACTTCAATACTTTGACCAAGTTGATAGAAAATCCAGGGTATCACTTTTACAAGTATTGCAAAGTAGTTTCTGTTTTTAGGAGCTATTGATTTCAATGTATATGAGCAGTGTTCGAAGTCGAGACATTTCTCTAGGGAAAGCAGTATACACCAGTAGAAAGAGACATGAGCTAGCATCATGTTGTGAACTTCAAGGCCTGGCTCTATCATTCCCCAACCATCTGGGCAGACCAAAGTGAGAATCTTTAGTAACTTCTTGCTCTCAAAGAATCACAGAACCCAAACCACTTTCTTCTGGTCAGAGAGTGTAGCTTCTTTGCGCTTGTCAAAATTTCCAGGTGTCATTCAAAAAAAAAAATGCTTACCCTCTGGTCAAGTGGAAATTAATTTTAATAAAAAAAATATTTGCCTTGCCTGGAGGGATGGATGGCTCAGAGTTTAAAAGCACTAGATGCTCTCTTGCAAAGGACCTGAGCTCCGTTTCCAGCACCCATATTGGGGTAAGGTCAACTCCAGGAGATCTGATGTCCTCCTCTGTCTAGCCTCTGCAGGCACTATATACATGTAGTTAAAAACACAGACAATCAGATGCACCCCCACCCAAAAAAAAAAAAACAAAAAAGAAAGAAAATAGAGAAATAAAGTTGTTAAACTTATAACCTCAAAAGGGCTATGAAAACCGAGAGGACACAGATAATCTAAAGTTCATGACAGAATACCCACCATATTCTTTCAATGGCAACTCTTGGGTTTGTACTCCTCCATGCAGAGTAGTTGCCTGGAAGTTCAAAACTCCTCCTCACTGCTCTGCATGGACTCACTCTTGGTATGGCTGGACTACTAACCAGCAGACTTCAGCGAATCTGAAGTCATAGTCTGTATTTCTTGCTTGAATTATTATTAACAGTGATGTGGAGGAAGGAAGAGAAAGAAGAGGAAGAGGGGGAGAAGAGGATGAGGCAGCTGGAGGAACAGGGGAGCCAGGCGACGCCTGTGACGTCTAGGTGTACGTAGGAACATATGCAATCAATTAATAGTTTCTCAAAAGGCTCCATTTAATGTCAATAGGCCTGATCAAGGAGATAGTCCTCATTGTACGTCAGTGACAAGATCCTGGCAGATGATGGGGGCCAGAGAGAGTCACAGTTTCTCCTGGGTTGTCGCATTAAGCCTCGGCTGTTGTGGCTTTTGTGGCTCCGCACCCCCTGAGCACAGACTCGGTGTGTGTTATGGAATCTTTTTGCCCTGCCTTCCCTCTTTGTTCAGTCCACGCCAAGAGCTAAGTAAAAGAATCCATATGCGATTACAGCTATAAAACCAAAAGGAAAATATTAGATGAAAATATAACATTTTGGGGTTTCTAAGTTTGTTTTACCTTTAATGCTAGGCAGACAGTTTACACAAATCATTTTGCTGCAAAGTAAAGAATAATGAGTTAAATGTGTTCCCTGTCACCATCAATCATGTAGGTTTGCCTTTGACTGACCGAGCACATAAGACACATGAAATAACTTTCTAATCGTGTTAGAGGGAGGGGGTAGGGGACGATGGAGCGAGCGCTGAAGCTTCTTTATTTTATTCAGAAGTTCCATTGACATTTTCTGGCAATCTTCTTACATGCTGCACGGCCTTCTCTTTGCTAATAATGTTTGCCTTGAGAATTTGTAAAGGTCTGAGAACTCCTTAATTCAATGTTCTAGAAATTACCAAGGCCATAGGGGAATGGAATCCCTGTTAATAGCGCCACGGATTGCTTCTCTCTTTATTTGAAATAGTTTGCATGGAAGCTACTCAACTTTAAGTTGAGCATGAGAGATCGTGGGCAGAGATGGCGATGCTGGCGGGGCCACATCTTGTGGCAAGGCCTCTGATCTAGAGAGACTAACGTAGGAAGGAAAAGCGAAAAGCGTACATGATGGTGTTGGCCCAAATGAGGTCCTGAGATTTAGTAAATGTGTTTCAATTTCAGGGTGTTTATTTTGATTTGTAAATTTAAACAACACAGTGACTATATTTTCTGGCAGTCACGATGGTTTATAACCAAATCTAACCAGCTTCTTTGCAAGCCTTGCCAAGGATTATAAAGCTTTGCATTTCAAGCTTCTACGCTGAGATGAAGCTCTTTAATTGGGCCAGTGAACCACATACAGTAGCAGAGGAAGACATTTCAGAACCCAAATCATACCAAATTCTAAGTCCCTGTTAGTCTGGGCCCCACACCCAGCTATCTAAAACATAGACAGGCTATGCTAAGCTGAAATCTACTCTTCATTCCTTCATTCACCCTTGCATTTAATATGTATTTACAGAGGGTCCTGCAAGTAGCCCTGGCATCCCAGTGCCTCCATTTAATGAAGGAGAAGAGAAATAAACAAGAAACAGTACCACGGCGGAAGAGTCGACAAATAGACAAAGCTGGCTAAGAGGAACAAGGAGACCTGTGTCTGTGGATTGAGCAAGCCAGGGTGATGGAAATTTCTAAAATGCAATTCTGCTATGTTACCACATGGAAATCTTATCACGCTAGGGAGAGAAGAACATCTACATCGTGCCCAGGGAACAGCGACATCTGCTCTCTAAGAAGCCAGCAGAGCCCCAGAAAAAGTTCTAGACTTAGTTTCTTCTTGATTCCCTATAATTTCCCAGAAAAGCAATCGAAGTATCAAGTGCCCCTTAATAGATGGTGTCCTGTTGGGGATGGTGGCATGTGCCTTTAATCTTAGCACTCAGGAAGTAGAATCAGATGATCATGAGTTGAAGACTGTACTAACCTAAATTATATAGTAAGACCCTGATTCTAAAACAGACAGACAGACAACGAAAGAAAGAAAGAAAGAAAGAAAGAAAGAAAGAAAGAAAGAAAGAAAGAAAGAAGGAAGGAAGGAAGGAAGGAAGGAAGGAAGGAAGGAAGGAAAGAAAGAAAGAAAGAAAGAAAGAAAGAAAGAAAGAAAGAAAAAAGAAAAAAGAAAACCACAAAGGCATGGTAGATTGCCTACATGTACAAGGTCTTAGGTTAAGAGCCAAAGCACAGAGGTAGAGAGATGGCTCAGTGGTTAAGAGCACTGACTGTTCTTCCAGAGGTCCTGAGTTTAATTCTCTGCAACCACATGGTAGTGTCTCACAACCATCTTTAATGGGATCAGATGCCTTCTTCTTGTGTGTTTAAAGAGAGAAGCAGGTACTCACATAATATAATAGCCTTAAGAAAAGGATCCAAAGTACCAAAAGGAAAAAAAATGAGGTGATATAAAACTTTATAGACTGAGGAGTTCAATAGTATGGAAGATAAAATTTCCAAAGATGATTCAGAAACAATGTCAATTATCTGACTTAGAAAATAAGTGAGGATTCTTATGGTACCAGTAAGGTTCTGTTTCTTAATCTGTGCCAGGGATACATGGGAGTGTTGAGATGATGAATGTTTAACAAATTAAACATCCATTACAAATGCACTTTTCTGTTTGTGTATTCTAAATAAAAGTTTGCTTTTAACACTTTTATAAAAACAGTCTGATGTTTTTAAAGATGGACTTGCTGAAAATTTTTATTTCAAGCAAAGACAGAAGGGTTTGGTAGAAATCAAGCATCTACTTAGGAGAAGAACATTCTAGATAGAGGGAACCCTGCAATTATAAATCCTAATGCAGTAAAGGGAATATGAGAGACACAAGGTGCAGGACAGCACTTGGTCCACTGGGGTCAACACGATCACAGGAACCTGACTGCTTAGTACCTGGTAGCCAATGCTTTGAATTTGGTTTTGAGCCAACTGGATGACATGGGAGACTTATGCAAAAGGTTGACATGATCTCATTCGTGCTTGGGAAACTTGTTTGAGAAAAAAAGCTGAGTCTAGACTTGAGCATCCAGAAGGCTCGAAGCCACAGAAATCATGGTGGTTCTTTGGATCTATCAGTAAGAATGAAATTGGTGGCAAGTACTCAGATTTTTGTCCCTATTTTCCAGGTCGAATCAGGGTGTCTGGCTGATTGAATATGGTCCTTGAGGAGGGTTGGGGTGGGGAGCCAAAGTTAACCCTAAAGGTAAGTACTGGGAAGGATGGCATTGACAGTTGTGGATGGTGACATGGGACAGGGAAGGCTCACAGGCAAGAACAGGGACTCACTTCTGGAAATGCCAAATCTGAGAGGAGATGCAGCATTCAAATGGGAATGCTGTACCACATAAATCTGTGAGCCTGTCTGTCTATCTAAATGATTTTAAAATATTGTATGTTCCCAAGGAAGCAAGGGTAACTACTGCATTGGTAACTGCTCTACCCAGGTGAGAATCTGTGATGGCATCCCATTCTCGTGAAGCCACTTTTACTTTGATTGGCATCACCCATGGCTGGTGGAGACAACAACATTTGTTTATCACAGTCTTCTCTGCGAGTTTAAGTTCCAAGACAAAGAAGTCTTCCTTACCATTCTCTCCTTGACCTCAGCCTTATCAGTTGCAACTCTGGCCTGACCAGAGATCCTGACAGTCCCTACACTCCCACATGCTGACCTAGAAATGGGCTGTTGAGTTTATGCCCAACAAGAAATAAGAGTAGGTTGGTGTGATAGATAGTTTTGTTAACTCGACTGGGTCATGACTTTTCCAGATATTTGTTCTAAGCAAAGCCGTGAAGGTATTTATGGATGCAGTTAATATTTTTGAGATGGCAGAGTATGGGCGATTATGTTCCTTCTGTGGGTGAGCCATATCCAGACCATCAGAAGCTGTAACACAAACTAGGAGTCATTAGGAATGTGTTTGTTCTCTCTGCGTGAACTGGGACTGAAACCTATACTAAGTCTCCTTATTTTCAGGGCTTCAAACTTCTTGACACCATCCCTGTGGCTCTCCAGCAGCTCCAGGGCAGACATTGTCACTCAGCTTTTATGCCAAGTGAATCAACTTGTTCTAATCAATATCTCCCTCCCTTGGTTACAGACAGAGAGATGATAGAGGCATGCATTGATTAAGGATGGGTACACATCCGGAGACGTCTCAAGTGGGAAATTTCATCATGTAAACATCAAAGTATGTATGTATCCAAACCAAAATAAAAATAGACAGCACTACATGATATGGGACTCCTACCATATATGCAGTCTGTCAATGTATGAAATACCATTATATGATACATGATTACATGTACATACATACACATTCACACATCACATACTCAGTTCATTGGCTTTGACAGATAGCCCTAGTCCTTAAGTCAGGCTTCCTGAGAGCCCAGATCATTCTTGAACTTATTATGGTCTAACCTAAGTGAACTTCTCACCTGTCTGATGCAGTGACTCTGACCCTTAAAAAGCTGGCCAGAAAAAAAGGTGAACAAGACTCATTGGCAAGACTATGTAAATACGTGTCCATACCATTCTCATCAGAATAGAAGATTCCTGAATCTTACCAGTGCTTCCAAGTCATAAGTTTGTGTGTTGCCTGAAATAAAGTTGAGATATATGTGTTTCTGGAATCTCTATCGAATCAACGGTTTCAAAAGAAAAAAAATGAAACCCAGAAACTAAAGCTACACACTAAGGTGGCTATACATGCTAAGGAATTGTCTCATCCTTTATTTCATTTTGGTGGCCTTGGGGACAAACCTGGAACTGATTCCCAGGGTTTGTCAATCTAAGCTACCTGCCTGTTCCTTTGTTACTGCATAGTATCTGCCATCATAAAGTGATACTAGTGACAGTGCCATGTGTATATATAGGCCATTAGGAGAGTAAAAATAATATTGACACAATATTAAGTTCAAGGCTTTAAAAGTAGATAGAATTCAGTATATTTGGGCAATTATTCAAAGGTCTTTATTTGCAGCTCCTAGACCAGATTTTATACATGAACTTATACAAACACAAAGCAGCACATACAATCCAAACTAAAGATACTAAAAGGATGCACTTTAGTTGGGCATGGCTGTGATAAAATATCATGATCAAGACAACTAGAAAAGGGAGCATTTATTGGGTTTGCATTGTCAGAGGGAAAGTCCATCATGGCGGAAAGGCATGGCATAAGCGCTAGGCACAGCAGCCAGAGCCAGAAGCCGAGAGATCCATGGGCATGAAATAGAGATGGCAAATCAGAAGTCACTGCGGCTGTGAACTCTCAAAGCCTGTCCCCCAGTGACATACTTCCTCAGGCATGGCTGCATCTCCTACAACCATCCCAACAGTGTCTCCAGCTGGGGACCAGGTGTTCGACTCTCCGAGCCCCTGGAGGGCATATTCTCCTTTAAGACACCACACTAGCATTACGTATTTTCTCCATTCTCACAACTGACTTCCTGACAGAGATACTGCAGATTACATGCCATGCTATAGGGTATACTCTCGTGTGTGTGTGTGTGTGTGTGTGTGTGTGTGTGTGTGAAATGAAAAACTGGCAGAGTTTTTTTCTTCTGGTAAGAATAATAGCTCAATTCATAAAAATGGAAGGTCAAGGCCCAACAGGAAACTCTACAGGTAGAACAGGAACTTAAAACTGCATAGACTAAAAACAAAAACATCCCTCCCAACCCCTCGCCACGCCCAATCAATGGTCTTAAATCCTGGCCCACTTACTGAGGGCTGATGTGATGGCAGACAGGCTACACAAGTCTATTGTCTTGGTCTTTCCAGAAGACATTAAGGAGACTCTCCCTGAAATCTGAGAGGCCAGTGAAAGGAGATCAGAGAGTGGGGAGTAAACAGGATATCCCAGGCCAGGAGACAAGTCCCAGGCACCAGAACATTTGCTGGCTCTGATTAACAGACATCAAGGGTGAAAATGAATTCTTGTGGGGAAAAAAAAATGCTTACCTTGCCTTGCAAACAGCCACAGAGCTATAGAACCCCTGGGTACCAAGTTGGGCTTCTTTTAGAAAGGTATTGGATGTGTGGTTAGTGTGGATTTATAAATACCAGCACATCTTAACAGTAGGGGAAATGCATCGAAGCATAAATGGAATAGGTTAAGGATGAAGAACCGTAAGGGGGAAAACAAAAAGCCCAAAATGTCTACAATAATTATCAAAGTGAAATAATGTATCACTCCTACAAAGGTGAGTTAAAATATCAATAAGTTCCAAACTATTCAGGTCGATTCAGGTTAACATATCTAAATGAGGACTGGGTTTTAGAAGGCAGTGGGTCAGGGGACTCGAGGTTCAGATCTTTGAGAGTGACTGGAATAGGAAAAAGTAATTATTCACATGTATTTTTTTTTCTCATCTCCAGTCTAGGCCCTGTTTGCAAATCCTATATTCATTCCAGTAGCACCCCCTTCTGCTAAACCTTGCTATCTTCAGTTTTGCCCTTGGACTTTTGGTCCCATACATAATAAGAGGCTCCTATGACAACTGCTGTACTTCTGCCTATGACACATCTACACCGCTAGTCTTGTTTATCTTACTCCTTTGAGCAGACGCAGAGTATACTATTTTCTGCAGAACCAGGAAACAGACACAACCTGCTCAGGGCAAGGGAAGTTAGTTCACTTCTCCCTTTGGCATCTAGAAACATTAAATGGTCACAAAGGATAAAGTGCTGCCAAAACCCTGTCCTGGTGGAAGTGCTGCGGAGTTCGCTGCCATAGGATGTGGGGGCATTGGGGAAGGAAGTGATTTCTGTAAATAAGAATCCATTTACACATTCCATCCTCCACCTATATTCATCCCAGACAAAAACATGCAAATGCTTTGCAATAACATAGAAAACACACCAAGGAGTGGATAACAGTATGATTTTCGCCAGGTCCCAACATGGTTCTAGGATTGAGGGATAAACATACACAGATGACAATATAGAATGATGAATGCATTAAATAAGACTGTCCCTACTCTAAATTTTAAAATATAGGAAAGGAAGTCATGTCATTTGTAGGCTATGTCCTTAGCAAAGTCTAACACAAAGACTACCTCCATGTCAAAAGGTCATATTCAAAAAGCTGCCTCCAAACATGGGAGAGCTGGCCCTGTACAGAAATAATGCAGTCATGTAACCCTGGGAGGCAAATGTGTTTCCACTTATACCAGGGCCCGGTCCAGCCTTTCCCACAGGCTCTTCCTAAATAGGAACTTGGCAATGGGATTAGCAGAGCTGGAAGGAACGTCCTTGGCTTTAGAGGTGAGGCCCATCAGGGTCCCAAGGAAAGTCAGGCAGAAGTTCTCCCTGCTGGTAATAACACTGTAGAATCAGTGTCATATCCATTTTATTAATTTTCTTGACAGGCAGATCTAGTTACCATGCAGGCACCACAAAATCAAAACATACGCATGTCAAGTGGCCCCATCTGTGGTGGGGCTTTGCCAAGGCCCATGTCACATCAACACAAGGAAGGCAGAATCCAGTCCCTCTGAACATGTGCTGGGTCCTATGAGCAAACCTCTGCTGGAAGAAAACCACCAGGGCTCCACTGAAAGAGCCAGGGCGGTTTTCCTGGTGACAGTTCGTTATCCTAGGGCTGGCCTCCTTGGATTGAACAGACAAGTCCTGGGAGACACATGGCTACATCTGGCTTTGGTGTCCCATCTCTAAACACAGACCTCCCTGTGACTCCCATTTTGCCTGCATTCAGTTTCATCTAAGCAGGACAAAAGGAGCTGGATTAAAGACGACATCTAGAGGCACGCAGTGACTTGATTTGTAACTGGGTTTGAACTTGGAAGTTCTGTGGAGCTGAAGTCTATGGGCCCCGAGTAAGCACGAGAGAACGTATTTCCAATCAAGCTGTCATTCACTATGAGCTCTGCTACAATGATGACAAGCAGGCTCCAACAGGAGTCATTCTCGAAGTCGTACTATGAGAACTACAATTGGCTAAACAAGGCCAATGGCATTGGTACAAAGGTAAAGACCTGACAGACACATTCCAGCTCTAAGGAGCATAGTCCATGGATGTGGTGTGCCACCTCGCCTGCCTAAATCCACACTCCAGAGAGTTGCTTAGTCAGTCACCTAGGTGCAGAGGCACTCAAGGCCCAGGGCCCTAGAGAACAGAACGGGTTGGGTTCATTCGCTCCCCTACTAGTTGGTCCAGCAGCCATCTGGAGACTGGGAGTGGCTGTCCAGTGAGCTCTGACAGGGAGATGAACACATCCAGACTGCACGTCTCTTGGGGTAAAGACTCAGTTCATCTTTTCTTTCTCCATTCAAATAGCCATGGCATGTCAGCCTTACTGGCCTCCTTGATTGTGCAGAAGTAAATAAATGAATTATGTTGTTGGGGTTTGGGCTTCGGCACAAACACATGGTCTGCATTTATCCACACAGTGAGAGGTCCACCAGCCACTTGATATAAAAGAGGAAAATGATAATTCTTTTCTTTAGGCACTCTGGTGCCATATGGAATGTATATAAATCATATTTTTGTTTTAACAGCGGAGGCTTTGTTGATAGATAAACATGTGGTTTATCTAAAAAAAGAGAGAGAGAGAGAAAGAGAGGATTGCGCTTTGAACAATCATTTAATGGCCACGGATGTGCCAAATAAAAATAAAAACATAATTTTGAAAGGAGCTGGCCTCTTTCCCAAATCTGTAACAAGGAATTTCTTCTCAACCAGAGAAGTTAAAGCCCGTCGATCTGTTTTGAGTTTAAGTTGTGCTGTACTCAACCCCACGACAAATGGAATCCTAGGCTAATGTGCTCTAATAAGACAAGACGTTACCTTTATGAATGACCTCATAGAGAAGAGATTGGCAAGCATTGTGGAGAGGCCTTGAGCCAGACAGCTCTGGGCTATGAAACCCAACTTGAGCTCTGCAAGGCATATTGCGTCATCACCCTCTTTCCAGTTCCAGCTGGGGATGTTGAGCAGATGGGCCTGTGGGAATAACAAGAGGTATGAGACCCTGTCCTGCTCCATGGCTGAGTGTCTGAAATCTCTTCTGGGAACTGCTGTGTAGTCCAAGGACACCAGGTCATCCAAACTCATCCTTTCTTCTCGCTGCCTGGTTCGAATGACTGTTGTTAGGTTCTACACTTCCGGTTGAGCAGACTTTGGCTTCTTGGCAACACTGCTTCTACACTTACCAGGCCCACATCCTCCTCTCAAGTTTGCTTTTAGCCAGATTCGCCCCAGAGAGGATTTTTTTTCCCTTGTGAGACACACCAGCCCCCAGCATTAAGAAGTCTAGTTAGCTTGTTTTTAAAGTGGCTCTCAAGTATTATCAGATTGCCAGATGCCTGTGTGTCTGCATTCTCTTGTATTTTTTCCTGCCTTCTCAATAATCTAGATTAGTGATATCTCAAACTTAAGTGGGTACCTGCATACCCTGCAATGTGTACAAAAACTACAGGTTGTTGCCCCCACCACCACCCCCCACAGTGTGTTAAGTTTCTAATGAGTAGATCTGGGGTGGAGTTGGAGAACCTGTAACTCTACATGTGGGAGGAAATGCTGCTTCTCTGGAGGCCACTGTACAGCACAGACACACACATCCCACAATCTCTCTCAGATGGCCTGATGGCATGATTAGGTCAGAGCCCAACTCCCAACCCCAGAGGCATGCTCACAATTATTTGTCAGTGCCATGCAGTGGAGAGGTGTACGTGGCAGAATGAGTGAAAAGGCTGAAATTCAGGAAGTTCTCTAGTGTTTGGAGATTTACAAATAACAACAATAACAAGAGGAGAGAGTTACAAGATCTGGATGTCAGGGTCAACACTTACACTCAAAAATACTGACTACATAAGTTTGAAACAAGAAGACAGACCTGAGAAAGTGTATGAGAGAGAGGGAGAAAGAGAGAGAGATTGGGGGGAGGAGAGAAGGAGAGAGAAGGAGAGAGAAGGAGAGAGCAGGAGAGAGCAGGGCACAGAAGTTATGTGCATAGTTAACTGAATCCTCTGCTGGAGACCAGGGGATACACAACACACAGAAAGCCACAGTGTCAAAAGCAAAGGGAAAAGTCTCTATTCTATTTTATTTTATAGAATAGGCCACATTCGTTCCACAGGATTTGGTCCAGTTTTTGTTGTTTTGTTTTGTTTTCTGTTTTTTGAGACAGGGTTTCACTGTGTAGCCCTGGCTGTCCTGGAACTCACTCTGTAGACCAGGCTGGTCTTGAACTCAGAAATCCACTTGCCTCTGCCTCCCAAGTGCTGAGATTAAAGGCGTGCACCACCACTGCCCGTCGATTTGATCCAGTTTTAACAATCAAACTTGAAGAGGGAAGTGACCAATTGAATAATGGCCAGAGGACAATAAGAAAAGTTTTCTGGAAAAGATCTCATGAGAAACAGTAAAAAGACCCAGAAATGCTCAAGATACGGAGGGACATCTTTGGGGACAGAAGATGGTCATCACATCTGGATGCCTCAGGTCCTTCTATGTCATGATTAGCTTTACCATACTCAGTTCTTGAAGCCAGTTCTAGGACTTTCCTGATATATGTTAAAGACAACAAAGGGTTTTGGCCTGTCTCACAAAGAAACTTTCTAAGGATGAAATTTGTATAATAAATAGAGAATATTCTTTTTTAAAAAGCATGAGGTCTTTATGCCTAACAATTAGCATTTTTCCAAGATGCTATAATAAATCATGCTTTGTAGAGGAAGTTGACCCAGAGTCTAAGTCCCTGTATAGTCCAAGATTCTATAACTCTAAAATTATTTCTCCCCAATGTACCAGCAAACTGGAGCAGCAAGAGAGGCTTTCCTTTACTTTTGGAGCAAGAGAGGCCAGTTGCAATAGAAGGATGGATGACTCCATTGCAGAAACAAAGGGCAAAGCCCAGACTTCTTTGCTCTTCTTGGAGAAACCCCACTCTTGTGAAATGCCTGCTTGCAAAATCCACCCCTGTGACAGTCTCCAATCCTGAGCCAGCAGTGGTTAATGCTGGAAGAATGACTGCCTGTTCCCTAACCCGGGTAAAACAGGCCTGTGTGTGGGCCAAAGAGAAGTGTGACTTGTGTGGAGCTGAGAACCAGAGGGGTTTCTGCACTGAATGCCAACAGATAGTCCCACCCTCCATCCCATTCCTTTCCCCATTCTTCCCTGGCTTAAGACATTAGCTTTTTCATTTTCCTTCCCTGGCGTGGTATAAAAGACATTCATCCATGTGAAGAAATACTCTTATGAGAAGAATGATCAATTATATCCAAGTAATGAACCAGAGATTTGGGTGGTCTGGTCCCTACAGAGACACCACATAGCCTCCATGCCATCTTCAAAGAAACAAGGAAAACCTTGAAGAAAGTCTGTCCTATCTCCATGCCTTCCAAAACATGTAGTTCTGACATGTAAGCCTTGGGTCCCTTGGATACCTTGTGTCCCTTGGAACCCATGTAGAAAGTCATATCCATTTTAAGCTTCCTATGTCTCCTCTCATTGCCACTGTATTTTCTCCAGTCGTGTGGTGGCAGGAAGCAGGGCTGAAGTGCCAATGGCCAAGAGGGAAGGAAGGTTATGTGCAGGAAGCCAAGAGAGGATTTGGACCCAGAAACTCAATTTTTTTTTTTTTTTTTTTTTTTTTTTGAAACTTCATCCTCTTTCATTTGAGGGAAATTAGGTCTGGTTTAAAAAAAACATGTCAGCATTTCTACCCAGGAATCAGGAGTTAAATTCTTTCTAACTTGGCAAAGAGAAAAAGTAGATCCAACATTAACCACGCCCTCACTCCATTTATGCTACTGGACCGTCCTTTATTTCATGGAGAAGAACTATGAAAATGTGCTGCCTCAGAAAGGAAGAAGAAATGGATTCTGCTCACATTTCTTTCTCTTACTATGTATTCAGCCTTGGAGAAATACTGTGAAAAATGGCAAAGTCTAACTATGGAACAATAGTATTCTGTAGTCTACTTCTTCTGTCAAAGCCCACTAAAGGACCATATCCTAACAGCTTCGTCCCTGGGGTCATACTCTCTTAGGAGGAAGTGGAGCCTTTGGGAGGTAGAGTTTAATAAAAACTCTTTGGGTCAGTGAGAGCATTGCCTTGTGAGAGGCTAGCAGGGTCCCCCAATCAGCCCTCTCTGTTTGGTTTGATGGATGGGAATCGATTTGGTGCTTTCTCTCAGTCTCTCCCAGAATGGTGAGTTGCCTTGTCACAAGCATAACTAAACAAGGCCAACTCATCAAGGCCCACAGCCTCCAAAAGTTTTATGGCATGCATTTGTTTGAGTGATAGAAAGCTGCCCATTATGATTTGTGCCATCAACCTGACAAAATCTAGAGATCTAGGAGACAAGCCTCTGGCCATGCCTGTGAGTGATTCTCTTTATTCTGTTAATTGAGGTTGGAACACCCACCCACTGTGGGTAGTACCATTCCCTGGCTGGGATCCTGGGCTGTATAAGTGGATAATGGGATCTGATCTATGTAATATGACATGGCCAGCCTCTTCGCACTCCTGGTAGTTTGATCTCCCCTCTGTGACAGAGCCTTGAGCTGTGAGCTGAAACAAAACCCTCCTTCATTTAGGGACTTCTGTCAGAGTATTTCATCACGGATACGGGAAAGTTACAAAGGAACTGGTTAACATGGCTCTGTCCCAAATGCCATCACAGGCAACAAGGATCCTCAAAGAACTGGCGTCTGTACCGGGGCTTAGTTTCCAAATCAGAGACAAGAGCCTCTTTGATTAGAGTGCTTTGGGGGAAATAAGAAATGCACTAACAGGTGAGTTATTAGGACGAACACCTTTTCCAATGTCATATCACCATCCTGTGTCTGAAGAGCTTTGAACCACATACCTCCTCCCTCTGTACTCAGAGATGGCCAGGTTTCGAAAGTTCTCTCTGGGAAACTAAGCCACTGTGAAGAGATCCATTTTGGAGAACACTGTCCTTCCCTCAGAAACCCAAGTTTAGTTCTGTGGGCTACTGTCCCACTCACATAGAAGGTGGCAGTTAGCTGTACCGTCCTAGCCTGCTGGCTGCCGAGTGACCATGAATTTGTGCCTACCAGAGCTCATCGGCCTAGAATAGAGCTCTGACTCCTGCTAGGCTGAAGTTACACTGGGATGCTAAAACGCACAGATGGCCCGATGAGAACTAAATGAGATAATGGATGTCAAAGCTCTTTCAAAACCATAAAACAGGACACAAATGTCTGCAATTATTATGATGACAAACTCAAGGCCAGCAGTTTCCCTGCATCCCTCTGGGCTCCAGAATATCACCCTGTTACATCACAGGGGTTTGACATTGTTTTTATTTCAAGCCTTGTGTCTAACTGTGGGAGCAATTACCCCCTCCAGAATATGCTCCTGGTGGCATAGCTTTCACACACACACACACACACACACACACACACACACACGCACGCACGCACGCACGCACGCACGCACGCACGCACGCACACACACACCAGGTCTTTCCCAAGTGTATGTGTAAGTGGATGGCATTCTATGTCCTTCTCAGATGGGTACAGAGAAAAGGCCACAAGAGGAAGAAAAGGTTGGAAAAGAAGAAGAGTCTGTGGGAAAAGTGTGTGTGGGGGGGGGGGAGAGGCTCTTGGGCAAATTCAAAGTAATGAAGCAGGAGGAAGTACTGTCAACTCAAAAATCTAAGAATGACCTAGAAAACAAAGGCAAAAGGACTTCTCCCTTTAAAAGGGAGATCCGGAATGAGAGGAAACTGCCCTTTGTCAAAGTTACTCTATCCCTTTGTCCTTACTAATCTAACAGTGTTCTGAAAATGACCTTGCCTGACCCAGAAACCCAAGTAGAGTGGATTGGTTCTAAACGAGATGCCTTTTAAACAAATACTCCTGGGTCTGTTGATGTCTGCATCACAGTGTCTAAATGGTCGTATTGGAGATTCTGTCCAAGATATTTGGGTGGCTGTAGTCATGTGAATACTGACCAGGTACCATCTGGCTCTGAGGCTAGTCATATCGCTTCGAGTTTGACAAGAACTACACAGCTGAAATACTCCTTAATTTCTTGAAGATGCTACATCAGCACCCATTGGAAAGAGAAGAAAAGGAACTGACATCTCTTTCTAAACATACAACATTAATTTTCCTATTCAGTCTAAATTCAGCCAAAAATCTAAACAATCGCTTAAAGCACTCCCACACTAAATGAGATTTCAAGTCACAAATGAAAGAAGGAGTGTTCCTTGCAGCGGGAGCTGTCACCAGTCACAGCCTCACTAATAAAATCCACCTCCACCTACAGAGGCTTCAGTCAAGAACTTCTCCAGGTTGACGCCTGCGAGTTCCTGAGAGCCCCCTTATCCTATCCTCGAGTTTCCAGGGACTATCAGGAGATTCACCTTCAGTGCCCACCACCAAACCCACTGGCTGGAGAGTAACAGAATTTCCAATAGAGCCACCTGCCGAGGGCTGGGCAATGGTCGGCACTGGGCAGCAGTTCCGAGCAGCGGGCCAGTTGCTGACAGCAGGACCCACTCAGCAATGGCCTCTGATGGGCCTCCGCACAGCAAAATGGGCCAGCACTTGCCAGCAATTAAGAAATAATGGAATGGTGCTGGTGGCATTTGGCAGAGTGGGGTTTTCTCTTGGTCACCTGATGGCTTGTTTTGCAGAGACTATGGCCTATAAGATGGGGCATGCTATCACACACAAACCTGCAGGGAGTTATTTCTGTTCAGTCAGGACACCTGGCCCCAGGTACTGAGAGGCCTCCAGTATCTAAGCTCCGTTAAGAAGACAACTGGTACCATATCAAGAAGAACAAGATGCCACTTTCCCCCCTCCAAAGCTGTCTAGAGAGCTCCACCACAAGCCAACTGGAGGACTGCTGTCTTTGGACAAGAGACCTTCACCTCTGAGTCAGTGAGAGGAAATCACAGGACAGCAATACTAATTCTCATGTTCATGCTCTTTCTAAACCAGCTCCCAATGGAAGCTGTAACACTGGGAACATTTATTAAAAATAATGTTTGGATAAACTACTACCTCCCCAAGTATAACTGGAAAGATTCCCGTTCTGAATTTGAGGATGATGTCATGTACTGCCTTCTCTATCCAACTTATAGCATGTTCCTTCACCCCTTCGATTATCTGGTACAGTCTCTATACCTTCTTTGGTTAGTCTCTAAGGACACAAAATCAGATTTTATCTTCACAGCTATCCTACCCCCTGAGTAGCAGGAGGAGTGTTAATTATAGAGTAGGTATTCAATAGCTATTGACCGAATGACTGCAGGACATAGAAACACAAGTTGTTGGAATTTAGGTCTGGACAGGATCTAAGAACATATCAATATTTCTGAACCACAGGGTTCAATGACTTCTTCCTGAACGAATGAATTAGCACAAGAAGGCAACAAACGAACTTCCTCCCAATGACCCACCACACACACACACACACACACACACACACACACACACACACACACAAAGCTGATTTCCTTGAAGAACTATCCTAGGGAGATGGGACATTTTAACTTTAACTATGACTTTTCTTTGCAGGCCTCAGGGCACATGTATGCGTGTGCCTATGTGAGTATGTTTATGTGAGGCTGTGTGGGGAAGGAGAAGGTGGGGACCCGAGCTCTGAGGGATGCCTTCAGGCCTGGAAGAGTCTCAGCACCTACCTTGTTGTGATACTGCAGCATCTGAGTGATGATCCTGATCTTCGGGTGGTAGTTCTTTATGGAGATCACTCTGAAAGAGAAGAAAGAACAGAACTGAAGCAGGCTCTGGAACCTGGAGCATGATGAAGGAACAGAACTGAAGCAGGCTCTGGAACCTGGGGCCTGATGAAAGAATCAGTTGACTAGGTGATCAACTGCAGTTAAGGGATCAACCAGGGCCATCCAGGGGGCCCAGGGAGAAATGTGTTCTCCTCACTGTGCCTATTAGTAGCATAAAAAAGAAAAGGCAAGGCAGTCACTGGCGTATATTCCAAGGACTTCAAATACCAGAGATAGGTAGAAGTAGTAATTGACCCAGTAACCACACCACGTGACAATGGAAGTGGGTGATCAGGACTCTAAGGCCAGACCTAACCAGAGAGCAAGTATAAAGTTAGCCTGGGCTACATGAGACTCTGCCTTAAAAACAAACATGCAAACACAAGGGACTCCTGTGTTGCCTGGGAGATGGAGTAGGAACCTGAATGGACTTGAGATGAGTGCTTTTGATGCTTATAGACAGGTAATACAAGCCTAGACCTTAAGCCTCCCTGGGTCTGCAGTCTCCCAGAACCTGGACCTCCAGTTAACAACTTGAGACAATGTTGACAACTCCAACAGGCCACCCGACAAATGGCTCCGATTATCACAAACCCTTTGGACATTCTCATAATATGACTTTTTGAGCAGATCTCTTGGAATATGATCAAGGACTCTGCCTTCCACACAGCATAGTGATGACTTGACCAATGGTTCAAGTTAAACATTAGCACCCTACAGAGATGGTGATCTGGTGGGAAATCCCCTCTTGATGCCCTCAGTCCTTTCATGGAGCCTGGATGACCCCACCAGTCAACCTTCCCTGGCATCACTTCTCCTGTCAATCACACTACCACAGGGAAGATGCAGAGAGCCCATGAATGCAAACACCTGGTTTCCAGCACAGCTATTGTGCTAATGAACTGGGTGACCCTCCGGAAATCCCTGGACTCTCTGTTCCTGTCTTCTCATTTGGACATTGGGAGCAACGGTACCTGCATTGTTTACTTCACAGGCTTGGTATGAGGAACAAATGGGGGGCCAGATGTTAAAATGCTTTGAAATCATGAAAAGCCCTGTCTCCACGTGTAAGTTATGGTTTTTGTCATTACCAACCCTGTCAGAGGTGACATTGTACATTTCCTTCTGTGACAAGGAAGGCTAAAGAATGGAATTCCAGAGAAAGGCCCACCTCCTAAGCCTCATCAGGAGCGCAAGCACAATTACCTCGACCGCCCCCACAAACTTCCCACCGCGCTCAGCTCTTCACTTTGCCACCTTTCTCTGCAAAATTGGAGGGGGAAAAAAAAGGGCAACCAGACAGCAGCCTCATCTGAGGACTCTGCAGCTGGTGAAGTGGGGAGACAGTCCCCGAGAAAGCCTCTCCCTGCACACATCCACCCTGCACTGTGCACTGGAAGGACTTCCTCTATTATTTTTGAGAGAGTGTCATGTTGGCCTCTGCTTATAACTCAAGGCTTTTGAGCCTGTCAGCCTCTTGGAGCAGTCCACAGCGCCAGGCAGCTTTCTGCATTAGCTCATTTCAAATGCCTCTTTGACATTTTAATTTCAAAAGCAGCAGATTGCTCTCATTAAGCTAAGGAGGAATATACAAATAAAAGAAAAGCTGAGACCACGTTTAACCCTGAGCTCCCCACTCCGTTTTGGATCTTCCTCCTGATTCTCCTTAGTGGACAGCTTAGTCGTGATCCTGACCCAGTGAGTTCTATACCTTGACATCCCACCATTTCCCCTGGTGCCCCTGTGTGCTCTCATAACCCCTCCATGCTCAGGATTTAAATAAAATATTCCAATTATGAGCAATGTCCATTTCAAAGTTACCATTCCCTTCTCTTTATCACCATGCAGAAGAAATAAAGTATAAATGCCAGAAGCTTCTCTGTGAGGTCAAGACCATGAGCTTCATCCTCCTGGTTTATTAGCAATATGGAAAAAGATGGAGCCTTGTCCCTTGAAGGACTACATTTTTCTCACTTTGAATGACAAGGAAAAAAAGATGCATCAAAGGGTAGAATTGCTACTTAGTTCGTTGGGAAAATGACAAGGGAGGCATTCTAAACTGAACTGGACTTGTTTGATTGCTTTCTAATGAGGACCAGTAAGGAGATGTGCTCCTGTGTGAAATCCCCTTGCAAACCAGGTCATTATGCATAGATTTCCTTAAAACATGGAACCAAGCCTACTGCAGAAGGAATGTGAATGGAAAGAGGGGAGATGATGCCAGATGGCTCCTTCCAGACCTAAGACACTGATGGGAATATTTGAGCAGCCCAAATGTACCAGAGGAATTCCTCTGTCTTATTGATGGGACAGTGCATGTACCTGGTGAATACTCACTAAAGCCAAGAGGAAGTACTCTGGAGCATTATAAAGACCCAACAGCAACTTTCCAACTCTTACTTTCCATGCTCCAGAGAAGCAAACTGCAGGTAGCACTTGAATCATGCCTGGTCCAAAGGATAGCAGTTAGCTAATAAGGGAGAGTTGTTGTTGGGAATAGTGGAAGTGGAGTATTTCCCTGGGTCCATGCTCTCTCCAGAAGATTCTATTTTCCTCACCTACCTCAAATGACTATTCTGTAATTTACACCAGAGAAAAGACAAATTCTAAAATGATGTTTAGTCTCTCCTCTCTCTCTCTCTCTCTCTCTCTCTCTCTCTCTCTCTCTGTGTGTGTGTGTGTGTGTGTGTGTGTATGTGTGTGTGTGTGTGTGTGTGTGTGTGTGTATGTGTTATTTTACAGATGCAGGATATGATGACAAATCTGTGGGAAGAATAATAGCTAAAGAAAACTTTTTCTCTGAAACGAGAGTAACTTAAGGCAGTAGAGTTGGGGTTAAAATTAAGCTCCTAGAGGCCCAGCCTGTGTGCAGAAAAGGTACAAACTAGTGGTGGTCTAGGTTGTTTTCTCCCTGGACCATGATCTATTAAAGAAGGGAGGAGGAGGAGGAGGAGGAGGAAGAGGAAGAGGGGAAGACTTCAATCCAAATAGGATTAAGAAATAATCAATACAATTCAGCATCTCAGAGATTCATGCTAATGCTGAAACAGTGCATAATCCCCATCTGAGGAACCTGAGACAAGCTCACTGACCAATCGCTTTCAGGGCAGTAATGATCAACTTGATGCAGACACATGAGGGAAGCACTAACAGGGGTTTCTCAGCTCTTAGCATTTTGGGTCATACAGTCTTCTCGATAGGGACTGTGCTAAGCATTATGGGAAGCTTGGCAGCATCCCTGGCCTCTCTTCACAGAGTTCCAGCAACACCCTCTGCAGCTGTGTCAAGAGCAAAGATCTCCACCTGCTGCAAAAACATCTGCTGTAGGAAACACCATCCCAAATAAAGACATCTTAGGTCTAGTTCCTTTCAGGTAGCATAGTGAAAAAAAAACTATTAAAAAAATGAAGGTTTGATGGGTGTGTATCTGTATGTGTGGATGTAAGTGCACATGAAGGCAGAAGTCAGCACTGAGTGATGTTCCTTCAACATGGGCCCCCTTGGCTTTCTGAGCCAGGTCTCTCCGTGACCCGGAACTCACCGAATTAGGCTAGGCAAGTTGGCCAGTGAGTCCTAGGGATCTGCTTAGCACTGCTTGTTCAGACTCAAGGGTGCCCCCCTGTTTCATCTTTTTAAAAAATTGGTTCTAGGGTTCAAACTTTAAACTACACTTACACAGCAAGCACTTCACCAACTGAGCTGTCTTTCCAGCCCTGTGAGCATACCATTTTTTTGTTTTTTTTTTAAATTTATTTATTTATTGTATGTAAGTACACTGTAGCTGTCTTCAGACACCCCAGAAGAGGGTATCAGATCCCATTACAGATGGTTGTGAGCCACCATGTGGTTGCTGGGATTTGAACTCAGGACCTTTGGAAGAGCAGTCAGTGCTCTTAACCACTGAGCCATCTCTCCAGCCCTGTTTTTTTTGAGACAGGGTTTCTCTGTGTAGCCCTGGCTGTCCTGGAACTCACTCTGTAGACCAGGCTGGCCTCAAACTCAGAAATCCACCTGCCTCTGCCTCCCAAGTACTGGGATTAAAGGTGTGCGCCACCACTGTCCGGCGAGCATACCATTTTAATTCAGTCCTGCAGCTCTCTTTCCTTTTCTAGTTCTTTCTCTAGGAATCTGAAACCCAAGAGCAACTGTCAGCATCAGACATGGCATCTGTAAGTCTGAACTTCCTGTTGGTGGTACCCCGTATGTCAGCACTCTTTTCAGCTCTACCAGCTCTGTATAAGAGCCATTGCTGGGTCGTTCATGAAGAAAAGATGGTTCACAGAGAAAGTCCTCTGTAGACCCAGAGAGAGGTTGCACATAGGCTATTGGGAGATCGTCCCAAGACCTTCCCCAGGACCTGATCCCCTGAGTTACCTCATGATGTTGGAGGCATCTTCTGCATCCGGGTCAGCGCAGTACTTATTGGCAAGGATCAGGCATGCATCTGCTGACTCTATCTGGGAGACCAAAAGGAAAACAAACTATAACAAATGCAAACATATAAATAGCTCATTCAACTACAGTCTCTCTTAGTTATGAGCATTTTAGAGAACCTAGTATTTTGAAAGAAAAGGAAAAAATATTAAAAAAAAATAGCTTTGTTAAAAGTATAGGTTGCAGGTCAGGTTCTTATTAGAGGATAAACATTCCAGCTTGAACCTGAGTATGGTCTTCGCTTAGCCTTGCTGCTCATAGACATGTTCGCCAAATTCCTTCAATTTTACTTAATTAAGCCATTCAATCTTATCCCTGCTTCCTCTCTCAACTCTCTTATGCCTTCATCCTCATGGTTTTCTAGCCTGGAAGTGGAGGTGGGTGGGTAAACCCCTTCCCTGAGGTAAGGGTGTGAACAAAACAATTGCACATTCAGCAACACGGACTGAACCATCATGAGGCTGCATCTTTGGCGATTTGTGACTATTGTAGAGGAAGTAAGTTCAGTTCCCAGCACCTGCGTGGCAGCTCACAACACTGATAACTCCAGTTCCAGGGCATTTGACTCTCTCTTCTGACCTGAAGACTTCAGGCAACAGGCAGTACACATGCACACATGCAGGCAAAACACTCATACACAGAAAATTAAAATAAGTAAGTCTGTTTTTTTTAAAATTCCTTCATCAAACCTTGTGCACATTTTCATTCCATGTGTCCCAGGGAGAAATCAGAGCCTTCAATAGATGACAGCTCTATGCTGTTTTCTGTTCATTGCTACTCAGGTATTCAAACGGCAAATAATTTACATAAATGAAATGATAAGTTGCAGATGGATCCAAAAGGCAACCTACTGACTTATCTTAATGTGAGCCAAAAGGGGGTTTGTTCTGTAGACAGACCATGGGTTTGATGTGCTAATAATTGCTTGCATTTAAATTAGGCCTGTGAACAAAAGCCATTTTCTCTGCACTTAGGACTTGGGTCATGTCTGGATAATATTAAGATGAACTAGCCTTCATAAGCATGAGAATTCTCATGCTAACCTGGGTCTGCACTTTCTTCTGCTCATAATGTTACATTTCCTAGGCTGTTCCAACATTTGTTCGGAGGACCCTGGTTCCCTCAATGGTATGCCTCACATTGTTTAATCATGTAAAGACTTTTACACAAGTCCTTTCAAACTTTCTATGTTTGCTGCTATATAGCAATTACAGAACTCTTTGGTGACCACAGTCAGCATTTAGACTTCCTTTAATGAACCTCAAGTGTTGCACATACGTATGACAATTGGATTAGAAGGATAAAATAGCAGATGTCAGTTCACTGTGTCCCTTTTTTCCTACAACCTTGCATGTACTTTAAGAGAAGAGGCCTGTTTAGAGGGGTCCAAGAAGACTATGATGAGCTTGTCACCAACTGATAGGGAGTCTGTTTTTAGAAAAGGGATACTCAAATGTTTTACAACTTTCTGTAATTTTCTTTTAGATATAACAATAGATTTGGGAGTCATACTGAGTTCAATCTGGCGAAAGCTAATCATTCATCATGTTCTGTTGTGCATGCCTTTTTAATCCATCTCAACTTTAAGTTTTTCTACATTTATTTATTATTAGAAAAAGTGGAGTATTAAATCACACACTCTTAAAGTGTTAGAGTTCTTCAGTGTATTTCAGTCCAATTGTATGCTTTATGAAATTGGGCATACCAGAGTTTGGTGCATCTATGTTTAATATTATACTATTTTCTCTTGTTAATTGTTCCTTTGATTAGCATGAAGTGTCCTTCCTTGTCTCTCCTGATTGATTTTAGTTTGTGGTCTATCGTGGGGGTATTAGGATGTTGGCATCTGCTTGCTTCCTGCTCCCATTGGCTTAGGATGGTTTTTCTATCCTTTCCCTTTAGAGTGGTGGCCATCTTTGAAAGTTAGATGAGATTTGTGCAGACAACAGAAAGATGGTTTGTTTTGTAAGTTATTCACATAATTTGTGTCCTTCAACCGTAGAGCTGAGGGCATTCCTATTTCAAGTTATTATTGAAAAGTATGTGGTTTTGCTGTTGTTTTGTCTTCTTTGTGTTCTCAGTCCTATTTTGTCTTCAGTAACTGTAGCTTTATTTTTTCTTTCTATAGTTTCTTGGAAATTCTTATTCCTCTCTCATTTATTTGTGTGAGTGTATGTGTGTATATGCCTCTGTGTATATATGTGTATCTATATGTGTATATGTGTGTCTATGCCTCTCTTTCTGTGTATGTGAGTGAGTGAGTGTGTGTGTGTGTGTGTGTGTGTGTGTGTGTGTGTGAGAATTAAAGCAAGAGGTCAATGTGTATGAGTTAGTTCTCTCCTCCTACCAAGTAGATCCTGGAGATCTAACTCAGGCCACGAGGCTTCGCAACAAGTGCCTTTACCCTCTGAACTACTGGGATGAGATGGCCCTGATTGAATAAGTCCTACTTTGGAAACGGCTGATTTTGAAGAAGACAGAAGAGTTAGGTTCTATGCTAAGACTATCCTGACTGTGGGATAGTTATAGACAATCTTGAGTGAGCCCCCAGCAGAGCAGCATCCTGGGGCCAGTGAACAAGTGCACGGGAGTTAGGAACACCTGAGCTATCTCATTAATGGTTAGGAGATAGCTCTAAGTCTGCCTACCTGGGCACCATGGCCCCACCCCTGAAGAAATGCAAACACTTGTGTCTCCTTACCTTGACTCTGGCAAGATCATGTGGATTGAGGACAGAGCCCTGATAAAACTCCACCTGAGTGAAATGCCGTTTGAACAGAGCCTCAAGCTCAAGGTTAGGGGAGATGCTGTGGAGACAGACGAGAGATTACTGTTAAAACAACAGAGTGGGGGATATCAGGCTCCATGGCTCCCTCAGCTTTAATTTCCACATAAAGATGTAGTCAAAGGCCCTGACCTTCAGAGAAGCCTCCTTCCCTGCCCTAAATGAAGACTCATTTAAGAGAACAGAACCACTCACTCCACTGAAAACCAAACCTTTAAATCTTTCAGAAAGAAACTCAGATATAGTCCTAGACTACTTCACTGGAGTTTGCTTTCATCCCTGAGTTAGGGTGTTGCTTCATGGTCCAAGGGTTCTAAACTGACCTCCGCATTCTTTTGGAAAACCTTCCTCTAACCTAAGGAGCCAGCATCGATCATGGCTTATTCAACCCTGTCCCAATTCCCAACCACCTCCATCTCCACCACACCTACAGACACTCAGAGAGAAGCATGAGTTTAGGTGGAGGGGTCTGGTGACAGCAGCGGGCTCTTACTTGTGAAGAAAGACAATCTCCACGTTGACATCATCCCGATCTTTGTGCAGAAAGTCCTTCAGGAAGTTAGAGACACTCTCCAGAGTAATGTGTCCACAGACTACAATGTGCCTGTACAGGAGAAGGTAGTTAGAGCCAACCAGACCCAGGTACATGTCCCCATACCTCAATCGGCAGAGGAGTCAAGGCAGCTATGAGAGCAATATACACCTCCCAACTCGGCCCCGGTAAACCCAGCACCCATCATCCCCAGAGGGTCATGAGGCAAAGCGATGTCACTAACAGTTGCTCAGAGGCTCCTGGACAGAAAAAAAAAGCATATGGCTGCTCACCTGATGCTGCACAAAATCCTATTAAAAGCCCAGCCACTTGGCCAAGTGGTTTTATGCATTTAACAATAAGTGACATTACGCTCGTGCTTAAATGCTACATTATCAAGTCCCTTGCAGATTCCTATCTCCCCCTTTCTGCCCACAAAGCGTCCTCCTGGGAGATTTACCGCAGCAGTCGTGGTTTATGACATACAGCTTATCAGGTAATGAGATAACAAATCTTGCTGAAACGATGATTTTGTGTGTAAGAAAGCGGACTTTTATCAGGGTAGCTAATGTACGGCTTGACACGTTATAGGCTCGGCTGGCCATAAGCAGTAAAAAGGAAATTTTGCATTTTTCCACTAAAACTTCTCCAACAATGGGGGCATGTAACACTTTACAGTAAGTGAGCATCACTCAGCGCTAAATGGAGATGGGACGCCCATGGAATGGACAATCAAGCTGCCTGCTGGGACCATGTCCCCCCGAGGACTGTTGCCTCTGGGGAGTTGAGCCTCTCATGAGCCCTGAAGACCCTTCCAATAAGCAGGAGCCAGGGATATGATGGATGTGAACATTTTGGCTTTGTTATAGAGTAGTTTGAACTCTGTTTCTAGAAATATCTGTTCATCCCAAGGACGTGAGATCCTTTTCCAGGGCATTGAAGACCTGCAGTTTCTCCTGAACCAATGTGACCTATACCATCAGTGTATCCTTGGCTCACTTACATTTGCTTCATGGTATTCAATCACAAGATCAAGATCTGAAAGTTGGTTCCAAGACCAAAAGGCTGAAGCTTGGCTATGAGCATTGGTTTCTATCAAAGACACTGTGCTAAAGGGCTCAACTCGTATATCTCTATCCTTCAGGCTGACAGTAACAGAGGATAGGTCTCTAGTGTGGCTTAAGACTAGGTCGGGTGGTGAACATGCAATAAGGCAACTTTTCAGGAAAAGTTCAGAATGCCCGGGTCCTTTGCCCTTTATAATTTCTCTGTTCGCATTGTGATACAGCAGAAAGCCCATTGGCTGGAGGCAGCTTATTAAAGGAGGCGGTGATGATGGTTTATGAGATGTCCCATTAGACGTCATTACAAGAGCCTGCCCTTTTGTGGTAATTTGGTGCTTGACTAAGGATGTGAGAATAATGCAGTATACTCATTGGGGAAAGGATAATGGTGCAGAACAAAGAGTAAATCAATAATATGTGCGGTACAGTTAATAATATTTCCATTATGGACTGTTATTGTTACGGTGGTGCACTTAGCGATCAGGCAAGCCGTGGTCATGAAGGTGAAGAAAGAGTGACAGTGGGGTCCTTCAGAAGAGACATCCTAACATGATCATATTACCCTCTCAACAGCACCCGCTAGGCTGCAGGGGGTCACTTAGCCACTCACGCAAACTTAACGCCCCAAGCACCATATCACTGAGCCCTTCTGACTATAAGGCTGCAAAATACACTATGTAACTAAATTCATGAAATAAACTATAGGATTTTTTCCCCATTTTTATCATATCTTAAAATGTTTCTTGTAGCTTAAGTGCATGTATGGGCAAAGTGTTAAATAGGTATGCAAGTTCTGAAAGAGATTTATAATTCTGATATAACAATTATGCCTAGAAAGTGACCAAGAAAGGGGATTTTCCTCCCGACTTGAACTCCGAACAAGTGATAAGAGGGTTAGCTGGCACATTCTAATGTCCTGCACAAAGATACTGGGATGGAAAAAGCTCCAAGAGGAATGTACCTTGCAGGTATCTCTGTAGTCGAGGCGGTCTATGTCTTGGCTGAGATAGCAAGCCAGGAAAGGAAGAATTCTAGTTCCCCACTTTGATGGCAAAGAGAGGATGTCCCAGACAAGCTACTTATTCCAGTCCATCCAAGGAGAAGCTGAGAAGTCCATCCCACCTAGCCAGCCTCTGTATCAGCTATTGCAAACTTCAGAGTTCTATGCTGGAATGTGCCTGCTTATTATTCAAGGCCAGACTCAAATGAATGGTGGCTTGAGACAGCTGAACACTCACCCTTCCTGTCCTGGACACAAAGAATGAAGTGAGCATCCTTCCCTCCACCAACACCCAGCTCCCGTGGCTGCTCTGAAATCATTCATCCTGAGAGATATGTGTGAAGTGGAAGCGGGGGAGATGAGCCCTGCCCCAACACATCACCCTTGAATCAAAGGTTCAGCCAGCTGATTTATTTAGCCTTAGAAAAAGTCATGGTTCTATTATTTGAAAGTGTGCCGGGTACATATAAAATATATTCCAATGCAATCAATATTATCCCTTAAGCCTTTAATTAGCTTTCACTTCTCTTAAGAAGTAAGTAGACAAATGCTGGCAGGAGAGAGGAAGGGGGTAAAAAGATTGACTTTTTTTTTTCATTTGGTACTAGCTGTCTGATACCATGCTAGACAATTGAAAATATATATCTTTTAGCTACAGCATGATTTCTAGGGTGGAGAGCAGTCCTTATCAAAAAAGGAAGAAAAAAATCTTCCTTCAACGTAATTGGTATTTTTGCTCAGAAGAAAAGGGGTGGGAGCTGGGGGTGGGGGATTGATTGAAAGCAGATTGCCTTTTTGCCCAGGGAGAGTTATTAGGTGCATTATCATGGCAACCTTGAAGAAGTCATATTGTTCCAATCTGTCCTGTATCTGATTTGAAGATTTACGGCCTTCTCCCCCTCTTTTGTGCCAATAATCATTTCCCTCCATTTTGTTTTCCATACAATGGAAGTTATCAGGGAGCCCACATATTGAAAATGTTTGAATGTCGTCAGAATTGATGGATGGGGAGGTGCTGTTTCTCTAGGCCTGCATCAGCACTGGGTGATCAGACCTGGCGGCCCACGTCTGAGGAAGCGCCAGACTCCCTACGGGAGCATGGAGAAAGGTTGGCAAATGGAGATAATCCTGCAGGCAGTAGTTTGGGGAGGAATATTGTTTCAGAAAGAAGAAACGTGATACGTATCATCCCATCTACTCAATATGACTGAAAATAGTTTATGATTAAGGGCAGAGTATGGGCTCCTGGGAAGCAATGGATATTTATAGGGCATGATTTGAGGAAGGTCAACGATTCCTGTCCAAATGATCTCTGCTGGCTTCCACAGTACCTACAGACCTGCCTGGTGAGATTCATACTCTGATGTCAGACACTAATTAATTACAGAGTCTTCGACAGGCCTCACCAATTTTTCATTTTAGGAGCAACAATTCAGAGCTATACAGGTACTGTAAAGAGTGCTTCATTCCTGAGGTTATCTCCAAGATTTACTTGGAAAGGTAATAGATGGATGGGCCAGCAAAGGAGCCACCATCAGCCTTCTAAAAGGGCAGGGACTGTGTGACATCTTTGTATCAGTACACAGCATGTGGCTTGTATGATCCCGTCTAATCCTCAAACAAACGCAGATGCTTCCCATCAGCATCTCTTTAGATCTCCCCTCCGAAGTTGTTTCTGTGAGATGCATCTCTTATGTTCACAGGAAGTAAAAGTAACTGACTTGGCATGTAGCCCAGGTGTTGAGACTTCAGCACTCAAGGGAAGGAATCTGACAGTAGAGGGTTGGTACCTGCCAGCTTCTGCTCCCTTAGGATGGGCAGGATTGGCCAATGCTTTGAGGAGGAGGTACTGCAGGAGTTCTTAGAGGTTCAGAGAACTTTGTTGTGGGAATGGGGTGGACAAAGACAAAACTCCCATAAGACATCACGGCTTCTCAGTATTTCTAGTTTAGGCTATACCTGCTCAATTGGCCCAGAAGGATCAAGGAAAAAAACAACAGCAAAATAATAAGGGACACAGAAATTACCAACACCTCTGTGCATAGACTCTAAACCAAACTTTAACTTTAGTCATACACTCCAAGAAGACAAGGGGCTACAAAAGTAATGTCAGTATCTGGATCAGACTTTGCTTTCCTATGGAGCTAAGGACTCTCCCACCAGACCAGGAATGTGAAGGATAACAAAGAGATCACCATGTACAGCAGAAGTTATTTAAGTGGGTCACGCTGAAAGAAACTAAACCATTTTTATCTGTGGCTCTGGCTCTTTGAGCCCAATGTCAATTTTCATGCCTGGATTCTATGTGGCCCTGATCCCTTGGACTTTGAAGAGAAGCAAGAGATCTAAGTCAGTAGTCATTTCGGCTTTAATCTGATTGACACTTGTAGGTGGGACAAAACTTGATCGATGAACAGATATTTCTGGGGCAAAGGTAACATAAATGTAAGCTAATATTAATGGCTTAGGTAAGAGATCCATCTCAGATGTACAAGGAAGTGTGTTTAAATATTAACACCATGGTAGCAAATGACTTGGTGGAAGGAAGTTATTCATCCAGTACCGGCACTGAGTAAGGGCCCTAGACAGTGGGTTAATTAGGGGTGGGCAACATAGGCAGGCTGTGCAACAACTAAGGCATCTTGTGGTTGAGTGTGACCGCATCATAAGAGACCAATGTCTAGCTACCCTGGACTCTCTCAGGGGTAACTGCGAACTGCCACTTAACTTATGCCATAGCTCATCATTCATCACCAAATATTTATGACTGTGCTCCTCCAACCACTGGCCACCTCTACCTCCAGAATGTGGCCACCTATGTTGTCCTCAGTCACTCTCCTTCTGTTGATCTGGTGGGCCAGGAAGGCCAGCATTCCAGGGTTGAGTGGCAACCTGTTTCAGAAGCCAATTCCATGCCTGTGTTTTAGGGCGGCTTTAGGGCAGGAGGTATAAGAGGAGGACGGGGCTTTTCAAGGCTCCAATGATAGGCCACCAGGGAGTTACTGAGAGTCAGTTTAGTTCAATGAGAACAAAAATCTACCTGCTTTCCACACATACACACCACGCAGTATTTCTGAGATCCAACTACTCTTGAAACATTCCGCACTTCACCATGACAGGATTTTGCCGATAGGTCCACCCTCACATATCTTAACTTCAGAGGGTCTATGGCACACATTTTGTCTGATGCCCCTATTCATTTGATGAGGAGACATGCTTAGCCATCTGGTGCAAGCTAAACACCCAGGAGAGGCAGAGCAGCCCCCTCTACTTGATGCCTTCTAAAAAGAAGCATCATGGAATGAGGTGGGAAGGACCTGGGCTAGGTATCGAGAGTCTTGGGAGCAGGCCTCTGTGACTTGAAGCCAGTCACCATGAGTGAAGACTCTTGACAGGGCCTCACTCACCTGACCCTCATAAATCCCTATGGGGGGTGCTTGTTCCCTGCTTATACGCTAGTTCTTGTCATCATTTTATCTTGTCTAGACGTCTGCAATCCCTTCCTGATTGATTTCCCTGTTTACTCCCCTCACCTCCCTCAGTCTCCCAAAAGCCAAAGAGCAAAGACAGAGGCAAATCTGACTGCAATCAGCTCTTCCAAGGTTGGGGAGGTCTTAGATCTCTCCTTAGCCAGGGCGCGCACCAGGAAGATAGTATAAGATGCATGTCTCGGGGCTGTTTATTTTTAAAGATACTATATCCATTTTTACTGGAACAAGTATAAAGAACTTAAGAAACCCATAGCCATCCTGTCACAATAAATCATACAGAGTAAATTGAAAATCCTATACAGCTTTTTCTGAATACATTGCACTCACTTTGTCAAAGAGGTAGATGAAATGTGGCATGTATTGATCTAGATGTCTCTGTGAAACTATAATATTTATATCAAATACATATGCTAGACTTTCTTCTGTCTTTCTGCTGAGCCTTCTAATCATGCCTTTTTTATCCCACCTCTTCCCAGCACCTCCTACCATTAGTAGCCCCTGGCGTGAGTTGATTAGATTTTAAGGAGTGCTTGTCAAGGAGAATGGGTAACATTTTATCACACCGAAGTCGGGTGGTTAGTGGCCCTGCAAGCAGCCTCATGGTAGTCAGTACCAAGCTCATGTTTGCCCTGCTGTGTTAAACTTGAGCTTTTCTCATGAAAGCTGGACTTCACTTCCCATATCACCCAGCCTCTTTTTCTGGCTGCTTTGTCTTAAGGCAACTAGCCCTGATATGAGTTGTGTCTTCAGTTTCTACTGAGTTCTTTCCTTCTGCCTTGTGACCCCATTGCAGAATAAAAAGTTCATCCATTCCAACCTTCCTTCTTTTTTTTTTTATTAAAAAATCTGATCCCAGGAGTCTGTGTTGAGTATGGGGAAAGACTGTGACCAACAATCAAAGCAAACTGACTAGAGCCTGCTGGTCATATCTTCCCATCCTACCCCAGCAGCTAGCTCTAGTTTAGCATGCACACACAGACACACGCATTTGTTTTCAAGACTTATTTGCTGCAAAAAGTATGCTTGGCTTGGACACTAAGCTAGAGGACACATGGTCAACATTTAACAGTAAACTGTAAGAATGGCTGTCCTACTCAGCCTACTGGAATCTTCTCCCAAGTCCATAAAGGAGCAAAAAATGTAAAAAACAAAACCACGGAATATTTATCATGCCCACAGTCCCAACCCAACTATAACTATTTCCTGTAAGAAAAAGGAAGAAGAAAAAGATGAGAGAAAGAAAGAAAGGAAGGAAGGAAGGGTGGAAGGAAGGAAGGGAAGGAAGGAAGGAAATGAAGGAAGGAAAGGAGAAGGGGTTTCCAAGGCGGTTTAAGGCTAAGATCATCTAATCTTGGCCACATCTACTGTTTTGCTAATGAGAAAGGAAGGAAATGTGATCTGCCTCCTGGTGAGGAAGAGAAGGGAGCTATCTTCTTATGCAGCTGTCAACAGGAGTATTTTGTAAAAGGCAGTCTGCTTTACTGCTTCACTAAATGAGGCAGACAGAGGAGCAAACAGATCCAAACAGCTCTGCAAAGGCACCTTCATGAAGCAGAGCTCCAAGGTCAGGGAGCAGAGCATTGAAAGAGCAGAAGAGACTGGGGAGCCCTTTCCCAGAACCTGACCCACAAAACGGATATACTTTGTTATTTGTAGCTGAGACCTAAGCCACCATTCTAAACCATCATAAGATCTCTATAATGAGACAGGACACAGGATCAGAGTAGGCCCATGGGTAAGGAAGGACTACAAATCTGTTGTAGCTTGTAACCTCCATGAACTATCAACTCAAGGCTTGATAAAAAGAGCCTTAGCATAGGCAGGTTCCACCATTCATTCTGTCAAAAACATCTCACTTTTAATTACACATAGTTTTGTTTTCTCTAATCAAGTTTCCATATCCAAGGGAGCCTAATCATTGCTCGAGATAATGGTAGGAATTGAACCATGCTGGTAGCCAAACTCTGTAATGATTGACCATGAATTTCTGCATCCTGAATCACACAGCCCCATTTCTGGCTGTTTTCTGTCCTTTCTGGGACCTTGCTCTTCAGATTTCCCCTGGATTTTTAAGTTATTTTAGTGGATTTTAAAAAATTGCTCAGTCAGCAAAAATCCATTTTTATTGCTTACAACTATAGGTCCCTAAGGGTAGATTGGTTGACCTTTGCTTAGTTTCTCATTTAGTTTTTTCAAATATCCAGTCTTTAGGTACTATCACATCACTGCCATTTTGCTATATCTTTTCGCCTTTATTTCCTTTCAGAGAGGGGAATCTGTACACGGGCATGCACAGGTGGGTACGTGTGCACAGGGAAGCCAGAGGTTGGCACCAGGCATCTTCCTCATTCACTCGCTACCTTTTCTTCTGAAGTGAGATCTCTCACTCAACCTGGAGCTCACAGGTTTGGTTATGTTGGATAACTAGTAAATTCCAGGGATCCACATGTTTCTGACTCCTCAGCTCTGGGATTATAGGTATGTGCTCCTGTGTCTGAATTTTAAAATATACTTTCTAGGGATCCAAACCTCAGGGCAAGTAGAAAGGCGGGGTCCACATAGAAGCTTTCTACTTGACTGATTCCAAAGGCTACCTGTACAGCCATTCTGTTCTATTTCAATCTGACATAAACACATTACATGATTTGCCCAACACTGGATTTGCGTTAGATGACCTTGCCCAACTAATGTTTTAATGTAGACTTTGAGGTAGGTAGGTTTAAACTAGTATGCTCAGTAAGTTAAGTATACTGAGTACATTTTATATACAGGTTATTTTCCAATTATGATGGATCTATCAGGTTGTAAGCAGGATGTAACAACCATCTGATGTTGAAGAGCATCTCTACTGGCATCGGTCTCCAGTATCTGCAACTCCCAGGGGATTTGGAAGGAGCCATAGACTCAAAAGTCCGCTGAGGCATAGCATGTTACAGAAGGATAGCTGAACGGACTGGGAAGAGTCAGACTTCCAAATATTTTAATATCACCAGGTCCCAGGTCCTCCCAAATGTCTCCACAGGCCCTTTTCATGGGTTCCTTATTAGATCTGTAAGATTTTTTAGGCATATTGGCTTTCTGCTATTACCTCTGCCCTAAACAGCCC
Source organism: Apodemus agrarius (assembly GCA_964023405.1). Classification (NCBI taxonomy): domain Eukaryota; kingdom Metazoa; phylum Chordata; class Mammalia; order Rodentia; family Muridae; genus Apodemus; species Apodemus agrarius. Next base: position 87,180,327 of record OZ030013.1, read on the forward strand.
CAGGGAGATCATTCAACAATCTGAGTTATCATGTGCTCTTAGGAGCACTCTCTAATGTGCTTCCTGCCTTCATGATTATTTCATACCTTCCTGGTTTTATTGTACCAAATTCCAGCCAAAAGAACAGTTCACTGGGGTGATGTTACTACACAATCAAGTTCCCATTTATTTGCCACTGGCTCCTTGGATAGTTCAGATTGGACAAGGTCTCACATACTCTCCTGGAGAGCAAAAATTACTTTTCCTTACTCCTTCTTTTCACCACAGAGTCCAGTATGAGCCCTGGCTCACAGGAGGGTTTGAGTAACTGCTGAGCCAATACATTGGAATGGATATTTTCCCAAATCCACTTTATATGCAAGCTGGCATGACCCTTTGGCATCTGTGAGAAGCATCATAAAACTTCTTAGAATGGCATACATGTATCTCTGATCTGCCTCCACATCTCCTTATTGGAATGGCACAGAGGAGGGAGAGAGAGCCAATGATGTTTACTGACAACCAGTACCCACATTCAGAGCTAGTTTCCACGGTTGTGGGGGAGGGAGCAGGCCACTGCTATGCAATACCAGTCCTGTATAGAGGTTCAACTCTGACAGCAACAGAATCAGATTTCCACAACCTTCACTCTGCGTTGGCGTCTGCGATATTTTAATACAAAGAGACACTGGACTTGGCCAGTTAGAAAGTTTGCTGTTTATTTTCAGAGCATGGTGACAGCAGCAGTGGAAAGAACCCCAAGTCTATGAGGACCTGCTCATCACAACTCTGGAAAGACTTCTATCAGGATGAATGGCATGTCAGGAAGACAGAAAATAGGGTGCAGCTTAGTCTCAGATGCTTGCATTTGTTCCTGAGATTCTAAATCTACCCAGCAAGGACCCAGTTCACCAAACATGAGGCTGAGCAGAAAGAGTCTTTGGGGATTATAATTAGAACATTCATAATCAGAATTCCTTTGTAAATGGAAGTAAGAATATTTGAAAGCAAAAGTCTATGCTTGAATGCGCCCCCACCCCACAAGGTACCCAGTTCATCTCCCACCTACATTTCTATTCTTGTTTGGAGAACAATAGGTGGAGCGTTCTGCTAAGTGTGTGGAAGGGAAGAAAGACAGCAGGGAAGGGGGGCAGAGGGGAAGCCTTCATCCCATCCGCATTATCTGGAGTTTGATTGACTATTCAGCCAAGTCTCTTTTCAGGAGATGTTCAAGTTTGAAAAGAACTGAAGATGTGCCTTAGAAGGATCCAAAGCAGATGCCAAGGAGGAAGTATCCATATCCACACCCACCAAGACCCCTGTCACTGGAAAGGACTACCTGGGGCACTATATCATATGAGGCATCTAATGCCAAATGCTTTGTGATCTGCCTCTTGGTACCCAATTTCAGAAGTCATCAGGGGTCATTTTCCCAAAGTATGAACGCAATCTCATTTTTTTCTTTTTTTTTTTTTTCTTCCTCTTTCCACAAAAAGTTTAATGCTAATCAAAGCAGAATGCTTAATCAGTTCAAGATGGTCTGTCAGCTTGAATTATCTATTTGTCTTCCTATTTACCGTATCTGTCTGTCTACAATTCTTTGTATCTTTGTGAAAATCAGTTATTAGGGCCCATGTTTCCTTCTGACTACAATCGCTACCAGATGAACCTCCCCGGTGATATGTTGATGATTTGCTAATTTATGGTTTTTAAAATCTAGGAATCCTGAGATATTGCAGGGGAGTCACGTGGGCTACGAGAGGAGCCGTACTCAAAGCCTTTCCTGACAAGGGATCAAAGATTGCGTAAAATACAAGACTTCAGTCCCATTTCAACCTGAGCAGTGTCTGAGGCAGAGAAATTGTAAATGACATCTTATAGGAAACATCCCTCCTCAGAGCAGTCCAGCCCTTGTGGGCCTCAGAGAAGTGAGAGGAAGCGTCACCCAAGATCCAAGTAAACAGGAAAGGAAAGCGGGCCCTTTCCTATCAAGCCAAGATAGCGCCACATGAATCAACCCACATCCCACTCTTGCACACTGGAGGCCAGGCTGAGAGCAGCCACAGCATTACAGGAAGACTCCCTGGGATCCTGGGATACGAGGCAGGTTTAAATAAGCTCTGAAGCTGAACTTCCCAACCACTTAGGTGGCCAGATAGCTCAGAGCTCAAGAGAGGGGCACAGCTGGAAGGTTTTGTAGGTGTGCTGGACCGCATCTGTCCCTGATGCCTGGTACAGAGCAGACACTCAATAAACACATGTGGAGTGAATAAACATGAAGGTATAGCACATGGTGACTCTCTTTAGGCAAGAGCAGACCACAGAGGGGGCAAGTAAAAAGGATCTTTGTAAGGAAATAACCGTATTATGGCCTTTAAAAGTGGCCTGGGATCACTGTGGGTAAAACCTGAAGGTAGGAAGAAGATGGAGGGGCAGCCCATGTTGATCCAAGCGATGGTAGTAAGTAGGCAGAAAGAAACACGTAGGATCTGAGAGAGAGAGAGAGAGAGAGAGAGAGAGAGAGAGAGAGAGAGAGAATGAATATGAATGGGAAGAGAGTCTATTTGGAATAAATAGCTAAACTAGACTGCAATTATAAGAAATTAGAAGAAGATGCATACAGCCCCGTGCCTAGTAGGCAGAGAGGAATGCCCCGGCAAGTTGGAGATTGTGAAGGAAATATAGTTATTCTCTGAATTCTTGGAGCACTGGGTCCAGATAAGAGTAGAAAATATGGTCCCAGGTACTCATGGAGGTCTTTAAATAAATTCACTGTTACCTCTTGGAAATCAAGAGCTCAAAATGGACCAAGCTACAAATGCTGAAACTGACTCAGACAAAACAGTCTGGTATTTACATGTACACGACCAACACTGAAGCTCTGGAGAAACGGTTGGCTGTAGAAGCCACTCCCCACTCTAGAATGGAGAAGTCACCACTGCAGATTTTCCTTCCATGCTAATTACATTCACTTTCCTGTTCTCCTTTGTCCACTCCTTGTCTTTTATTATTCCTTCCTCTTTACATGTCCTCTCAGCTTCTAGTTACCAAAAATCTGTGGAGCCCTCTACACCCACCCCGTTCTCTTTGTCCCAAACACCTGGTCCAGAACTACCTCAGTTTGGGGCCACTGAAGCCACATCATGGGAAACACAAGGTCTGAATGGCTCCCCAGCTGTGCTGTCTATCCAGGGGGTTACAGCTGATGGATTCCTCTCTGTGGCCAATTATTTTCCATGGCCCTTGGCCATATGACCTTGGACCATGATCTTGTCAGTTCTCATAAACTAACCAGGAGTAAAATGAATTACACTCAGAGAAGAAACCTCTGGGGAAACCTTAAGAGGCTGTGGGAGGAAAAGACAGCAAACCACGAACCCCAAGGCCATGGGAGTCTCAGTATCCCCCATGTCTCCACCACCTCTGAGAGGTTTTCATTGTAGATGAAGGGAAGAAGGCAGAGTCAAAGGTCTTGGGAAGCAGGCTGGGCTCTGGGAGGGCTACTATACTCAATAAGATTTAGGGGCTCAGCACAAGGGGCTAATTGTCCCCAATATTTCCAACATGGATAATTTTCTTGGTCGCTGATTGAACCCTTTGTTTATTAACACTTTGATCTCTATTCTTAGGGGTCCAAATATGTGACACAGCAGCCGGCATATGTATGGGTACCTACACCTACTGCTGGGATGGATGACACAAAGAAAAGTGTGAAGAAGGCCTCAACAGACCCTTGACTCCTGTGGACAGGGAGAACGTTTTAGGAATGCCACAGGAAATAGTTATGTTATGCCAAACACATTGATTAAAAGTCATGAGGAAACGCCCAGGGGACCTCCATATTCTCCAACACCCGCATGGTGGCTGTTGTGTCTCCCAAGCCGTACGTTGCTCTATCATACTGATTTTCCACCCTGAATGATCTTTGGATTTCACATTTTGTCTCTGTAGTTTGCGTGTCATTGTGTGTTCAGTTATCTGACAAGTTAATATATTGTTATGAGTAGTTACTGCTGAGGAAAATATGCACATACCAAAAAACTTTAACTATGTATACATTTAAGCTGTTTTCTAGGTATTTGCTAAATTCAGTCCTGGGGGCGGGGCGTAGCGTAGCGTGTCTACATGTGTGGATGAGGATAGCACATGCATTTTTGCATGCAGCAAAACTCAAAGTGCTGCCTGCTATTTTAAGAGTCTGAACTCCAGCTCTCAACAAAGTTAAGCCCCTTTCCTTTTGCAAATGCATTTAATTTTATCTGGAAACTTTTTGACGTTCGGAATAGAACAACTGTAGTTTCTCATTATGTTTGCTGCCAGAATCCATGCTTCGTTGCTCAAGTAAAGACCTTATATTGCTAATTACTACCACATGCCCATATCCCAAGCGAAAGGAAACTTATTGATTCTGACAGCCCATTCTCTCAACACTGAATTCCAAATGAAAACTCAAATTTTGGCCAAACATAACATTTCATCAATCTTGTTCTACTGACTGGAGAACCAACATCAAACAAAGGGTGCTAATGGCCCTTTATTACCGTTCCTTTCCCAAGCTTATATTTTCTGATGAAAGATCTAAGTGACCAAGGGCTTCTTTAAACTACTTGGTAATTAGCTTTTGAACCAGGAAACAATGCATAAAGTAAGGAGAACAGCCCCGGTGTTGATGACAGGAGGTACACTATATCCCGCAGGGTCTGGGGACTTTGGAGACCCAAAAGAGAACATTAAAAGCAAAACACATTTTCATAAAGAAGAGGGGGCAGGAGGAGAGAGAGAGAGAGAGAGAGAGAGAGAGAGAGAGAGAGAGAGAGAGGCAGAAAGGCAGGGAGAGAGGGGGAGGAAGAAAGGGAGAGAGAAAGAGAGGGAGGCATTGGAAGAGAGGGAGGGAAAGAGAAGGAAGGAGAGGCAGAGGGAGAGAAAGGGAGGGGGGAGGGGCAGGTTAAAGGTGCTGCTAACAGATTACAGAGCCAGAACAAAACTGGAGGAGGGCCCATGATTTAAGTCCTCAGCAGGTGGGGCTTTGGGTGGACATGCCAGACTTTTTAACCTGACCAGATCAGACCAGGGCAGCCCAGCAAGTGGTGGTCTCAGACCCTCATTTTGGGTCACCCATCAACAAAATCTGTCAGCCAACAGCCCACCCATATTGGGCCACAAACACTACTCTGAAAAAAAAGTCCCACCTGGAAATTAGAGTCAAAAAATAGTTTCAACTTGGATTTCAAAGCAATTGATTTTTATTGACTTCATTGGGGACAGGGATAAGGAGATGCTGGCTGAGACCAATGGGCTGGGACAGCTATAATGAGGGCCTGGGACTCCCGGGATGCTGTCTGCTTTATAGAGACCTGTCCATGTCTTAAAGGCACACTGAATTAGGAAGCTTTTTGCCTCTTGGCTTGAGATAAATAGCAGAGGAAAATCTTTGGGCTTATTTGGCCTTTTGGAACCAACCAATGGCCCAGACATCAGAACAGCTTGGTTCTAACCTCATCCAGGGTTGTTAAGATAATAGGAAGGGGAGAGGCCTTTAGGGAGAGATGGAAAGACATACCGCCTTACTGAGAAGGCGCCAACTGGCCTCTTTTCCCACTGTCCTTTGTGTGTATGAAAGGAAACTGCTATCCTGTGGGTAGTTCAAGGAAATGAGCCCTTTCTCCACCTCCTCATTTTCTGAACAGAGGACTGGACACCTGAGCTCAGGATGTGTTGGACTCAATAATCAGAGCGAGCCTCACTGGGTTCCATCCAGCAGGGCCAACTGTCATGGTGGGAGGGGCAGATGTGGGGAGAAGGCCCTACAGGCCAGGTTCTGGTTTTCTTAACCACCAAACTAAGGTAATAATTTGGTAATCAGTTAGAATAAGTAACAAGATAAAGCAGTTCCATGATAGGGGACAGGAGACAGGCATAAATGGGACTATTTTCTGCATTTTAATAGAGATGGAGGTGTCAGTCCCTGGTATGTATGCCAGTGCACATTCTTCTAGGGGTGTACAGCATGCTTGACCATTTTATTCTATGCACATCATACCCTGAATTAAGAACAAAGTGGAATGACCCCCTTGGAGCTTTCAAAGCTAATACTTATTGACTTTTGAAGACCATCGCAACCATCCCATACTGCCCCCTTAGCTTCTCTATGGAGATAGCCCTGTTAGAGGACCAGAAGAACAAGGTCCCAGCATCAACATCAGAACCAAACTTCTGGTCCCTGCTGGACTCATGCTCTGATACTGATGCTGATGATATTGATCCTGATTGATGATATAGATGCTGATAAAGTCACTTGAGCAGAAACTTAAATAGTTCCCAAGAAGAAAACCTTCACATTTGAGAAAGCAAACAAAAACAACAACAACAACAACAACAAACTACATCCCTAATTGCCTGTGGCACCCTGACACCCTAACTGTAATATTTCCTGCCCAGGAGGCAGTTCCACCGTAATGGCACTATTTAACAGTGAGGTCTCCTTGCAGCCACTGGCATTTCCAGTAGGGAGGATGGGCCAGGCCTTGGCCTGTGCTTGACCCAAAGGACAGTGGGAAAAGAGTTCTAGCCCCCATTGCTACACATGCCAAACCTATCAGGATCTCAGTCGCAGGGACCAGAATTTGATCAGATCACCAGCTCGTGACATGAGCTCGACACACGTATGGTAAGGTTTGAGAGCAGAAGATACGGTTCCAGGTGCGCATGGACACCTCTGAATAAATTTACTGTCATCTCTTGGAAATTGCGAATGGCCACAGGACCCATGCTTTGAAACCATTCTCCTCTAGAATGTGTACCCTCCATCATTAAAAAAAGCAGGCAGGAGAGAGGGAAGGGCTTGATTCAGTGCCACTGCTGCAGGGACTTTTCAGGTCACTCAAGCACGTGTCCTCAGGTGCAACTGACTTACTTTCTGCCTCCATGTTTGTTAAAAGTCCCGCCGAATTTATTCCGATTCAGGATGAGAGCAGCAATTTCGGGCACGTAGCGGGCAAACATTGCCTACATGCATGAGACAAAGAAACAAGAGCCGAACAGAAATGGCATGCAGAGAGGCCCCTACGCCGCGGAGGCCGCGAAACCTCTTGGCATACTTACTTTCTTCCACTAACCGCGCTATAGGAGCCCCCGTATTTCTTGCGGTTTCCTATTAACTCTATGATCTCAGGGACGTAGCTGGCAAACATGGCCTGAGGAGAAGAGGGGAGACAGAGAGAGACTAAAAAGACAGGCCGCAGAAAGGGTGACCTTTCCAGAAGGGGGATGCTAAGATCTGAAAACACAAAAGGATTAGACCTGCGAAGGTGCGGATTCATGTGTTGGATTATACAACAATAACAGGACAAAGGGGGGAAAAGCTCCTGAAAATACACAGAACGAAACATACGTGAGTTGACCTAGACAGTAGAAAACAACAAACCATAGTCAAGAAAAATATAGAGGAGACAAGCATAAATGAGCTGACATCTTCTTCCTGAAGAGAAGTAGGTAAGAGGTTTGTAGAATGGTGTCAAGTATTCTCAACACACACACACACACACACACACACACACACACACACGCCCATGCATTCACCACATGCTCTCATGGGCACACACATGCATGGACACACATGCATGGACACACATACACACACACATGTACACACCCACCCACACGTGCATGGGCACACTTACATGTACACATGCAAATACATACATGCGCCCACACATGTATACATTTCTATCAAAAAGTCCTTCCAAATAATACTCAAAGGAGAATTTTTTTATGAGTGGCTAAAGACACTCAACACTAAAAGAGGATTAAAAATAAACGTTTCCGTTTTTAAAAAAATGACTAAAAAGCATTCAAGGTCCATTTTGGAAATCACACAAGAGGAAAGGATAGCAGGGAGACACGAAGCTGCCATGTTTTGCCCAACAAAGACTGTCCTGTGGCTGGATAACGGGGTCTCCTTAACTACGGGGCCCTGCAGGAGTGCTCATGTCCACCCCCACACACATTTATATACATTTTACAAAATGTATATGTCCTATGCATACAAAACAGAGAGAAATGTATGCATTGCCTCATATAAATGTGTGTGCAGTGCACATACGCGACAGCTGCGTGTGGACTAGAATCTTAGTTACTTACCTCATACCCAGAAGAAAAAAAAAAACCATCTCTTGTTATGAGCTACTTTGAAAGGGAAAATGCGGCAACTGCCAATGCGTTGCCCTGAAGCTCCCTAGAATTGCATCACATGCGGTGGTGGTCTCTTGCTACATAGGGAACCAGTGAAACTCGTTGCAAGGAGAGAAATGGAATAGGCTTTGGACACAGTCATGTCCTGACTGTAATGGTATTTCCTAAATGAAGGAAGCCTGCTCTTTAGGGGCAGGGGCCAGCCACAGTGTTTGTTGGAAGTTTGGGGAGGAACATAAAGGGGAGGCAAACTCTTGAAACTGCCATCTGTCTAGAGGGTCTGGGCAGCATCTACCAGAATCAGCAGCAGCTACGATATCTGATATTGAATCCCGCTACTAAAGGACACTCTCATTTATTAATGGCATGCCTCCCTTAATTGGGTTTGTTCCTAGCTACATGGCTGTCCCCAATGAGGACAATATGCCTGCTTCTAAGGGACAAGCGTAACACTAAAGAAACATGCAACAAAGTCGCCATGGTATTTAGAGTTAGTTCGCCTGGTTGCATTAAGGCAGTTACTTGCTTCCAGTGCAAAACACATAACAACACTATGGAGTGGGTATTGGCAAATATTAATAATTATTAAAATGGACACAATAAGAAAGAGGGTTTTTTTTACCAGTCCTCCGAGGATGAAGAAGACCATGAAGAGACGTCCAAGCGTGGTTTTTGCATAAACATCCCCGTAACCCACTGTAGACATTGTGACCATGAGTAAGTAGACACATTCCCAGTACGTAAGTGCCTGGTTGTTTTGGAAATTTTCCCATGGATCCCCTGAATTCTCCACCTATAGCAAGAGGGAGGAGGGAGAGAAAAGAAACCCATCAGATGTTCATATGGACAGTATTTTCCAGCCAGGATGCCCAGAGCCCCAGAAAGCTCCAGGAAGCTGGTTTTTCACATCAGCTTCTTATTATCAGTACAGAACAGCTGCCTCACACTGCTAGTCACTAAGGCATGATGCACCAGAAACCCTCAGGGGTATCGGAGAAGAGGACGTAGATGTAGCAATAGGGAGCACCTTCTGACTGAGGAGGGCACAGGGATGGGGAGGAGCATCGTTGGCATGCTTTCCTGGACATCTCGGATGCTTGGTACCCTTTACAGCATCTCTTTCAGGAAGGCGTGAGATGCTTCTTTCTGCTGGTCCCTTGGGAATCCCTGCTGGAACCCTAGACCTTCCACAAAGGGCTCCACGTATCCTTTCATGATTGTAACTAAGGAGACCAGATCCAACCTCACATCTGCATCCCGAATCCCAAACATCATCTCTGCTTCTGGGACTGCTTGTCTTCCTTCACCAGAGCCCACCAGCAATTCTGAGCTTCTAGGTTTGGAAGTTTCCTCTGGAACAAGAGGAGTGACCTCGTGGGAATTGCAGCCACACACACACACACACACACACACACACACACACACACGCACACACACTCACACACTCACACAAACACAACCACTAGAGTAAATGGCTGCAGACATCCTCAGTAAGGGGCCATCAAGTCAAGTAGTTTCTGCTTGGGCTGCAAAGTTCCTGGGGTCTGCACAGCTACTCAGCCCTGTGAGCTTGGCTGGAGCCCAGCAGGGAGCAGAGAGTGGGTGTCACAGCAGGATTTGGGGAACCTGAACCCAGAACCGGCAATTGGCTTCAGAAGGAATTGGATGATAAAGGGTGAGTGAGATTTGACAAGTCTAGTGGGGACTGGAGAGGCGGCTCGATGGTTAAGAACCATTGCTCTTGCAGAAGACTGGAGTCCAGTTGCCAGCATTCACTTCCAGAGAGCCTAAAGCCCTCTGCTTCCCTCCATGGGCACACCCACACATGTGCACATATCCCGACACTAATACACAAGCATACACATAATTAAAATATATATAGCACTGTGTAAAATCCATAATTATCTTGCTTAGCAGATGGAGACAAAGTCATTTATTCAAAGTTTTATAGTCTGATGGGGGCTCCTTCGGACTGTGACAGTTTACGCGCAGATGAAATGTGCACTTCATAGGAACTATGCTCTCTGAAAGCAGGCTAGAGAAATCTGCCTTGGGGAGATAGGAAGGGTTTAGCTTGGTAATAGCATTCAAAGAGTCACTAATTAAGAAACAAAAACAAAAACAAAAACATTTGGGGGTTTTGAAACAACTTGAGAAATTGTCTAACAAGAGAGTCAATGGCAGCTTTTTTGTGCAAGAGAAGTAGGGCCACATCCCTGATCTGCATTTGTTGTTTACAAAGAGCTGTTGAAGTTCAAACTTTCAGCAGCCTCGCATCTGTACCAGATTTTTTTTTTTTTCTGGACGTTTGCTGTGGAAGCACTGCCATCTTGTGGCCTTCTGAAGTTATTGCATACAGAATGAAAAACTAGGCAAGTCTCTCTGAAGCAATATAGGTAGGGCTGGAAAATATAGGTTGATCCTAGGAACATTACATCATTTGGAACTAGTTTGCAGGGTGGGAATAAAGGGTAGGGAATTCTGAAAATTGAGTAGCTTGTCCCTCTTTCCTGTATGTGCAACTAAACTTGTCTCTTTCCAAAGAAGCAAATATTAAGTGATAAAATGGCCTAGCAAGGGCCTGCTCCAGCCAGCCAGGAAGGCAGGGTCTCCATGACAACTTACCAAGTGGATGAATCCAGCTGCAGTCAGCCACGTGCTGATAAATATGGAGAGCAGATTCACCAGCTTGATGGAATTACTGTGCAAAGGAGACAAGAAGAGTCCCAGAGTTACAGAGAGAAGGCCCATTTGGAACTGCCTGAGGTTGCCACAGTGTGCCCTTTGGGGGCAGAGGCAGGCTGCTGTCATAAGAAAATTTGAATCAGGTGTGATACACAGGTGAGGAATGAGGGTCTCAACAGAGTCTGTAGGAAAATCACAGCCGGGCCCTACATTAACCCCCCAAACTTTGATGAAACTTAACTTGTCTAAAACAAAACCCTTCAACCATATATTAAAAAGAAACCAGAAAGAAGAGCTAATGCAATTTGTGTATCCTTCCCCTAAACTGATATTTCCCCACATCTTTATCATCTCTATGTAGTCTGTCTTATTTTCTTCCGTGTGTTTATTCTTTCCGGTTGTATTTGTTTTGTTTGAGCCGTTGTGCTGTGGACATCACGGCGCAATCTCTAATCATGGCTGCATTCCGCTCCAAAGAACGGACACCATGCAGTGGACTAGGGATGCGGCCGTGTCTCAGAAAACAACTGAATTCAGCGATGTGATCTAGCACACAGTCCCGATCTAAATGCCAGCTGTCCTGAGGTTATGTTTAATGACATTTCCCTCACTTTCATCGGGTAGAAAAGAACTGTCTCCTACCTCCTGTTCTCCCATTACTGGCCCAATGAAGCCTGTGGTACTTTGAGTAGGTATGGCCCTGACACACTCATGTGTTTGAGTACTTGGCCCATAGGAAGTACCACTATTAGGAGGCGTGGCCTTGTGGGAGTAGGTGTGCTTTGGTTGGAGGAAGTGTGTCACTGTAGGGGTGAGCTTTGGTAACTCATATGCTCCAGCCCTGAGCAGTGTGGGCACACAATCACGTCTACTGCCTGTGGATCAAGACGTACAACTCTCAGCTCATTCACAAGCACTGTACCTGCCTGCATGCTGCTGTGCTCCCCGCATTGATGATAATGGACTGAACAGTCTGAACCTTAATTCGGCCCCAATTAAATGTCTCCCTTTATAGGGGTGGCTGCAGCTGGGGTGTCTCTTCACAGCAATAGAAACCCTAAGACAAAGCCCCGAAGAAGCTGACCCTTCTCTTTGGGTAATCCATCTATGATACCATTGCCCTCTTTCTGCCTATTTCTTCTCTTGGGTAATATATTATCTACTTTCTAACAGCTTAGTAGGTTAGCAATGGTGACTTCTGAGGCTTTCACAGTATGTATGCAGTGCTAACCCTCGCAGCAGCGCCATGCTCATGTTCGATGTATACTGACTAACTTCTCATGGGCTCTTTCAAGATCATCTGGGGATTGGAAAACTCAGAAGTTTAGTTTAGTAGACCACGCTGTTGGAAATGGAACTATGGCCATTTCGGTCACTTTCCAATCTATTACACCACAACCGCGGTGCAGTGTCAGGGTCATCAATGGCTGCTAGACTTGGGAACTTGGGCATCCTGCTAAAAGGCCAGGATGGAGGCTGTCACTGCTCAGCCTGGGGAATTTGAAAGGGAGGCCTCCTGACAAAGGCTGTGGTCATTTTTCCTGGGTGATGCATGAAGCACAGAGCTTTCTTCTGCTTATACTTATATAACTGAAGAGAGGAATCCAAGTTCTCAGTCTGCCTGGAGTCGATTCTGACAGCTTGGGACAAGAATGAGTAAATACTTCCAAAGCCGTGGGTGGAACTGGCCTTTTGAGGTGTGTGGGATGACATCCTCTGGGTTTGAAACCATATGCCGGAAAAACAACAGACTGTCCATCCTGTGCGTCTTGGTCCTCGCCAGGATTACCATGTGTAGTTCCCGAGGACTGCTGAAGCTTTTTTATGTCCTAAGTACTTTCTTGAGTCCTCCTCATCTTCACCCTGTCCTCTAATGCAGGTGGAAGGTGAGAACAGAGCTGTCACTCACCCACCTCGGAAACTGAGCCTTAGGGAGCTTATGGAGCTTGGGAGTCACCACTGGCAAGTGGTAGACCTCATCATATAAGTGGTAACTTGGGAACACAGTGTAGGACGCCTCGGGGACCTTCTTTCCTTTACCCTGTAGTTTGCCCATCATCACTTCCTAAGGACTCATCTCCCCACAGCTGCTGACATGGGAGAGCAAGGTGTCAACCAAGGACTCCCTTTACTAAGTAGTCCAATGGAATGTGGCCAACGTAAGCGTCAGCCAACAATAAGCCTGTTAGACACACTTTTCAGGAACTAAATGGAAGAGAGTTCTAGTCCTTCTCAGATACAGCACTTTGAACAACCTACCTTAGAGAAGACCTTGTGAGAACAAGCCCTTGTGAGACGGGAAGAGAGGCAGAATTCCAAGGAGGGACGCTGATAGCCTGAGTGCAGATATGCAGGAAATCTGCCAGTCTCTCTGGGACTCAGTCATTCTACTACTTGCCTAGACACAACAGAAATGGCTCACATCCAGGCTGTTCCCAAAGAACATACTAATTGGCCCGATCTGCCCACTTTGTCCTGATGCAGTTAGCTCCATGGCTCTAGATGCTGTCATCCGAGGTTGGCACTCCCAAGGGCAAGCAGGGTTGTGCTAAATCCTGACCTCCAAGCCTTTTCCAGACACCTCAATGAGTCACTCCGTGCTTCACCCCATCTCAAATTAAGTTCTCTGACTGAGAATGGAATCACAAACTTAAAAAAAACAAAAGCCAGAAACTCACACTGTCTCATCAGCTGGGTTACCACGAAATCTTGGCCCCAGCAAATTTCTCAATGGAAAAATCAAAGCAGAACAGCCCATTTCCATGTCTCTACCTTGCAAGTCCCCTAAGATGCAGTCTGATACTGAAGAGAAGCAAGTAGGGAGAACAGGTAGCCTGTGACAAAGCGAGGGGGAGGTATGTGCTGCTCGTCTTCCCAGGGGAGAAGTCAACACCTAATTGAGTCACTTATGGTCTCCCAAACCCTCAGGGCCTGACAAAGCACTGTGGCATCAACAGCCATGTGGAATCTTTTCAAGATATTAAATCTACTGACATCTTTTGGTGCTTTGGGAAAATGGCCTAAATATAGTGATTATTAATCTCTAAATGATTGTCCCTGGGATATTAATGGTGCTTAAGGGAGCTCTTGCTGAGCACAGAACATTTAATCACCATTGCTGAGACAGACCAGGTTTGTTGCTGAAATCTGACTATTTGTATGACATCAGCAATGTCACAGATTTATTGCATGAGGAAGTGGTCTTCCAAACTGAACTCTATGACCAAGTTAATATCCAAAAGCTATGTAGAAAACCTGCAAGATTAGCCCCCATGAATGTTCTCTGTCTTCTGTGATATGGACTTTGCCATCTGGAAGAGGACTGCTTAGAAAGCAGGGGTTGGGGGGGATGGCCAGAAGAAGGCGTTGTGTGTTTGTGGCAAAAAGTGTCATTGGAGATAGATATGGGCAGCCTTCATGACCAAGCCCAAAGGCTTGGATCAAATATGAAATCATCAGTAGTTAGAGTGGCACTGATCATACAGAGTCTAGCTCCTTGCCTTGAAGGAGAGATTGTGATCCTATCATGAAGACCTAATTTTTTTTTTAAGTTTTAAAAAAAAATTTTTTTTGAGACAGGGTTTCTTTGTATAGCCCTGGCTGTCATGGATCTCACTCTGTAGACCAGACTGGCCTTGAACTCAGAAATATGCCTGCCTCTGCCTCCCAAGTGCTGGGATTATAGGCGTGTGCCACCACCACCTGGCTCTTTTTTTTTTTTAATGCCACTTTTCTGTTTCCATAGAAACTTCAGAGTTCCCATCCATGAATTCTCCATGGCTGTTCTGGTTTAGTATATGTATTAGTTACTTTTCTATTGCCATGATAGGATAGCAGGTCTCAGGCAACTATAGAAAAAAAGCATTTACTGGGGGCAAGTCCATAGTCACCATGTCTGGGATCATGGCAGCAGATACTCAGACATGGCCCTAGAGCAGAAGCTGGAAGCATCCATCCTTATCACTAGGCAGGAGAAAAGGAATGATGAGGCTTTTGAAAATTCAAAGCCCAACCCCAGTAACACACCTCCTCAAACAAGGCCACACCTCTCAATCCTTCCCAAACAGTTCTACTAAATTAGGAACAAGTATTCAAATACACGAGCCTCTGGAATTCATTCTTATTCAAACCACCACAGCAAGAAATGTTTCCCAAGGGCTCATATGTTAAGAGGACTTGTTCCCCAGCTGGTGATACTATTTGGGAGGGTCTGAAAACTTTAGGAAATGGGGCTTAGATGGAAGAAGTAGGTTAGAAGCATTAGAAGCGGTGTATTCCTGGTGTCTACTCCCATTCTCTACTTATTTTCCCTCTCTCCAGGTAGCTATGAGGTGAACAACTTTTCTTTCTCAGAATACTCTACTTTGCCACTAGGCAGGAACAGCAAAGCTAGCCAGCCATGGGTCAGAAACCTCTGAAACTCTGAGCCCAAATAATTTTCCTCCTTTAAGTTGTTTTCTCAGGAATTTTGACACAGTCTGACTGGACTCCAGTCATTGATATGGGTGGACACAGTGATTCATTAATAGGCAAGCAAGAGTCTGACTGATCAGTGACCTTTCCCAGGACCGCTAGGTGCTGGGAGAGAAAATCTGATTCTAGCAGTAAAATTCTAGCAGTATATTATAGCAGTAAAGCCAAAGCTACCAAGGGTTCATCCGCCCCTCAGAAAACAGAACGTGTTCTGTTTAGCCCTGAAAATGCCAGCCACATTGCCCAAGAAAGCACAAATTTGGCCCTCTTGCTGACTGCTACCTTGCTTCTGGTTGAGGGCACATCCAGGAGCCAACAGCCACTTTTATCTTTTCATTGCAACATTTGCTGAGTAGCTAAGGAGTGTCCTAAATTGGAGCATTGACTGGACCAGGTCACGCTGAGATTAATGAACTTTGTGATACAAAATAAATCAAAATCAAGTTGTGTCATGTCTGTCCCTAAGTTATCTCTACAGTCTGTTCTTAAGTTATCTCTGTGTCTGTCTCCTCTTTGTCCAAGTGACCTGCTCTGAGGTTTGGCCTCAAAAGCCCTTCCCTGGACTACTGTTCCTTTCTGGTCTTAAGACCTATTAAATCTTAGATACTTCAGACCAATTCTATACAACCAGTGGGAACATGGGTTTTCAGAATGTGATGTCCATACTTCCTCCCCCAATTAAAATCCTTGGACATCTCCAGCTTGCTCTTCAAGTAACCCATCAACCTAAGCAACCCTCACAGTCAGGCCTCCACCTTATACCCCGTGTAATCGCCATAGTAAATATACTGCTTCTCAAATAGCCTTGGAGCCATTTCTAAGGTTATATATGTAATAAAGGTAATTTGCATGTGTTGTCTAGGTAACTGGTTAGTGGAGGTGCACATAGGCTACATGGGAGAGAACATTTTCACGGTAGAGAACAATGGCTTTCTGAGCACAGCACGGGACAGAGTGTTTTACTTCACCCTTTACACTCTCACATATGGTACAAATGTTCACAGGAAGCACATGTTACTTAAGCAATTAGAGGAAACCAGGAGGCCATTTTTGTCTTGGGGAAAAAAAAACTATACTAGGTAATCCATGTTTTAATAAATATTATTGACTATGTTGAACGAGATGTGGAATTAAAGCCCTTAAGCAGATTTCATCTGGCTTTTATGGTGGAGCAAATGACCCAGTACTGAACATTGACTCACCAGCTTGTAGGATGACTGAGGAATTTCCAGAAGCTCACATAGATGACCCAGAATCTCTGGTCTTCCTTAAATAGGCCATCTCGGGATATAGGGCATCTTAGGCCCCTGCTAACCTACAGTTTGAGGACTTGCCCTGATTCTGGCTACATAGTCCGCTGCCTGTCTTCCTGCTCACTCTGGTTCCTTCTGTTCTCTTAATTATCCCCCTCCCCGGTCACACTTACTGCTGTGTCCCATTTCTTTCAGTTCTAAGATGAACTAAGCAACGAAAGAATACAAAATAAAACCATAGTTTTCAAACCATTATTTTTTTTATCATATTTGTAAAGTCTCCTTCCCTCCCTAATACCTCAGACTGTGAGGGGATCACTACAAGAGAAAGCCAGACAGGATTTTCCTAACAAGGATGACACAGCTTCCCTACCCCACCTTCTGCTATAAAGTCACCATGAAAGCATCAGAGTATACAGGACTCACAAGAGAATCTGCCCAAGGCCAAATCCCTAGAAACCTGGGGCTTCATTTTTTGCATCCAGCTTTGAGAAATAAGCTTGGAGTATCTGAAGGAAGAAGCAGGGCAGAGCCAGCCACCCCAAGGAGAAAGTGTCCCCACACTTCTAGAGTTCCTGCAGCTAAAGGAAGTGTTTCTCTGGACCTGGAGATGTGGTCTCTGCCTCCCTATCCTGAACTCACAATCCTTATGCCAACCACATGTTCAGGAACATGGAATGGCTCAAAGGTCCCACAGGTGTCATAGTCTCTCTCTCACTGTGTGCTTTCTACATATATCTTGATAGAACTCAGCCCATCTTCCCTACCCTTCAAGTGACCATGCCACAGCCCCACTAGAATGACAGACACTTGATTTTTCTCAAGGCTTCCTTCTTGTCCTAATCCTGCTACACAGCCCCTGCCAGGCTCGGTGCAGCAACTCTGTGCATCCCAGACCTGGACTCCACTTCTAACCCCTACACTCTGGCAGGAGGTCTGGTTTTGCGTTCCTACTTCCCAGAGACGTCTAGCTACAATATTTGTTGAGACACTCACCATGCACATTCACCTTTGAATACTTAGATGCTCACCTTAGACTCAGAGGGTTCACGTGGCCACCTGGTTGTAACTGCAAATAATAGGAACCTAGGACATGCACTCTCTAAGGAGAGACGTCGTCTGAGAGTAGAACTTCTTGTGTGGGAAGTGGTGGTCCTGAGAAAATGCTGTTTGAGGTCTAGGATTGCAGATACCCAGTTGCTGCTACTGTGCTAGAGCTGCTGCCCCCCAGAAGCACAGCCCCCTCTTCCTCCAGACAGAAACTTCTACTCTTTTCCTCCTTTACTCACAAAATTAAGCAGCATCATAACTACACAGCTACGAAGAGGCTGATCTCCAAGGCGGCCATATCCAACTTCTGAATCTAAAAGAAAGGCCATCTTTGCTGAGGGGTGAGTGCTCTAGCACAAGGCTGATAAAAGATATTCTGATGGCACATCATGGTCATCAGAGGGGGTCTGCATGGGAAGAGGAGGGCAGGAACACCATTCTCTCTGCATTATTGCTAGGATCTTCCTAGAGTCCCAGTGTCATAGAACAAAAGTCTCATTGATTTATGAAGTCAGTGACAAGCAGAAGAAAGAGACCTGGGGGCATGTGAGAGGATATGGATGGTTCCATTATAGCACCCCCATCCTAATCCCTTCTAGAAGACAAATCTGTAGGACAGGCCCCTAGTTTGGTATTAGATACCCACTAACTCTCCCTGGGAGTGGGGGGTGGGGGACTGGATCAGCCTTGTAATTCAAGTTCAATATACATTCATACTAGATATGCTTTTTTGTTTGTTTGTTTGTTTGTTTGATACTAAGTCTCTCTCTGTGGGCCTGGCTAGCCAGGAACTTATAATGTAGAGCCATGTGTCCTCAAATTCACAGATATCTGCTTGCCTCCACCTCCCTGGTTCTGGGATTAAAGGGTCTAGTTAGATACACTAGCTTTGTTAATCACTTCCATTTTAAAAACAATATAAGCCTACTGCTTAGAAGATCTATTAAAAGGGAAAACTTAAGGATACGGCTACTCAAAGGACATTTAAAAAATTACTCTCTATGAATGATATTATAAATCAAAAGTAGAGAAGCAATAAATTTTTACATCCAGAGATAAAATATAAAGGGATAAGGCATAACTTAAGAGAATTTCGTGGCTCTTTGTACGTTTTGCCCTGTCAATAGAACATGAATTTTATCTCCTATTGATACAAATGAATAATTGTAAAGGGGTGCGACTATGGAATTAAAATAAGGATCAATAACAAAATAAAAGGACCCTTGCCAGATATACTGGACTCGAGAAGCTGGGTTCCAGATTTCACAAGTAGAAAACCAACAGAATCCAAGCCCTCGAGCAGCAGATACATTAATTTTACACGGCACAACCCAGAAGTGTCCTGCTTTCTGTCACTCATCAGACACATTAAGGCCAACCAAAGAAGAAATGGAACATTAGAAGGGGTCTTCTTAAAACGTAATTTCCTTGTAGAGAAGTTTATGAGCTGCAGTTGCTCCCCATTAGGGCGCTCCTGACCCTTTTATTAGTGTGCTTACCGGCACCGTCCAGGTTTCAGGCCAGCTCTGGGCACCGACAGGTCATCAGGCAGGGGTCCCCTAGGGAATTTCTGGCCCTGTCCTAGCTGTGTTTTCCAGATCATAATGCAGTTAACAGAAGCAGTCATGGTGCATTTGACTGGAGCCTTTTAGGGTTTTCCCCCAACCCCGCCAGGCAATTTGCAGAGCCCACCCCTCTGATCTCTATGGATATAAAGCAAGCCAGCTCAAATGGATGTAGAAACGAGATGATTTTCTCTTTGCCATATGAGCTTTGTGACTGCCTGTCAAAGAACATTGCTTCTTTTGCCTTTATGGCCAAATTCAATTCTTATTTAGTGGTAACTAAAGGGGTGGTTAGGACCTGGCAACAAGGACTTCCCAGTCAGTGAGAAAGTCCATCCCTCATCCAGGATGGATGGCTGGTCCCAGGATGCCTGTGTTGTAGACCGACTTGATGCCTAGGTGCCAGCCATGTGACCTTGTCGGACTGTATCCTCTTCCCCACGTGTATAACCACATCTCTACCTTTCTCCTATCTTTCCCTGACGATGCACAAGAGAATGCTGCAAGCCTTACCTTGGTAGGTAAGCTCTCCAGGTCGGTGTTATGCTCTGCCTACAAATAACACAACTCTATCGTTTTAACACAGTGAACACATACACTTGGTATTGACAACTCTGCCAGAAGGAACCAGACAGGCACAGGACAAGAAGAAGTAGCTTACCTTGTCTTAAGGATATTCAGAAACTGCAAGATTTCTGAAAACTGTATCAGTCTGAGAGCTCTTAAAAATCTCAAACCTGGAAAGAAACAAAACAGAGATGTTACTTCTTAAGGCTTGGCTGTCATGCTCACAGCCTGCTACCTGAGTCGGGCCCCTCAGGTCTGCTCCGAGGGCCCTGCAGGCCTTGCAGAAGATGAATGCTCCAGTACCTTGGACCTGTCTCTTCATTGAGATTCTTCACTGGTTTAATCTTAGGCGGTGAATGTGCTTTCCAGTTAAATGTGAGCTGTTTGCAACCACACAAGGGGACAAGCTGGGGGAGGGGGCCCTCGTTAGGAAGGATGGTCTGCTCGGGTGAGCTCGGACACAAAGCCCTGTCCCTGAGCTACCCAGTAGTCTGGCAGAATTTGGGTCTCTGAACAATACTGGGAACTGGGATCACTCAGGGTAACCCTTGTGCTTAAGAGCAGATTAAGAATAAATCGGATCACCTTATGTCTTTGAGATTTTTTTTTAATCTTTATTTTCAGCCCTGATAAAATAAAGACTATAGCCCAGAGAGTTCCCGTGTTCTACAGCATTTTGAATTTTCTCCCAGTTAAGAACAAGAGAAAAGAGAAAAGAAACTAAGCACAGAGCAATAAGATATCACACTTCACAACTTTGGGGTTCAAAATCTTAATAGTTCCACGTTCACTAATGCCAGTTAGCTTTTGTGTCCGTAGCCTCTCTTGCATGGAAGAGTTACAGCTTCTAAGAGGAGAGGGACAACAATCAGTGAGTTGCTTTAGATGTTGCTTTGTTTTGTTTTTCAGAAACAGGGTGTCAGGTAGCCAGGCGGGCTACAAACAAACAGACTAACAAAAACCACAAAAACAAAACAAAACAAAATCAAATACACTCTGTAGCAAACTCCTGGTCCTCCAGCCTCCACCTCCCAAGTGGCAGGGTCTCAGAGGTGCTCTGTCTCAGCCAGCTTCTTCCTTTGTCACTCCTTTTCTGCCTTCAAGGGTCACTCTATTTCTGTCTGAGCCATGTAACAAAAAATGATCCAAATCAGCCGCGGATCTTAAGACCTTTACCACCGCTGAAGAGCTGCCCGCCACATGCAACCCGCAGGCATTGGGGAGCCCATTCCCCAGGGATTACCTCTCCTCTGTGTTTAAAAGCACCTCATGTGCGAGGTGTGACCCTGAACACAGTGGACGGAGCAGGTAGCTACATGTGCAGGGTGAGAAGTCATTCTGTTCCCCTTAAGGGAGACCGTGAAAGAACTTTACTGTGCATGGTGAGATGAAGCAAGCCACGAGAGCATCACTAGAGAGCTCACTCTGCTCCTTCACTGAGAAGCCCGGGTACCGGTTGCCTTGAACAAAACTGGCCCAGTGTAGAACTGTCTTGCTAACAAGTCCAGAGATGGGAGTGTTGGACTAACAAAGAAAGAAGGAGAAAGTGATAACGGCTCAAAGGGGGCATTTGTCATCAGAAAAGAATCCACCCTTGTGAACGAGAGGTGATTTTCAGAAAGCATGTTCCTACTTTGCTAAAGAGTATTTCTGTAGTTTTTATTGACCACAACAGGCAGGCATGAGAATCAAGGTAGGTGAGAGGAAAGAGATTTGGAAACACAGTCTTACCAGACTGCTGGAAGGTTACAAGGCTGGAATCAGCATCTGGACAGACATTGCCTCGCAAAAGTGAAAACAAGGTTTGGTCTGTTGCTATGTACTGCGATGCTAGTGCAGCCCCCAAGACCTGGCTGTCTCAAAGGCAAGAGGGTGCTTTTCCACATGTAGACCCAAGAGAGGCTATGTGACCTCGTAATTTCTGATTGCTGAATAAAGCCCATAGCTGGGCAGAACTGAGATAGGCAGGGCTTAGTATTCCTGGCCTTAGGGTCATAGGAGACCACGAGGAAGGAGAGAGCTTAAAAGAGCCAAGGCATATCTGCCTGTTTGTTTGTTTCTAAGTATCATAATCAGTTAAATACAAAATATAAGCGTCAGACTTGGGGAGGGCATTGAAACAGGAAGTGTCAGGTGCGCTCAGTCTCCGGCTGTGGCACCAGGGGGACATGGGCCTCTAACAGGTGGGGACTTACAGGGAGTGTTCTGAAAAGCGATGTTGAAAGCCCAGCCTTCTCTCCTCTTTCCCACTTCTCAGCCTCCTCCAGGTGAGCAGCTCTATTCTAGCGAACACTCTCCGCCGTGGCACTGAGTCCCAAGCAACGGCCAGATGACCCTGTACTGAGGCCTCCGAAATCGCAACCCCAAATCCATCTCTCCTACTTCTTGGTTGTTTATCTCACATGAAAAGCTAACACTTCTATGAACATAGTGGAGCATGTGTCCTTATTGCATGCTGGGGAAATCCTCGGGGTATATGCCCAGGAGTGGTATAACAAGGTCCTCCGGAAGTATCATGCCCAGTTTTCTGAGGAACCGCCAGACTGATTTCAAGAGTGGTTGTACCAGCTTGCAATCCCACCAGCAGTGGAGCAGTGTTCCTCTTTCTCCACATCCTCGCTAACACCTGCTGTCTCCTGAGTTTGTAATCTTAGCCATTCTGACTGGTGTAAGGTAAAATCTCAGGGTTGTTTTTATTTGCATTTCCTTAATGATTAATGACGTTGAAAATTTCTTAAGGTGCTTCTCGGCCATTCAAAATTCTTCAGGTGAAAATTCTTTGTTTATCTCTGTACCTCATTTTTAATAGGGTTATTTGGCTCTCTGGAGTCTACCTTCTTGAATTCTTTGTATATATTGGATATTAGCCCTCTGTCGGATATAGGGTTTGTAAAGATCTTTTCCCAATTTGTTGGTTGCCGTTTTGTCCTTTTGACAGTGTCCTTTGCCTTACAGAAACTTTGCAATCTTATGAAGTCCCATTAGTCAATTCTTGATCTTAGAGCATAAGCTATTGGTGTTCTGTTCAGGAACTTTTCCCCTGTGCCCATGTCCTCAAGGGTCTTCCCCAGGTTCTTTTCTATTGTGTCTGGTTTTATATGGAAGTCCTTGATCCATTTGGAGTTGAGTTTAGTACAAGGAGATAAGAATGGATCGGTTTGCATTCTTTTGCATGCTGACCTCCAGTTGAACCAGCACCATTTGTATAGCCAGAAGCTGGAAAGAACCCAGATGTCCCTCAATGGAGGAATGGATACAGAAAATGTAGTATATTTATGCAATGGAATACTACTCAGCGATTAAAAACAATGAGTTCATGAAATTTTTAGGCAAATGGCTGGAACTAGAAAATATCATCCTAAGTGAGGTACCCCAATCACAAAAGAATATACATGGAATGCAGTCACTGATAAGTGGATATTAATTAGCCTAGAAGGTCTGAATACTCCAGACACAATTAACATATCAAATGATTCCCAAGAAGAAAGAAGGAAAGGGCCCTGGTCCTGAAAAGGCTTGATGCAGCATTGTAGGGGAGTACCAGGACAGAGAAATGGGAGAGGGGTGATTGGGGAATGGGCAGAGGGAAGAGGGCTTATGGGACTTATGGGGAGGGAGGAACCAGGAAAGGGGAAATCATTTGGAATGTAAACAAAGAATATAGGAAAAAAAGAAAAGCTAGCACTGATAACACTTGGGCAAAACTTAGAATTTTTTAACAAGCATTTTTTGACAAGTACTCAGTAGCTCTACAAGACTAAAATCAGCAACTAAAACATTTTCAAATAGCCCATCGTTGTTTCTCAAGTGGAGCAAGCCATTCACTCACTCACTCACTCAATCAATCAGTTAAAGAAGACATTACATCTGGTCAGACATAACAGGTTGGAGAATACAGTTTCACACTTCAGGCGACTTGGTGATCTCACAGCACCATGTCAAGTACTGTGACAAGTGACAAATACTGAGCTTGAAGTAGTCAGCTTGGATAGACCCAATAACAACATGGCAGTTGTTCCTGCTTTAGCTACACATGCTCTTCTTTATGTGTTTGTGTGTACAGTTGGTTTGGGTGTGCATATATATATTTAACTAATGATAGACTACTGCTGTCCAGACTTATTCTTAAATGCTGGTGTTTGCAAATTGCGACATACTAATGACTTCCAAGAATATAATACAATAAGGGATTTTCTTCAATGGAGGTAGGTGAATATGCAGCGAGGAAGACAAGGAGTGGAGGGACCATAGAGCCCATCTAGATCATGGTCAGCTTTAACTGTCAGCTTAACACAAACCTAGAGTCATCTGAGAAGAGAGAGATCAGCTGAAGAAATGCCTGGATCAGACTGGCCTGTAGGCACAGCTGTGAGGCATTCTGCTAATTGTCAATGGAGGTGGAAAGGACCAGTCCACTATGGGCAGTACCATCCCTAGGCAGGTAGGCTTGGGCTGTAGAAGAAAGCAAGCTGGGCGAACCAGAGAGGAGCCAATTAGTAGCCTTCCTCCATGGTTTCTGTTTAAAGCTCCTTTGAGTTCCTGCTTTGACTTCCTTGGATAATGGACTATAAAGTCTAAAAACTTTCATTTCTAAATGTCTTTTGATTATGGTGTTTATGGCAACAGAAAGAAAACATGGACAACCTATAATCTTGCTAGGGAAGCCCACTTAGCTAGCCCTGAGTTTCTTCCTCACGGGAGCTACCCAGAAGACAGTGCAAGGCCAATAGAGTCTAAGGAAAACAGGGGGACATTTGGGCTCTCAAAGAAGTATTCCCGGAGTGGAGAGTACCCAAACCCCAGACTTGTGGCCATTTCTCTGAACCAGATCACCATCAGACCATTCCAGGTCCAAACTGGGCTCACAGAAGCTGTGTCAGTTTTCTACTGTTGTGGAAAAACATCATGGAAACAATCAACAAGATAAAGAAAACTTGTATTTTGTCTTGTCACCTGTTTTTAGGCCTGTAGTTAGCCAGTTCAACACCATGGGGGTGGGGGTGGGGGTGAGGGTGGGGGTGGGGGTGGGGGTGGGGGTGGGGGTGGTGGAGAAAGCCTATTAGGATTTCTCTCTCTCTCTCTCTCTCTCTCTCTCTCTGTGTGTGTGTGTGTGCACACACACGCGTGTGCGCGCGCATTATAATGTGTGTCTACATATGGCTACAGAGGTCAGAGGCTGATAAAGATGTTAGTTTCTGTTCAAGGACTAATTTTGCTGTGAATAAGATGTAAAGCAGGTACAGCTTCATTGCTGTGCAATTCTGTTCATATACACAGACCACAGGGAGTAGTTGACTGCAGCTGCTTTGGAGGCATTCTGGTCTAATCTAGTCAGCACAGTGTTCACACTCAGACTGAGTGTGCCTGGGAGGGGCCTGATGCTCTGTGCTCTGTGCAAGCTCTCAGCTGAGGCTGGGCTGTTGGGTGGGGGGGGGGAACGACGGGGAGGGTGGAAATCACACCGAGGTACCAGCCTGCCCATCAGCAGCAGTTGCTGCACTATCCTGCTCCATCCGCAGGCTGAAGAGTGAAAGTCAGCAGAGTTTGCCACCCGGTTCGAGATATTCTAATTTAATAGTCAGGGGTACAGTTTAGGCATAGAACATTTTAAAGTTCAGATTCTAAGATGCAACCATGTTTAGGAACCTCTGGTTTAGGGTACCTTTTCTTTTATACTTTCAGTTTATCATTCCTTATTGACACATTTCT
This sequence comes from Apodemus agrarius, assembly GCA_964023405.1. Classification (NCBI taxonomy): domain Eukaryota; kingdom Metazoa; phylum Chordata; class Mammalia; order Rodentia; family Muridae; genus Apodemus; species Apodemus agrarius. The sequence continues at coordinate 87,205,798 of OZ030013.1, forward strand.
TTATGCTGCCTGAAGAAACATTCTTTGTTTTGACACGCCCCCCTCTCTCTATCTGAGGAATTGCTGAGTCACTCAAAAGCTAATAAAGCCAATAATTCACCCGCTCAGCACACTACCTGTACATGGAGACTCAGTTTCTGAGGAACATGCTATTTATCTGCCACTTAAAAAGAAATGAATGGTGGAATGTGTTATTACTTATAGAACAGAGCATCCAGCATTTGGCAGAGATTTGGTAGGGGGTGGGGGTGGGGGTGGGGGAGGATGGTCAACAGCATGAATGGCACTTCTTAGTTCACATTTATGGCTGAATATCAGAAAAGCGATATGGATTAAAATGATAAAGTGATAAAAATTCTGAGTCATCTTATGAAGGCAATAAAAAAAATCAAGACTAGATTATATACCTATGAAACTAAAAATTATGCTAGCGGGGATGGCTCTAAGCATCAGAAACTTTGGAACTTCAGACCACCAAAGGAAACCACTCTAAGTGAATAAGTGAGAAATGAACTGAAAGATATAGTGATCTCTTCCTACTCAAAGATCCTATATCCGTTTAATTCATTTTTAAATGTAATAATACACTTTTTTTTTTGCAATAGATGCAAGAACGCAAGGGACAGATCCCCTCACAGTCCTCAGAAGAAATTGCTTTTGCCAAGTGATAGAGACACTGAGTTGACTAGAAGAAAAATAATTCCAGCAGAAATTGGATATAAGATGCAGTAAGAGAAAACATAAAAGCAACTGATTGTATGTGGAATGAGTTTTTTAAAAATAAATAATAAATAACAGTAATCTAAAGTTAAAATCCCTAGGACAAAAGCAAAAGTGAAGTGAGGAAGTGAGAAGCCAAGAGAACAAAGACAGAGATGACAACGTTGGTGCCCGGCTTCCTTCAAGGGAGGACGTCCTGGGATGTGTGTATACCTACACACACACTCACACTCAGTACTCAGGAAACTCTTCTTGAATAACCATTGAACAGTTACCAAAACTGACTACAGTATTTGGCCACAAAGAAATCTTACTAAATTCAAACCCCAGTAATCATCTAAGTTAGATTTACCACAAACAATAAAAAAAATAACAAAAGACTAAGAAAAATAGTTAAGCCGATCTGAGAATTATGGCACATGCCTTTAAGTTCAGCATTTTGGAATCAGAGATAGCCTGGTATATATATAGAGTTCGTTCCAGGCCAGCCTGGGCTACACAGTGATTACTGGACTTAAAACAAACAAACTAAAACATAGAAGGAAGAAAGGGAGGAAGGAAGGAAGGAAGAAAGGAAGGAAGTGATGGAGAGAGGGGAGGGGAGGGGGGAGAGAGGGGGAGGGGAATGGGAGGGAAGGAGAGGGGGAGGGGAAGGAGAGGGAAGGAGAGGGGGAGAAAAGGAGAGAGGGAGAGAGGGAGAGAAGGAGGGAGAAAGGGAGAGGACAGAAAGATTCGTAAACAGCAGAGAAATATTCTTATATAAAAATATTCTTATATAAGAAGTTAGTATTTGATAAAGAAGTAATCGCAAGTCGAGAGTGAGATCAATTTTTAGGATATCTGATCAACAGCTGGAAAGAACTTCAGTTACATTTTTTTTTAAGATTTATTTATTTATTATATGTGAGTACACTGTAGCTGTCTTCAGACACTCCAGAAGAGGGAGCCAAATCTCATTACCGGTGGTTGTGAGCCACCATGTGGTTGCTGGGATTTGAACTCAGGGCCTCCAGAAGAGCAGCCAGGGCTCTTAAGCACTGAGCCATCTCTCCAGCCCCAAAGAATTATTTATTTATTTTATGTATGTGAGTACACTACACTGTAGCTGTCTTCATGCAAGCCAGAAGAGGGCATCGGATCCCATTCCAGATGGTCGTGAGCCACCATGTGGTTGCTGGGAGTTGAACTCAGGACCTCTGGAAGAGCAGTCAGTGCCCTTAACCGCTGAGCCATCTCTCCGGCCTTAGTTATTTTTTTATAATTTAAAACGATTCAAGATGAGTTAAAACCCAATGTAAATACTAACAGAAAAATAATGAAACCTGCAAATTTACTAGACAATCTATCTAAAATGAGAGGTGAAAGGAAGCAGAAAACTTCTGAAATATCAGGATCAAGACTATGAAGTAAGATCAAATTTCTGCAAATTTTAAAACAAAGATTCCCAGCTAAAAATGATATAACAATAAAAACGGTGCAGCCAGGATCATCTCCGAATTAGGAATACAGTTCACTGGTAGAACATACCCAGCATATGCAGGCCCTTAGCTAAATCCTTAGTACTCCAAACCGATTATTTTTTAAAATTTTATTATTATTATTTATTCTTTTTTTACAGTCCAGTTGTTATCCCCCTCCCAGTCTGCCGTCTGACTGTTCCTCATCCCAAACCTTTCCCCCAACCCTGTCTCCAAGAGGATGTCCCCAGATCCCCACCCCACCAGACCTCCTCACTCCCTGGGGCCTCAAGTCTCTCGAGGATTACTCTCGCCGAGGCCAGACCCAGCAGTCCTCTGCTGTATATGTGTTGGGGGCCTCACATCAGCTGGTGTATGCTGCCTGGTTGGTGGCTCAGCATCTGAGAGAGTTCGGGGGCCACCTCCAGTAGAAAGACAGAGCATCAAGTGGAGGGCTGAGGTTGGCATCCCACAGTCAAAAACCCTGACCCAGAATTGTTCCTGTCAAAAAGAACTGCAGGGACACAAAAATGGAGAAGAGCCTGAGGGAAGGGAGGTCCAGTGACAGGCTCAAATTGGAAGCCAGAGCAAGGAGAGGCTCCAAGGCCTGACGTTATTACTGATGCTATGGCGTGCTTACAGACGGGCCGAGCATGGCTTCCCTGCAAGAGGCCCAAGGGGCAGCTAAGAGATGCAGATGATTACACCCAACCAATGGACAGAGGCCAGGGACCCCTGTGGTTCAGTTAGGGAAAAGCTCGAAGAAGCTGAGGAGAAGGGCAACCTTATAGAAAGACAAGAAGTCTCAACTAACCTGGACCCTCAAGATTATCAAAGAGGTATTTTTTTAAAAAAATAATTTCTTTGACTGTAAAAAGTATTCTAAGCCCAAAATATCAAAACAGAAAATCATGGAACAGAAATTATAACTAGGGGGCAGGAGAGATGGCTCAGCTGTTAGAGGCTGGGCTCACAACCATAAAATATAAGAAATTATAACTAGGAAAGAGTCATTCAAATCAATTATGTTTGGTTGAAGTGGAAGAAATAGTATCCCATGCAAAACTCAAATCAAAGCAGACCAAAGACTTAGATAGGGAGTCAAGATAAGAACCACCCATGTTCCACGGTGAATGGATGGATTTTAAGCAGTACATATGCACAGTGGGATACAGTGTAGGAATAGGAGAAGAAAAGCCTGTTTGGATGAAAGGAGAGGATGTGACGTTACATGAGATAAGCAGATGCGGAGAACTAAATACTGTCTGGTCTCACTCTTTCACTGACCCTGACAAAGTCCATCTCATTGAACTGGAGACTAGACTGAGGGTTCCCAGGGGGAAGGAGCAGCTCACAGAGAGGCAGCTGGTGTGATACAGCTCTTAGATATAAAATTTCAGCTGGGCAAGAGGAATCAGTTCAAGAGATATACTGTACAATGTGCTGACTATAATCAATACATGTGCTGTGAAGATGCTTTAGAAGGTTGAAGGAATAAAAGATATTACACAAAATGCAATAAGCACCATATTCATTACATACCACTAGCTGTATCTTCGAGTTTTGTTTAGGAAGGTGACTCTGCAATGAGTCTTTTTTTTTTTTTTTTTTTTTTTTTTTTTTTTGGTTTTTCAAGACAGGATTTCTCTGTATAGCCCTGGCTGTCCTGGAACTCACTCTGTAGACCAGGTTGGCCTCGAACTCAGAAATCCACTTGCCTCTGCCTCCCAAGTGCTGGGATTAAAGGCGTACGCCACCACCGCCCAGCTTGCAATGAGTCTTATAATTTGAGGATGGAATTATAAATTGATAGAAAACCTTTTTTTTTAGAAGTAATTCAATACAATGAATCAAACTAATTCCGTTCCTGGTAATAAAGGCCAAGATATTACAACAAATCCTGTAATAGCAAAGATCTTCATTGCAAAATTATTCATTAAGGAAAGCAGAAAGCAGCTTAGCACTACAAGTGGGTCTCCTTATGCATTAGCACATCTTCTTTACAGATACTGCACACACACAAACACGTAACAAGGGACATGCTTGTGGTGTTAAGTTACAGGAAGACAGAAATTAGAATGGCAGGTATCAAGAGCTAGGAAGGACAAAAACAGGAGTTGCTTAATTTCTACCTGAACTCTTAGTACCGGTCCTTATACCCACAGGTAAGTGTAGCTCTTAGCCCTTATCAAAAAGATCTCTTTGCAGCAGACAGAACCACTACAGAAAAATACTATGGGTCAAACTTCAGAGACCAACCAATCATGGGATTCCTGTGCCCAATGGATACAACACAACTCCTACACTTAAGACAAAGGGAGCACCACAGAAAAGGGGTAGAAAGATTACAAGAGCCAGAGGATCCAGGAAGTCGGCTGGGATAGTACATTTCCTAGAAATGTCAGGGAACCCACACCCATTATACTTTAACAATATGGATTCCAAAAACGAGCAAAAACTACAATTCTCAGTATACTAACATAGAAGGGGGAAATCTCACAGCGCCCTAGACAAAGAACTATGGGCATGCAATGACTGCTGAGAGACGGAGAATTAAGACTTCACAGAGCATGGGCCCCTTCATTGGTTATCCCCATTCCACGTGATGAGCCCTGAAATCATATCAATACAAGTAACACTCAACGGGGTGGCTCGATCAGCTGTATTAATATACTTATGTACTTACTCATATATGCAACAACAACAATAAACAAAAGAAGGCCATGAATGTTGAAAGGAGGCATGACTGAGGAAAGGGAAGGAGAAAATGGTGCAACTGTATTTTAATTAAAACACATGCTATTTATTATTATAAATAATATTATTTAATATTACACGTACAACTTTTAAAAATTAATTTTGTAAGGTTTATTTTTATTGATAATTATGTTTAGGTATGTGTATCTTCATGTAGGTATGTTCCTATGCATGCAGGTACCTGAGGAAGTCAGAAGAGGGTGTTAGACTCTCCAGAGCTGCAGCTAGTTAAAGGCAGTTGTGGGCCACCGGGCATAGGTGCTGGGGACTGAATTAGGGACTTCTGTAAGAGCAGTGCATACTCTTAACTGCTGAGCCATCTCTCCAGCCTCTTAATTACTTTTTAGAAGTTTTTTTTTTTAAAGTAGCAACTTGGAAATGTGTTTTTCAAAAAGATAAAACACAAAGTAAATATTTCCCAGTAAAACTATACCATATAAATATATATAATTACATATATATATAATAAAATGAGATGTTTTCATTTTTTGATGTTTTAAATTACATTGATATTAAGATCTTAATTCATAATTTCTTTGTGGTAGTGTTGTGAAGCCAGTGGCAGATCAGGACTGTAGCTCCTGTTTTCTTTGTTCTTAGTCCTGTATCAAGATTTTGTCACTTGGGGCAACTCGTTCTAGGTCAGAAGGCCCCTCAGTTAGGGTTATCCTCTGGAAGGGTTAAATTTGGTGGCAGGTACGAGTCACCTGAGAACTGGGGCTATAGAATCTCAGGAGTAACAAGCTCAGATCAAGAGACTTAAGTGCCCTCTCTTAGATGAGGAATTGGAAGAGATAAACAGATAAGTGGGAGATTGATTAGTCATTCATTGTTCAGATCCCTGGTATCCCAGAAATTCTGTAGGTTTGAGGTCCTGAGAGAACACGGGGCAGAAATCACATGAGCAAACGCATCTGGCCTGAGGCAGAAAGCCTGTCCAGGCTTTGCAATTTACTATTTCCCTTTCCCTTCCACTCCTTAATCTTTAAATCCAAAGCTGGAAGGTTCTAATAAACCTCTGTAGTTTCCAATCCCTACAGCCCCATGCAAATCCCATAGAGCAATTATTTTTGTGGTATCTGACAAGGTCACTGTCATCTGGCCTTGCAAACCAAGGGAAGGCAAATCCAAACTGTTAGCACCAGGGCGGAAAAGGCTGTTCCCTCCCTGCACAGGGAGGATCTTCCAGGGAAGTGTCCCAGAGCTCAGCCAGTACAGGTCCACCTGGTGTCCTCAGCCTGCGTGCTGCTAAACTCATGCCTCTCCTTCCGAGGCAGAGGTGTAGGACCTGTGTTTCTCACTCCCAGTCACTCCTAGACCTTCATTCCTCCAGTCAGAAAATGTGCTCTATAAACACCCCTTGCCTGTGTAACATGGTTAGCAATCTTCCCAGCGCGAGAGTCCAGGCTGCTTTGTTCTTTATATTTTCTCAGGCCTGACTCCTGCCTGACGGATACTATACATCAGGCCACGGTCACAGTGGAATCGTCACCTATCCACCGATCCATTCAGTGACTCATTCGCCCACACACTTCTGCTGGTTTCTTGCTTCGTACCAAACCACTCTGCGCTAGTCAATGAAGGCTCATGGATGGAGTGAGTATCTGCTTCTGGAGTTTTCTAACTCACGGTAACTCTAACTGGGCCAAGAGTCTGAAAGCTGGTCTCCATGCTTCACTTACTTCACCAACCCACCTGGCTCCTCAGCCACCTCATAGGAAAAGACAAAGCTTTTCTGATATTGATAAGAGCGCATGTGTCCTGGCCAAAACCCTCACATGACTTCCATCTCACTGAGGGTCTCTCGTCCTTCTTTTGCACTAGAAGGCTTTCTGCAGTTTGTTCTTTGTTCAGGGTGTTGCCTAAGCGAGTTCTCAGGGACCAGTATTCCACTGCCCCCGTCCTCTGCCTCTGCACCAGGAACATCCCGGGGGTCCTTTTCAGCACCAGGCCTTCTTCCCGCTCCTCCCTGGACTGTTCTCCCCATTCATTGTAGGGCTGGAGCCCAGAAGCCTGTGGCCAGTCTATCTCGTGCATCCCTCAATCCCATGACTTTCTGCATCTCCGCAACATTTATCTCCACCTAACTGGTTTTCATATTTGATTCTTGCACCATTTCCTGCCCGTTTCTAAGAACCACACTTGCTCCATGGGACCCCATTCACCTCATCTTTCCCAAGAACAGGGGTTTTGATGGCCCCCTGAAAATGGATGGCTTTGCTCACGAGAAATGCTCTTAAGAGAAAGGCCAGAAGCATACCAGACAGTAAGTTAAATCCATAGGTTTAATCGATTACTAAGTATTCCTCGGGTAACAATTTCTTTCCTCTTGAACATCCCATTGCTCATAGCCCTCTTGCTAGTGACTTTCACGCTGGCCCTTGCTCATGCTGCTTGCTGCAGGAGCCCATAGCAACTCTTTGCAATAAAGGGAGAGGGATAAAACTAAGCCAATGGACACAGTTACATGAATATTGACTCTAGACAGTTCATCTGAAAGACGTCCTTTTTGTCATTGCTAATGAAAAAGATTGACTAGACTCACCCATCACTTGCTTGCTAATTGGAATTTTGCTAGGCATAATTAGATTATGCAGAGTTATTTGAGCTGTGCCTATCCACATCAGAATTCTAAGCTGGGTTCCAAGGGGACAATATTTCATTTTAAAGAAGCTTCCGGTACTGCTGATGTTCTGGAAATAGAGCTAAAACTGAGAAATTTTTTTGTCTGAAAATGTAAATTTAAGCCATTTATTTGAAACTGTTATGCATTATAGATGGCTAGACAAAACCAAATCCCTATTATTGGAAGGTAGTTGAGAAAGAAAAATCTGCCTAAAGGTTTGGCTCCTACTGGGTACAGATAATGAAGCAACACACAAGGCAGGCAGGACTGCACTGCCAGAGCCCCACTAAAGGACAGAGGAAAGCAACCTGCAGCCTTTACTGCCTGTCTGGAAAAAACATCATCCGCGCCTCTTCAGGAAACACTGAAATTTACACTAAAAATTACTGCCACTTTGTAAAAGAAGGCAGCTCCAGTCACCTACCAAATTCTCCCAAGGGCTCTAAAAGCACAATAACATCCAGGAGAGGTAGAGGCTAGTTAAATCCTTCTAAAGAGGAAGGCAGAGATTTCAGTCTTGCCTGGCAAATTTTGGTATACCAACAAAACAGGAAAAGGAGATGGCTACTTTCTGCCAACACACAGGCACACATGCACACACAGACACACACAGATACACACACCAGATACACACACACATCTCACATGAATATGCACACACACATACAGTCACATACAGATACACACACACATCTCACATGAATATGCACACACAGAGACATACAGTCACACACATATACACACACACATCTCACATGAATATGCACACACATACACACACAAATACACACATCTCACTTGAATATGCACACAAACAGACATGCAGACACACACAGATACATACATACATTTCACATGAATATGCACACACAGAGACATACAGTCACACACAGATACATACACACATCTCACATGAATATGCACACACAGAGAATACAGACAAACATAGATACATACATATCTCACATGAATATGCGCGCATACACATACACACATCATTCACCTGCAGCACACTCCGACACAGATACAGACACACACAAACACATACATACACACACTTGCATACATACCCACGTGCACACCACATCACTTCCTTAAATGCTGTGCCACGGAAGGGCATTGCCTCTAGGAATATGACATACTTGGAAAGAATGACTATAGTTAGGAAAAACCTTACCCCAAGTGGCACACACCCTGCTGCAAGCCACCAGTGACTGCCACAAGTTCTCTGGTTCTTCCTTCTCAGGAGCTGCTGGCCCAGACCTCACTCTGTAGCCTTTGTGGAACAAATCCCCCAGAGACTTCCTGCGACGCCTGCTAGGAGTATGTACCTCTGTGGTACTGCTGCTGGGTGGGTGATGATACACCAGAATTTTACTGGGGATCATGGTAGAGGTAGAGAGGAGGCCTGAGCTATAGATGCCCTGTGGGTCTGTTCACGCTCAAGCTGATGTTCTAGAAAGATCTGGAAGGAGTTTAAGCTCTTCTGACCTGTCCCGCAGACAAGCTCTTTTGCCCCACACAATGTGTTTCAACAACATCTATATCCTCTCCTACCACCAATCCATTCGCAAGTGGGTTCAGATGTGCCAGCCATATTAGGAAGGCTAGAGAAGGGTGGGGAATGCTCAGACACACGATGTCCTACAAGCTTATCCATCAGCTTCATCCTAGGAATTACCATGTAAGCTCCTTTGGACATGGCTTAGGGGATGGGAAGAGAAAAAGGCTATAATCCCTCAAATCAGTTGCTACAGAACAGGGTGTGAGAGGGACTGCCACGTAGGGCCCACCAAGTCACTTCTTTTATGTGAGTGACCTTACTTGATACTGGTGGAGGGCTCATAGGGAGGACTTCTTTATAACATGTGCTACACGGAGAGAAAAGCAGAAAGACTCTAACTCTTCTATTATACCTCCCTTTTACCAACATAACTCAGTTTTGAAAAATCCTCTTCTAAGGCACTCTGCTTGCCAAAAGACGGTGCACCTATCCCATTCCCCAACACTTTCAGTCCTCAGCATGGACTCTCTTACTAACCTAGACTTGGATTCAGTCTCTCTCCCTTAAACTACATGCTCAAGATCTAAATTCAGCTAGGCAGCATTTACAGATTCTGGCTTTAAGGAGAGAATTGGGTTTAGGTGAATCCATGAAGGCTGAGCTTCCAGGATGTAATTAGCACCCTTTTAAGATGCGACACCAGGAGGGTATTTCTTCCTCCTTTCTGTCACTTCAGAACTCTGTGAGAAGCCCCTTCCCCTGTTGCCCTGATTTCAGACTCCAGTCCCTAGAACTGTGGGAAAATAAATCTGTGTTCTTTGAACCAGCTAGTCCACGGTGCCATGGAAACCCAAGGAGACTGCATCTGTATCTCCAGATCGAAGGGTACACAGAAATACAGCAGCCACAGGAAGAGGGAAAGCACTAAGATATAAACAAGGGAATACTTAGAATCTGTAGCTTACCACAATTGGTCCCCATCACTGTTTCCAGACCTCTAGGAGAGCTATAATAACCAGGTGGAATTTTCATCCTAGGTTAGTTCTTTACCTAATCACCAAGTGTAAAGCATGTGTGACATACAGAGCATTATGTTGGATACTGAGTGATTGTGCAATCTAAAAAGGAACACAGAAGTCCAGGAGAGTTCAAGTTACAGGAGAGAGGAGAATAGAAAGGTTCTCCTACAGTGTGGTTTACTTAATGACTTGCTTAAAGTCTTCCTTTTGTGGGTCTGAGTACGTACATATATGCATGCTACACAAATGTGTATGCATGTAGAACATGTTGTGATGTGCCTACTAGGAATGGCTTAACATTATTTCTGGATCATAATGATTAAGTAACAGAGAGGCAGTTGAATAGAGATGGCCAAACCAAGGACGTTGCCACATGCCTTTAGTCCCAGCATGCAGGGGCAGGGGCACAGGCAGATCTCTGTCAGTTCAAGGCCATCTTGGTCTTCAAAGAAAGTTACAGGCCAGCCGAAGATATACAATAAGAGTTTGTCTCAAAATAAATAAATAAATAGGCAGGGACCAGGGACTAGGAGAGAGACAGTAGCATAACAAATATCATGAAGATGGAAGAAATAGCCTTGCTCTCTTGGCTTAAAACAAACAAACTTCAAGGTGTATAAAATGACATACAAATGTCAGGACGTTAACTACAGCACAGAGAAGTCAGAAATGATGGACAGGGGAACTAAGAGAATAATAAAAAAATATGAAGAACATTATATATACAATTTTGACAACCAAATGAATGGATTATGTTCCATTAAAAGTACAAACTGATATAAGAAGGAGTAGAAATCATAAGCAGTAGTAATTTTTCTTTTCGAATCCCAAATTTCAACTAGAAACATACTCATCAAAAAACAAAAACAAAAACAAACAAGAAACAAATATCAAAAAACCAGAGATCTCTCAATATTTATGGAGATAATTATACTGATCTTAATGGGTTCTTTCTAGTGTCACAACTTGTTTCATATGGACAGAAGAACCAGGATGCCAAAACCTGGTGAGGGTATTATTTATTGATAGGATATAATGATCTGCATGTTTAATAAAGGTCAAAACTTGTTAAAATACAAACCATGAGAAAATATTTATGATAAACTGATATATCAAATAGTTTATGGAGCTACAAAATAAAAGTAGATAGATACAAGTAGTAATTCATTGCCATGGCTATAAAATTAGGTAATGCCACCCCCTACCCATAACTGTCCACATTAAAGGCTTCATATTCTGAAGATGCCAGAGATCAAACCGAGGACTTTGCAGTAGTTAAGCACTCTAGCGCTGAAATACAGCCACATCCCCCATGCAGATTAAATACAAGGAGAACTGCACTGTTCCCTACCCAGGAACTTACTTCCAGCAGTTTCCTCCATCTGTATACCAAGGCTCTCAGTCCAGCCACATGACCCCACGTGCTGTTCACAGAGTCTCTGTCATAACTGGACAATACAATGCCCTTCTATCAACAACACAAGTCCTCGTCATCCCCATGAAGCAAGACTCTGCCTTCTTCCTACGATGACTCTCAGACAGGTGATATCACTAACACCTGGAGCTGCTCATGCCTCTTTTGCATGTCATCTTGGACACATGGTCTGCCAAAGTTTTTCAAACCTTGTCTGCAGTCCAAGACTCAAAAAAAGCCAAACAAAACAAAACAAAACAAAACAAACCCAAAGCCAAAATAACAAAGAACCTCCTTGATAAATCCAAGTTCCCTGAAACTTTGAAAAGGGAGAATCCAGAGAGAGAAGCCAACTGTCCCACTTCTAGGGAGGCTGAGGCAGGAGGATTATGAATTTTGAGTAAGCCAGGTCACCTGTCTCAAAAAATTATAAACAATCAAATAAACAAATGTTTGAATGTTTAAAAGAAACTTTTCAGACCTATGTACATGTACAAGAAGCGATGGCTCTGAACATGTGTCTATAGTGGAAAATAATAATAATAGCAAAAAAACCCAAAACCCAAACCCTGACTTATACACGCACTTTACACTCTTCCTCCCAGCACGTCTCAGATCCTACCCTGCATCTCTGCCCCGGCGAGTTCCAAGAGGCTTTGTTTCTGAAAGCATTCAGTTGCCAACATGCAATGGCGACCTTCACCCAAAGACCTTATGTTACAACCTCTGGCCTTTCCCTTCTGCACCAGATCTGTTTCTTTAAGAGAGCAGTGGTCATGACAAAAGAACAGGAGGATATTCATTCATCCATTGAAAAGTATTGATGAATGAATGGATTCGGATATGGTTGGGCACCTCAATGAAGTCATATTATCTCCCCAGACTGTGTAAAAGTGATGGTTCATTCATTCAACCACAGATTTTTTTGGTTACAAAGCCAGTCAAAGGAAAAAAGAGGAAAGGCTTAAAATCTGGGTTAAGAGATTCAAATTCCAGCTTGTTGGACCCTGATAGTATAGGCCTGTATTCATAGGCTAAGGCAGGAAAATTACAAGTTCAAGGTTTGCCAGAAACACACAGTAAATTAGAGGTCAACCTTGGCAACTTAATGAGACCCTGTGTCAAAATAAAAGAAAACTTTCTAAGGATGTAACCAAACAGTGGGGTGCTCGCCTGTTACATTCAAAGCCCTGGACTCAATATCTTATACTGAGAACAAGCAACAACATCAGTTAAACCACACAACAACAACAACAACAACAACAAAGAATAAAACAAAACAAAACAAAAAACCCAATATCCAACTCAGCCATTATTTGGGAATAAACTATGGTAAGTTCTTTCAACTCAAAGTAGCTCAATTTCTCTGACTATGAAATGAGAATAGAAAAAGTAACCTAATGCTGCTGTAAGGAACAAACACATCTCCATCCATCACAATTGTCCTTGGCACATAACACAAGAGGTCCAGATATGCTTGCTGCTGCTATTAATATAAGGCAGATATAGGGCAGGCAAGCTGGGAATACAAATGTGAGTTGCTATCAAATAGTTATCAATAGTTCTCAAGCAACATCCCATCTTGTAGTAAACATTATACTCTATCATTGTATTTAGCTAGGCTAGTGCTATGGTTTAGATGTCAAATGTCCCTCAAAGATCCATGTATTAAAAGCATGGTCCTCAGGATGGCATTACTGGAGGCAGTGGAACCTTTAAGAGGTAGGCATTTGGTGAGTATTCTTTAAGTCATTGGGGACAGATGGGGATCATAGGACACTGTCTGGGTTCTTTTTCCTAATAGTTCCTAGCTATGGAGTGAGTGGTTTTGCTACATGCCTCTGTCACAGTGTGCTGTCTCTTTAAAGACTGAAAGCAATGGGTCATGGACTGAGTTCCCAAACCCTGAACTAAAACTAAGTCTCGCGATATCAGGTATCTCATTACAAAGAGGATCACCTGAAGTTTTGTCTTAAGGCAATATCCACCTTAGTTCTCTTTCCTTGCATGTTTACTGATACTCTTCAAAAGAGATGGTAGTATGCAGGTGGTAAATCTAGGGTCAGGCAATTATACTGAATTCTAGCCCTGTTTCTCTGTGAGAATGAAGGCTGGTTCTATGACATTTGTAAGCTTTTTACCACTAAAGGCAGCATCATCCTTCTAAGGACAAGACGGTGATGGTTAGTGGGTCTCACGTATGTTTTCAAATGTCTCACTATGTAGAACACGCTACATAGTCACTCCCATTCTCCAAGGTCCCTTGCAGGTGGCCCCTTTTCCTTGGCTCTAATGGATTGGTCCCCACTAACGCAAACATCTTTCTGAGAGTTGTTGATCACACCGGGTGAGGAATGTGGAGAAAGAAAGAAATCTCTAAGGGGATGAGGGAGGATGACTCTGAAGCTAGAAGTGAACCTTTATCTGCTGTTGGCAAGTGAGTTCTAGGCTAAGCCAACGAGAGCCACTCAGTGTCTGTCGTTTGAAGCAGAGAACACAAGTGTTAAGGCCGAATCTATTCCAATCAAGCATGTATTACTTGTGCTATGACTTATTACCAGAGTTGCGGGTCAGTCAACTTCAATGCCTTGAGTCCACCCCTTTTCTCTCTCACTAAAACCAGGGACCAAGAACCTGTATTGTTTACTCAGCCCTGGGGATACAAGGGAGAGTGTGCTTCTTCCCTTCGATCCTTGATTGAACTATTCAGGAGACTCTTGCCCCAGTGTGAGCAGTGTGAACAGTAAGCCAGCGATGTGGCTTACCCATCCCACCAGTCTTCTTCTCCTTCTCCTTTGCTCTATCCTCCCTCCCTCCTGAACAATAACCCCCTTGATTAACTTAGCATCTAGTACATCATATTCAGCACATTCCTCATCCCTCCCTTCATCAGGTGGCAATAAACATCACCAACTTGCTGGTCCTTGCTGTTGCCACTGTTTCCAAGAAAAAGGCCTGAGAGGCACTGTGAGGACTGGCACAATATGTGTGATATTGTGAATAAAAGAATCTGGACTCATCCAATCTCCTCTTCCCTGAGAAATCAAGAAAAAAAAGTGGAATAATCCTCTCTAATCTGATTCCTGTAGGGAGCCCCAACCGGGAAGCTGACACATGGCCCAGGCTTCACTCTGGACTAACATTTGGACCTATAAGTGACAGATGGCCATCTGAGGCCACCGAAGTACCCATAGATTGGGTTTTGGAGATCTGTACTTCAGCATACTGCAGGACCCAAATGTATCTACGTGGTTAAAAACCAGCAACAATGACAAACATGTCTGGGAATACATAAAGACAAACCCCAGACTTTCTAAATGGGGGGGGGGCTGGACATTACTGTGTGCCTCGGAACTGGGAGGGGAAAGAGAAGAAGACACTTCAAGAACAAAATTTAAGGAGGTATTCTGTTTTTCAGGGTGACTCTGTACTTGAATAGTCTTGAGTGAGAGCCTCCTTAAAGCTTACATCCAGGCCTTTCCCTTGCTTCACCCTGGTTTCACCCTGCCTGGACAATGAGTCAGTAGTGGAAGTTCATCTCTGAAATGGTCTCACACCTCCTGTCACCTATGGCAAGAAAGAAGAATATTGGGTTATAATACTCTTGAACAGGAAAAGCTTACAAAGCTGATGGAACGATCAACCTTATCCTAAAATTAAATTCAAGCAGAATGTCTGTGCCAGAGGCTTTGAATAAAGACCGAGAAGCTGGTTGAATTATGGCTTCAATTACAGTTTACAAAGAACAGAAGCGATCCTTCCAAGTAGGAACTCTTGATTTAGCTTTCTCTATTTAAAAAAAAAAAAGAGGCAGAAAGCAGAACACTGAGCCTTAGGTCAGAAAAAAAAAAAAAAAAAACATTTCACAAGAGCCCCAAGTTATTATAGGATTAAGCTAAGTTTAATTCTGATGCTCAAAATTAACTTTGGTTGAACCTGGGAATTGGGGGAGGAGACCAATTTGACAGGGGTGTTGTCCTGGCTGACTCTGCTAGTATATTCCAAGGTTCTGCATTAATACCATCAACCTAAAAAATCCAAACCAATTTGTGTGTGTGTGTGTGTGTGTGTGTGTGTGTGTGCTGTGTGTAGGTGTGTGTGAGAGAGGAGAGGAGGGAGGGAAAGGGAGAGAGAGAGAGAGAGAGAGAGAGAGAGTAACCCTGACTTTTTATATACCTTATAACCTGGACCATGGCTACTTAGCCTTACCTTAGGAATGCAAAAACTGACCACAAACAATATGAAAATAAAGAATTTGGTCACGTGCCAACCTCACACAGGTTGGTGGATTCAATTCAGCCAACAGGTCATAGTTTGTCAACTTTCGATGAAAGTGATGCTTGGAAGGGATTAAAGCGTGACTAAGAATCAACAGGTATTCCAAGCTTCCCTAAGAAAGATGTTGGGAATGACCACCTATTGGTAACTTCTTCTTTTTCCTATAACACCCACTATAGCACCTAAGATCCACTTAGTTAGATTTTCTAGCACGACTCAGGTACAAATAAATGACTTTCGCTCGTGTCAATGCTGAATACTTTGAGATCAGCAGTAGTAAGCACAGTCAGGACCTTTGTATTTGCTTATAGTAAGTCAGGCTGCCGAACTAGAGTGATTCCCCTCTAATTTCTACACACAAGAACTTTTGTGCTATCTTTGTAATGTAAAATATAAGAGGTGAATTGGTTTCTTGCAAAGGATGGGCAGCTGCCTCTCAGAGTGTGGGGTCTAGGTTTCTAGTTGGTCTTGAATGTGTTAAAAGCATGCTCTATTTAGTTCCAGCCACGAGTAAGCTAGAGGGACTGGAGAAATAGCTCAGTGGTTATGAGCACTTGTTGATATTGCGGAGGGCCCAGGTTTGGTTTCAAGCACCCACATGATGGCTCACAACTCTCCACAACTCCAGCTTTAAAGAATCTAATACGTTCTCCTGCCTACCCCAGGGGGACCAGGCAAACATGGGGTATATCTACTCATACACAGGCAAAACATATGCATAAAATTTTTTAAATTCCAAAACTAAGCTAGAAGTCCCTTTTCTTAATTCTAAAGTCTTTGCATCATGTACTTATTTCAGCAATTGTTTTTCATATAATAAGTGTACAATTTTTATTTGTACTCATGTCACTAATACCCACTTTTTGGTGACCTTCACTAATTGAATATTCAAGCTCTGTTTACTGGTGTACACCTGTAATCTCAGCACTAGGGTGGCCGGGGCAGCAGGACACAGAGACAGTGATACTTGGATCTCTAAATAAATACTTGAAGTGTTTGAGGAATGAGGAAATAGACATACAACGGCTCGCCTTTTGTTATTAACTGTTTTCTACACTTGTTTAAGCAGTTAAAATATTCTGTTAGCCAGCTCCTTTCACTGTTGGGATGCTGTGTTCAAACCCACTAAGCACTGCCTCAGAAAAGATCCATGTCCAATCACAACCTGCATCCTAGCTGGGCCCTGGGTGCAAGGAGGTGAGGAATCTCAAGTTGAATGACAGACTCCATTAACCCACAAATCTGTCTGCCCCACCCACTCAGTGAGGATGTGGACTGACATTTCTATCCTTTCATGGAGCCAGTGGGAGAGGCCCAAGAGCACCAGCCTTAAGGTCATACGGCAACAGGTGACATCTCAGATGTCTTCATGTTTTACTACCCAACTGATGAAGATGGATCACTCTTCAGCACTGACTCTTGATCCTTGTGTACAACCTACACGTGACAGGAAGAATCTCATAGATAAAAAAAAAAAAAATCCTCCAGCTTCTTGGGCTCAGACTGTGAAAATGCCTGCTGAGCTATGATTTATGTGAAGATGAACCAGGTGCACTTACTGCTTTATCAGTCTTGAAGAGTGGAGTTGCCTGTCCCACCCCAGTGGAACTGCAAGTGTGAATGCCGCACTCGTGTGGTGGTTTCTACTGTGTGTGTTACCAACAGCCTGCAGTGTGGGCTTGCAAATCAAATCAAACCACCATTATTCTGGACTGCTTATCCAATTAAAGGACGAAATAGGCCATCCTTTTCTTCTTCCTCTGTCACAGGCCTGCCTGGTAGTCATTGTGCTGACTGCAAGGAGGACCAGGGGAGAAAATCAGCACGTGTGCATTTCAAACCCAGTGAGCCAAGTGGAAGGATACGTAAAGCAGGAAGAAAGGAATTGATCAGCGTTACGCTGCGGCTTCCGTATTACACATTATGTTCTTTCCTGAGAGCTGCTCAGTGAGAAACACTGTAAGAAGCATAAATAGTAAGCCCCCAAAAAGCAAATAATAAAGATCAGCCACTCACTGGAACACAATCTGTGTTCTAAGAGCTCTCCAAA
Organism: Apodemus agrarius; assembly: GCA_964023405.1. Classification (NCBI taxonomy): domain Eukaryota; kingdom Metazoa; phylum Chordata; class Mammalia; order Rodentia; family Muridae; genus Apodemus; species Apodemus agrarius. Next base: position 87,223,623 of record OZ030013.1, read on the forward strand.
ACCTGCAGAGACTGCAGAACCATAGGGCAATTGGCAATTCAAATGTCTTTGCATGGAATTCTTTGATCAGCACTGCCGAGGGAAATAAAGACAACCCAAAGTAAACTTGAGGTCTCTGGTGACTATGGCAACTGGAGGAAATAAGTGGTCTCTCAGGAATGCTTCAGCTCATGGCGTTGCCTTCACCAAGCCATGTTCAACCTTTGTGATTAAGTTTCAGAGGCAGGAAGGACCTGAGAGTTTTTGGTGATAGATGACCTGAAATGTCCTGAAAATGTCCCTTCTAGATCTGTGGTAGTTTGGATCTGGAGGATAGCTTAAAAGCTTCGGTGCCTGGAGAAGATGGCTGGTAAACCCCAGGGGTCTGCCCATCTTCCATTCCCAAGCTGTAAGGTGACAGTGTGTGCTATCACACTCAGCTTTGACCTTGGTACTGGGGGTCAACACTAGGCCTTGAGGATTGTGCAGCAACTGCTTGACAGAATGACTCCCCAGCACCGATGCTTACATGCTAAAGGCTTGATTGTCAATATGTGGCATTCCTGGGAAGCAGCAAAGCCTTTGGGAGCTGAGACACCTGGAAAGCTGTTTGATCCTGGAGATCTTGCCTTTGAAGGAGCTAGTCCCCCTTCCTGTTTCCCTTCTTTTCCAGTCACCGGAAGGTGAGTGGTTTTGTTTGGTTGAATGAGCCTACACAGATGTTCTACATCCCCACAGGTTCAAAAGCAACAGAACCAGCAGGCCATGCAGTGAGACCTCGGAACCTATGATCCAAATAAACCTTTTGGCCTTGAAGTTGCTTGTGTTAGGTGTTTTGTCAAAGTAATGAAAAGCTAACACAAGATCAGGTTTCTCCACTCATGCAGCTCTCTGCTTCAGAAGGTCATTTGACCCACAAAGAAATATTAGTACTAAACATAGCCAAGGTATAAAAGAAAGTTAAAAAAAACACCCCCATAAACCTGCAGTTTCTATGGCTCCTTTGCAACTGGGAACAAACAAGAGGCTTCTCTGGAGCACTGAATCAGCCATGGAAACTTGCTCCTGGCTGAGGCAGGTTCTGGCCTCCCAGCTGGGCCAGATGCACTTGAAGGTTGAAGCACTTGGCTCATTAGAATTCCTAATTCCTGAATGATCCCACTTACCCCAGCACCGCAGCATCAGCAGCAAGATGTTACATCTCAGCGCATTCACCTTGTGGATGGATTTTTTTTTTTATGAATGCAAATTGTACTTGCTAATTAAGAGAGTTTTTTTTTAATTATTATTATCCCAGGCAGTAAAATCGTCAAATTGGCAAATCTTGGCATTTTCTCCTGCATGCTTCACGAATGGAAATCTGGTTCGAAATCAATCTGCTGAGTTGCTTTCTTGGGGTCTTGGAGGCCACAGGGGAGCTGAATATCATAGCTTCTCATATGGAGGTCAGTACAAGTCTGACCCAGAAAGGAACTTCCAGTCTTAAGAGGAGTCAAATACCCATCACAATCAACAGAGAGTTTGTAGAACTGAGTCATTACTCTGACTAAGGGCAAAGATGGTGAAGAACAGGTCTGGACCTGTTTATTTCTGTATATTGCAAAAGATATGTGGTTCAAGGCCATCTCTTACATCTTGTCATTTTATCACCTGGGATAACAAAAGCCATGTAATATGGACTCAATTGATGTGTTGATTACATTGAAATCTTGGTTCTACTGTTCATATACAGAGACCTAGAGAACCTTCTGCAATCCCTCCCTTCCCTCTGTGTGTGAGAGTGTGAGCATATATCGTTATCGTTTTAGAAAGTGGGATGTTGCAGTTTGCCTCCCACTAAGAAGAGCCTGAAAAATGGATCTAATTATGGTTTTTTTGGGGGGAGGAGTCGATCTCATGGGCCCCCAGGAAGGGGATGGGAAAGTAAAAAGAGAGATGGGAAAGTAGCAATAAAGAATTTGTTTGCAAACAAGTATCATCATGAGCAACTGAAGCAACATGCTCCTGGGGAACTGCAGCAGCCAGTTTCTGCACATGACTGTACATATACATGTGTGTGGCTTTCCTATTGCAGGGTCCAGGGACCAGGGTGCTACTCCATCACTGATTACCTCTATCCTGTTCTTATTTAAGGAGTTTAGAGACCATGACCTATAGGAGGCCCACAGGCAACACTCAGTGACTACACAAGGAGCTGATGCCCACCATGCCCAGCCCAGTATATGAATGAAGAGTAATCACCAAACTCTTACTGTGGTTGAGCCCTTCTTCAATCTGTTTTTTTTATAGTTCTTTTTATCCCCACAACATCTTATGAAAAGTGATTGTCTTAATTAGGGTTTACTGCTGTGAACAGACACCATGACCAAGACAACTCTTATAAAGGACAATATTTAATTGGGGCTGACTTACAGTTTCAAAGGTTCAGTCCATTATCATCAAGGTAGGAAATATGGTGGCATCCAGGCAGGCATGAAGCTGGAGGAGGTGAGAATTCTACATCTTCATCCAAAGGAAGCCAGGAACAGACTAACTCCCACATGGCTGGAAGAAGGGTCTCATTGCCCATCCCCACAGTGACACACTTCCTCCAACAAGGCCACACCTATTCCAACAAGGACACACTTCCTAATTGTGCCACTCCTTGGGCCAAGCATATTCAAACCACCACAGTGGTTTAGATCATCTTATAGGAGGAACAAAGAAAGAAGGGACAGATTTCTTTCAGTCACCTGGATATCAGGGGATGAAAAGGGGGCTCAAGGCTACACGGTCCAGCTCCAGAGGCTATTGGCTAACCTCTGCCCTGTTCTAAGCATGTTCATTTACTGCTCAGGCTCCCTCTTTCACCCTGCTCCAGAAACCTCATCCTTCATGACCCTGAGCTTTAATACAAGCACCTTTGTCCTCAGGGAGGTTCTCTGCCATAAGGAGTTAAGTGGAATCAGTAGAGGACACTGTAGAAAATATACCTAGCTTAAATGCTGGATACCTAAAAATACTTTGCTAAGACCAAATAAAAATGGGAATCACAGAACCTGAAGGGAAGGTTATAGGACCCTGGCCAAAGTAAAGAAGATGGTATGAGTAGCAAGTGAGGGACAGGGGCTAAAGGAAAGGCAAAATACAGCCATATTCTCTTCATTCACAGCCCAAAGTCCACCCCACCACAGTACAGCAAACACTACAGTCAAAGGAAAACGTGACTCTGCTGTATCTTTTTCTGAAGTACTTTCCTATATCCATATGAGCAATGTCTTAAGAACAAAAATTAGCAATTCCTATTTCTCTATTTTTTCTATGCTCAAAGAAACAAATTTGACATTTTTGTTTCTAAAAAACAGGTATACTACAATATTTCTTTTCATTGACCCTCATTTAACGTTTTAGCTTGAGATAGGGTCTCATATGTCAAGGTCAATCTTCTAAGCCTAATCTACCTTCCTCCAATCCCTAAGTGCTAGGTATAGGAATGGGTCATAGTTTATTTAGCTTCCTTCTCTTTCCACATATACAATCATCTCCAAGTGATGGAATCAATTTTTTTTATTATTTGTTGTGTCCACTTCCATTTCTTTCCTTTTTTTAAAAAAGGAAAGTACAAAATAGTACTTTGAAAATAGTTATTGAAGATGCCCAGACTTATTTAACCCTATAAAATAAAAGACATGGAACAAAATAAAAGCCCCCTTAACTTGAGCTGAGTGGAGCTGGACCCACTTTTATGAATCAAACAAAACACTTGAGCCCTTGTCCTTACCTTGAGGAAGCTGAGGTCCACAGCTCAGTGGACACCTAGGAACTCCCAAGCACAAGGCTGCAGTGCCTCCAAGCTCCACTGACTTTAATGGGAACAGTACCCTGGGGCCTGTTCCAAGATGGCTGAGGCCCTGGCCACTGCATCACTAACACCTCTCTCCTTCTCTGCTTCAGGCTGCAGTTCTTATCATCACTTCTGGCACTCAGAGGGCAGAGGCAGGCAAAGAGAGAGCAGAAAGGATTGAAAACTCAGATCTAGAAAACCAGGTGACCTTATCATGGCAGGGGTCAGGGTGCAGACAGGAAGGGGCACAAGTTTCCAAAAGGAAGAATTAGTGGAGAATGGCCGCAAAGACAGAACGGAGATCGGACAGCACTGGCTGAGGTAGAAGGCAGTCTGAGTCAGACCATTGTGCTTAAACTTTATTGAGGTACAGGTAACCGGGGTGAGGTGGGGATGAGGGCCAGTAAACAGGAAGAGGAAAGAGGTGACTCTGGTCACTGCATCAGGGTTACAAAACTCTTCCTTGATCCTAACCATGATCTCCTCAAGTAGCAAAGACTACAGATGAGGATGGCAGGTTGCCAGAGTCTCTGCCTTGCTGTCCAAGATCATCCCAGAGGGGTGGCTCTATAACCTGGCCCTCAAGGAGGTTCTGAGCCCAGGACGCAGGGCTTCTTTCTCTCTTGTCCCTTCTGCCTGCTCAGGGAGGTGAGATGCTCCTAGGATTCTGTCTCCAGCAGTCCTAGCCGGCTCCTAGTTGCGTTCCTCTCCAGCACTGTAACTGTGGTCAATGTCAAACTAATGCAAGGAGCTTGACTTGTAGCATCTAAGAGTTGTTTTGTTTCCTAAGGAAGTTATGCTTTTTTGGTCAGGTTAAAGCCTGTGCTAAGGCCAAGCCCATCAGGTTTCCCAGCTTTTGTATCAACAGAAGGATTTTTATAGTGATACTACTTTTTGGGTGATGCAGACAGAGAAAGAGAGAGACTTGAGTACTCTGAGTATGGCAGCACCACCAGCTAAGATGGCCATGTTATTAGAGTTCCTTGGGGAATGATTGGGGAACAGTTGGGGGGGAGAGGAACTATGGGAACTATGGTGGGTGGGAACTGGGAAAGGGGAAAGCCTTTTGAATGTAAACATAGAACATAGAAAATAAAAATTAAAAAAAAAAAAAAAAAAAACCCCATCCCATTCTACAGGAACTTCAGTAATGACCCTGGACCAACAATAAACCCCATTAAACAACACATTTAAGCCAAAGAGATCTTACATTAAAAACTGTACTACTTTATAAACTGTGTATTATGTGAGACTCCTCCCTATTCATTTTCAAAGGACCTTGCTGGGTACATAAATTATACTTTAGGCTGGAATATATGACACAGCTGTGAATTACAAGGTCATAATTTTGCCAGCAATTTCAAACGTTACCATAAACCATCCAAGGTCTGAAGGTCTTCTCATACACTTTTCCCCCTCTCCTAAGCCCCCAAAACAAAATCCCAAGATAGTTATTACAAGTTCATTTCTGGCTTCTATTTTAGGAGAATGACAGTTCTGAGCTCCATCAGCTCTTTCCTTCTGCAGCATTTTGTGACTGTTTCTCTTTCTTTTTAAATAACTGGGCATCTAGTCCTGAATAGATGCTTCCTTGGCCTTCTTCTTAGAAGGATGGGCTTTGAGTTGGCCTTGGAGTTGGAAAGCTTCCCAGAGCTGCATCATTCCTGCCCAGGGCTTGCCTAAGGAGATGAAGAGATGACCTTGGACCAGATGGTCCTCTTCTGTCTGACATGGAAGCATTCTCCTGTGCCTTCTGATTCCCCTCAACCTATGTTGCACCTATTTTCTTGTTTCCTCATCATTTTTTATGTCTTTTGGTTCACTGGAAGGCATTAGCACTTGGTTTCACCTGCCTGTTCTCTTCTCTAGCAAGTCCTAGAATCTATGCATCCAGGAAGCCAGATACTGCCTTTCTTTGCCCATCCTTTCCTTGGGACCCTGGCTGTCTCTGTGGTCCTTGCACTCTAGCCCTGCCCTGCCATTCTCTAAAACTGTAGTAGGATTGTTCTTTTCTGTAAATGAAGACAATAACTCAGATCTCTCTACTTTTGTTCTTTCATTCCTGTATAAATTCACCAAACATGAGTAGGGATTTCCTATTAGTCATTATCTGAGACTTAATGTAGTATTAGGGATATAAGAGGGATGTGATAAGTGTCTATCGAACTGCATTTCACATCTACCAATATGATGTGAAATGCAGTATTGGATGGGTGGACAGGTAGGAGTGTTCCATCTACTATATATCTACAGAAGGGATTTCAAGTGAGGGATATAACAGGGTCTCAGGGAAGGCTTGTCTCCATTTTCCCCAGTGATTTTCACAGACTGGCCTGCCCAGACTCACACACTCCTGCTCATAGAAGTAACACTGTGGTTCTATCAACTATCTCCTCTATAGGTACTCAAAAATAATCTAGATTACATACTCACTGGATCTCCTACATAGCCAAAGTGAGACTCTTCTCCATGTATATTTTTTCTCTTATCTTGTCATGTCGTCTTCCGCCCCTCCATTTCTCTACCCATGCACTAGAAGGTACGCTCAGTCCTTACTGCAGAGCAGTAAGCAAGGACTGTGGCATATTAAGAAGGTCACCAGTTTATCAGGCTGCCAATGATAGACCCGGTAATTCTATTATTCGTTGTCTAATTTCCTGGGCTGATCACCTCTTAAAACATCTTTGTTTATATCCGCCAAATCAAGGGAACAATGAAACTCACTTTAAAATGCCAATCAAACTATAATGGTTTTTCCCAGACTGTTTTCTCGATGGAGCGTCTGTGTGGATGTTTTGTGTTTTATAAATGCTCCTAAGTAAACTCAAGCAGTCCTAATGATCCCTGATTTCTCTTGGTCACCAAGGCCACTCCAGCTTGGCACCAAGCCTTCTTTCCAATTAACAATTGAAGAGATCCAAGCAGGAGATTCAACAACCCATAATTTAGGACTGCATTCACTCTCACCGGGAAATATACACACAGCGAGCTGACCCCCCCACCCCCAAGCTCTTGACTTATGAGTCTAGTTTTCAGTATTGTCCATTCTCCACATGGTTTTAATCCACTGAATATGATCAGGTACAGCTCTTGGCAGAAACACTACAGTTCTATCAGCTACCTCCCTACACATATGCACAAATCTCTAGATTAAGCTACTCACTGGAACCTCTGGGTAGCCTGAGAACCTTTTCGAATTATCTGGCCCCTTATCTGGTCATGTCTTCCCCCGTCACTCCATTCTTGAGGGAAACAGCGTGTGCTTGTTCCATGACCCATGTCTGCATGATGGTTTTTAAAGAAAAGAGTCTGGGCTAAGAAAATACATAACACCTGTTTTACTAATGCCTGTATTTATTCATTCGGAGCATGGTGAGCAGGGTAGGTAATTTCCTCATTTGGAGTCTCATAGATTGTTGGTTTAATATTGACTCATTGTGCCAATCACTTCATGATCTAAGAAAAAGCCAAGCACAGGAGTCCAACTTCCAGTTACGATTCTACCAACCTGGACTCTATTGTGTGCATGCCTAGATATCTTTATGTATCACACAACCAACATATGGCTTATAGCCAAAGCAAACATATGTCTGCATTTAAATGCACATCTTCCTCTGTCTCGTTTTCAGTGTTACTATTGAGTACTTTATCATTTCTCTGTTCTATTTACTCACCAGATGTTAAATTCCCATTGTCGACATGGTGCTTTGATTTCCCACATCCATAACTAGATCAGGCTCTTCCTGGCTGAACTGTGTCTTACAATCTCACGGTACACACAACCATAGAGCTGTGATCAATACTGATCTTTTGGATGAATCATTTATTAATCCCAAATTACATCTCCAAATCCTGCCCTTTTCCCCTTTGGCCTTCTTCTCGAGCTCTTGAGAGACAGCATGCTGCTCACAGTTTTATTACTTTGCACGGTGATAAGAGCACCCAAGATTGTCACTCTGAGTGGCTCCATGCCAGGCATCCTTTTATGTAGAAAAAAACCTGCAATCCAATGAGCTAGAAACTATAAAATTGATGCAGCTAAGGGAATTATTCCCCATACAGATAATGCCGTGGACCAAACTGTTCTAATAAGCAAATAAAATCTCTCAGACAATTAAGTTCCTGTTTAAGGCCATTTTCCTTGGAATCCCCTAAAGGATTCAGGAGGATTGCAAAATTGTTGGTGGCAGAGGAAGTCATTGCTAGCTGGAGCTCAAGCTGCATAGATGATTGAATTAAGGCAGGCCCAAAGCAGACAAGCAGGCAAAACATGATGCAAAGCTTTTCAAGGCTCCAATCTTACTTGCTTCTGTTGTATTTAATAGTTTCCTAGGCTATTTTTATTTTCAGGAAATGAAACAGACAAGACCAAAAAAAAAAATCCACTGTTTTCTAACTACAATCTGGAGAGAGGATTTGTTCTCATTGCTGGTTTTGATCAAAGTGGAGAATGGGGCCAAATGAAGGGAAAGAGATTTTTTCCCTAGGTCTTCCTGATCTTTAAGGGGAGGTATCTGAAAACCCACTAGAACTCTTGAGGGAGCATCTGATGTGCTAGAACCAGCAGCAAATTGTTAGGCACAAACTGAATTAGAGATCATGGGGAAATCACTCCGTTTCCACCAATTTTCCAGTCTGTAAATAAGGAATGCCTGAAAGATGCTGGAGACATATGGCAGGCCCTGGGTAGAAATGCCCAATTCATTAAAGTGCTTCATGCACGTTCATTAGACCGAGGGGTTCTTGTTTACTACCATGTTGTGACTCATCCTTCCAAGTCCTGAGCTGCCAAAGATAAGGACCTCTTCCTCAGGCTGGTGACTAATCAGAAGTCTGTCGGTACATCCAGTGCCTAGGACAGAGTGTGGCATGCCACAAGTACTCAATAAAGCCTTGAGTGAATGAATGAGCTTATTAAAGCCTCATACAGTCTCTACCCTCACCATGTATATAACCCTCACCATGTATATAAGGGCAGGTAAACTGTGACACCTGAGCACAATCTAGGCCACGTGCAGCTTGTGCACAGAGTGAAAGCTAAGAATGTGTTTCTTCATGTTTTAAAATAACTTTAAAAAGTCAGAAGAATTATTTCTCAACCTTGGAGTTATACAAACTTCCAATTTAAATGTCCACAAATACATTTTTTAATTGTCATTGTACATATTCATTATTTACGGTATAATGTCACCTATGGACATTTTTATATAATTATATACTGCCTGTTGCCCATTCAGACCATATTGTATGGGGCTGATTCCAGGTGAAAGGTTGAATAGTGGTAATGGCAACTGGCTGGTCTTCAGGGTTGAAGATATTTACTGCCTGGAGAGTCACAGGAAACTTTTGCTGATCTCTGTCTTATAGAATAGAAGGTGGGCCCTCTGATTATCCTACCACTCCCTTGCTTGCTCAATGGCTCTCGTTCAGTACCTTCTAGATGTCTCAGTACACCATCCAACTGTGAGACTAAAACACAGAGAACCCTGCCCAAGGCAAGGCAGCCCACGCCAATACATCCCACAGATCACTGTGACAACGGACAAAACATGAACCTTGGGGTTTTATCCAAGGTCATTCAAGGTCTTTGGCATGAATGGTGGCCAGGCTGAACAACTAGCAGCAGGGAAAAGATACCACTGACTTCTGTAATCAGCCCGTTAGAGCCAACCATCATGAAGACTTCCCTTCTGCTCACACTTCTGAGTTGCTATTTCAACAGAGATGGCTATTTTAAAATACATTCACAAACATATGAACAGCATTTCCTGCCTTTCTCTCCCATGCAGATGTGACTGATCACACACACACACACACACACACACACACACACATACACACACGTGTATATATGTATATATACACCCCTTCAGCTCCTTCATTTCTTTCTCTAACTCTTCCATTGGGGACTCCATGCTCAGTCCAATGGTTGACTATGAGAATATGCCTCTGTATTTGCAAGGCTCTAGCAGGGCCTCTCAGGAGACAGCCATATAAGGCTCCTTTCAGCAAGCATTTCTTGGCATCCACAATAGTGCCACAGTTTGGTGACTGTATATAATATATACATATTATACATAAAATACATATTATATATTATATATATATTAATTATACATATTAATATATTATAAAGACCCATATTTTTCTGGAAACACATTTGGTTTTCCTTAGCTATCCAGACCTTAGGAAAGTTGTCTTACTGAAGGGTATTTGCACATGTGAGGCATGTGTTTTCCTTGTTCTGGCATGTTCTTGGTTTTACAGCCATCCCCACCATGCTCCCAGAACAGCCATACCTACATCAGGATTTCTGCCAGTCCTGGAATAAGGAAGCCAACTACTCCAGGACATTTCCCTGGAAAGCCACATGCTTTCCATATAACAGCGATATAACTAGAAGGTTCTTGGGTTGTGGCTTTGACCTTTTTTGTTGTCACTTATTTTTTTCATCTTAAATATATTCTTTTTCCCCACATTGTGCCAGGCAGGTAGTCAAAGGAACCAATAGAAATGCAGGGCTCAGGCACTGGGAATGGGTAATAGTCAGGCCTAGGAGATGGCTCAGTGGGGAAAGAATTTGACTTACAAGCAAGGAGACCCAAGTTTGTCCCGCCTGGGGATTCATCCCATAGACAGTCACCAAACTCCAACACTATTGTGCATGCCTAGAAATGCTTGCTGAAAGGAGCCTGATATGGCTGTCTCCTGAGAGGCCCTGCCAGAGCCTTGCAAATACAGAGGCGGATTCTCGAAGCCAACCGTTGGACTGAGTGTGGGTTCCCAATGGAGGAGTTAGAGAAAGGACTGAAGGAGCTGAAGGGTTTGCAACCTAATAGGAGGAACAACAGTATCAACCAACCAGACCTCCCAGAGCTCCCAGGGACTAAGCCATGAACCAAGGAGTACACATGGCTCCAGCTGCATATGTAGCAGAGGATGGCCTTGTCAGGCATGAATGGGAGGGGAGGTCCTTGGTCCTATGAAGGCTTGATAGATGCCCCAAAGTAGGGGAATTGAGGGAGTGGGGTGGGTGGAGGAACATCCTCATAGAAGCAGGGGGAGGGAGGATGGGATAGGGGGTTTCCAGGAGGCGGGGAAACTGGGAAAGGGGATAACATTTGAAATGTAAATAAAGACAATATCCAATAAAAATTAAAAAGAAAAAAAAGAAAAAACCAGAACATTCTTTTAAAAGGCTGGGTACTGGAGGACGAGGAGTCAGAAGATGGATATATACCCAACTCACTGCTAGCCTACTGAGCTATGGGCCATTTTGTAAGAGACTATTTCAAAGAAAAGTCGACTGAACCCAAGGTCCCAGGGTCTCTGGCATCTACATGTGTATGTGTGCATGTGTGCATGTGTGCATGTATGCATGTATGTGTATGTGAGAAAGAGAGAGATAATGAACAAAGCAGCAGAAAGAGGTTTTCTTTCTCCTATAAACAAGTTGTAGGAATGGTGACAACTCAGGGTAAGAATAGTCACAACTTTTTTTTTTTTTTTGCCTTGTATTATGCCACCGTTAGCGTATCTATGAAAAGCACCATTATCTTCCACAAAAGAGACCTTTGGGACCTAGCCAAATGGTACACAGTAAAATACCACACTAACACACCTCCCAGCAAAATGCCTGAAATAATAACACCTACAAAAATGCAGCTCCATCCTAGTACTGCAGTTCTGGCTCATGAAATGTGTTCTGCTGGACTGGGGAGGGGATTCCGGGAGTAGACTCGGGGCTTTTGCTGCTGCTTTACCAAGTTCCTGTTTCTGCTCAGGTCTGAGAAGCAATCAACCACTGAGAAACTGCTCCCTGGCCTTGTGGGGTTTGAGAGGCAGTCAACCACTGAGAAACTGCTCCCTGGCCTTGTGGGATTTGAGAGGCAGTCAACCACTGAGAAACTGCTCCCTGGCCTTGTGGGGTTTCTGGAGTTGATAACTTGACAAGAGAGAAGCAGCAACAGTTTACCACAGTATTTATTCTCAGACTCGGAACCATTTCTGTCAAGAGACAGAAGGAAGACTTAAACCTGAACAAACCTGGACAGGAATGATCTATTTTAGTAAAACCAAGTGTGCTCTTTAATCTGGAGTCAGTCTAGAATACTCCCCAGCACCCTGCCCTGGGTGTTGGTTTAAAAGGAGCCGTGTGTGTGTGTGTGTGTGTGTGTGTGTGTGTGTGTGCCAATCTGTGCTCAGCAGGGGTCCAAGGGCCGCCATCTTTCAGAACCCCAGCTACGTACATACTATCTGTCTTTTTCTCTTTTCTTTTTTTTGGGGGGGATTGTTCTCATAGGCTGGGGACTCTCCTGAATTGCGCTCTAAAAGTTAAAATTTCATCTGAGGTTCATCAGTCAGGATTCAAAGGACACAGACTTCTGAGGACGCCATTCCTGCTTCCTCTCACTAGATGGCAGACTGGCTTAACAGATGCAGAGGTGTGCACCATGGCAACAGAGCTGAAGTGAGGGACTGGGAGCAGCCTGGGCTGCAGGAAGGGGGGCTCCCCTGGGCAGGTCAGTGCACCAGAGGACTAATGCCACCTGTGTCTCCATAAGACCTCTAGGAGGCTAGTGGAGCCAAGTTTTAGTTTTTCCTGCCAGATGAGAAGTGCCAATCCGTGTATAAGGAGGACTGCAATTAGATAAAATAAACACAAAGCTATTTTGTTAAACCAGGAATAAGAGGTCTTCAGACAATGAGTCCTTTGCTCATAACATTTGGGGGAGGGAGGGGCGCAGTGTTTGACCCTGTCTCCAAATTCATTGAAAATGTTCACTCACCCTAGTAAGAATGCTTGTTGGTTTAATTATATGTGAGGTGATATGATGTGAGGTGATTGGCACGGCCAGCAGGTACCAGATTACAGGTTTGGTAATAGATTCTGGGCAACTGATATGGTAAGAAGGAAGGCAGGTCCCATACACAGGACTCCAGGATGTCACCTATCTTGAGCAAATAACTGATGCTTCAGCCTACCCAGTTCCCAAAGATAAGGACCAAGGATAATTGGCAAGGAGGGAGAAAAGACTGGGGTTAAGAGCCGTCACTGTGTGTGTACAGAGGATCAGAATTCAATTCCCAGCAACCACATCTTGCAGCTCACAGCCGCTTCTAACTCCAGATCCAGGGCACCCACAGTCGTCTGCATGCATGGGTACTCACTAACAAGCACGAGCACGCGCGCGCGCACACACACACACACGCCAGCCTTTAAAATAGAAGGAAGAATGGTAGTTAACGGACATTGAGAAAAACCAGCCAATGACCATTTTTAGAAGTATCCTCTCTCTCTTGCTAGAGAGACTGTCTCCATAGCCTCAGGCGTCACCCCTTTGTTATCTCTCTCTCCCTATAAGTATTTGGGTTTGTAGTCTGAGTTTTCATATTCCTCTCCTACAGCAGGAAAATTGCATTCACACCTTAAACTCAAGCTGAGTACGCATTATGACTCTGGCTGCTTTAGAGTCTGTGGAGGGGCCGGGCATCTGAACTGATGCTGATGTTAATGGCACAGCTGTGCAGGATTTTAAAGGGAGGGTTTACACTAGTGTGTGTTGGGTGAAGCACTCAAGACACAAGGCTTGAGCCCTTCCTTCTGAGATCTCGTCCTGTATTCCTGGCTCAGCCTCCATTATGCTTGTTCGGTGTCTGTGTCATAACTCATTGAAATGGATTTTCCAAGATTTCTGTTTCTTGGCACTAATGGGAGCTGGGGCTGATTGGTTCATTTCAAGTAATAATTCAAAATTTAGGCGCTGAGACTGCAGAGACCTCAGTTCACTTTCTTGCTGTGCCAATGTCTTAGTGAATAAGACAGCTGGCCCCCTCCAGGTTACCCCACTTATCATTAGAGCTTGTAGGAACGCTGAACGAGACAGACGCATAAGGATCTCATTCTGATACCTGCCACACAATACACAGTAGTATAATAACAGAGGCCAAAACACATTCCTATTTTATCACTATTGCAGTTCCAATGATCTCAGAAAAAAAGTTCATGCTGCATTTATCAAAACTGATTTGTAGCTATTATAAGCAAAACCCTGTGCCAGGCATTTAGAGGAACACAGAGGAATATATAATGCATCTGCTATCAATAGGCTTTCTGTAAAGAGCAGAGAAGTAAATGGTATTTTATGCTTTGTGACCCCAGGTCTCCAGATTACCGACAATATGTAAATGAACGAATGTGGCTGCGTTCCAATAAAGTCTTATTTCCAAAAATAAACAGTGAAGGTCCGAGAAGATTGCTCACTGTGGAAAGTGCTTGTCACACCAACGTGAGGACCCAAGTTTCATTCCCAGCACCCACATAAAAAAGAAGCTGGGCACAGTGCCTCACACTTGCAAATCCTAGCACCAAGGAGGCTGAGACATGGGAATCCCTGGGAATTGCTAGCCAGTCAAATGAGCTCAGGCAGGGCGTCTAGGTCCTATCGGGTCGATAAACCAGGTAGATGGTTCCTAAATAGTAAAACTAGAGATCAACTCCACATTCATTCTCTTTTCTTTTCTCCTCTCCCTTCTTATCCTTCTCTCATAAACACAGACACACACACACACCCCCACACACACATACAAGGCAGTGGGGCAGTTGTGGTCCTAGACACGCATATATCACTTATAGATGTGCAGCCCCATCAAAGACAACTTACAATGAGAAGACTGTCAGTGCTGAAGGAGGCCAGAGCTAGTCTGGTTGAGTTCAAGTACACAATGAGGACTATGGAAGTCACAGAGAAGGAGCATGTGGGCAAGCCGAGTGGGAGCTTAGTAACTGGTAACTGCTAAGCAGATCGCTGGAATCTGAGATGGGAGATCTACAGAAAGGCATTTAAGAAAGATGAAAGGGGACTGCAGACAGTGTAAGACAAAGACTGAAGCTTTGACAAAAAAGGGGGGCTCATCAGAGCCTGGTCATGTGCATGGCTGCAATCCCAGCTGCCCTAGGAGCAGAAAGAGGAGGACCTCATTCAAAGACAGCATAGTGAGTTCATAGACAGCCTGGACACCTTAGTGACATCCTGTTTCAAAATAAAAAGTAAAAAGGAAATGGTGGATCTATCTTAATGGCTGAACAGGCATGAGCAGGACCATGAGGTTCAGTGCCCAGTATGAAAAGAGAAGAAAGAGGGAGAGAGGGAGAGGGGAGAGGGGCAATGGGGGATTAGGGGTGGAGAGTGAGGAGGGACAAGAAGGAGAAGAAGAGAAGGAAGAGGTTTTTCATCTGCAGTACCTACAATCTGGCCAGGTGAATATTTTTTTCAGTATACTAGAAAATATGGAAATATTAAGTTAATTTTACCCTTTGTAAGACAGGCTGATACACTGCTGTTTGATGAGAGAGAGAGAGAGAGAGAGAGAGAGAGAGAGAGAGAGAGAGATGAACTCTATGATTCTGATACATAATCAAAGAGTTGTTTATCTCAATACTGAACTTCATTAATAACAAATACATCATTTACTTCATACTTCATTAACAACAAATACAAAAGAAGGAAGCAGGATGTTTATCATTCACCATGCAATTCTATGTCCAGGCTTAGGCATCTCTAGGGACCATGAAGAGGGAAAGAATAAAGCTAGTTAAAATGAGTTATCCGAGGAATAAGGAATAAGGAGCGTCCGGGCCTAAAAGAACTCTTCCCTAGACTGCCAGACTAAGGGACTCTGTCTTTGACAGAGGAGACAGGTCTGAGCCCAGAGAATGAAAAAGGAGTGAGTCTGAAACCTCCCTCAGCAGTCGTCCCTCCATAATCTCCAACATGACAAGAGATGGCCCTAACCCAATCTCAGGAGACTGGGAAGGAGGAGCATCAACCAAACTTGGAAAGAAATAAGAGCCAGGGATCCCTTCTTGCTGCAACCCAGGACTTGGAGGACCTTTGATGGGAACTGCACAGAAGGAATCAGAAGACTTTCTAAAAGAGCTTAACTGTTCCAGTTGGAGTTATACCATGGGATACAATATGCTAGATATGTCTCAATGTGTGAGTGCTGCAGCTTCCATCTTCAAAGCACGGGATTTCTGTAAACCCTGACATCCGGAAGCCTAAAACAGCAATGTTTCTGGGAGTTAAGAGAATCTTGATAGTTGGCACAGCAGGCACTGCTGGAATTCAAGTTCACTATCCTAGTAGGACTGACCCACAGACCTCAGAGCACAGTTCCCAGAGCACCATCGCTGGGACCCAGTAGGAAAACCCTCTACCTCCGCCACCCTTGCACACACCCCACCTCAGATACACTGGCCATAAACCTGGGGTTGACGCAGACCCCTGGGTGGTTCTGAGAGGCACTGAACTTTGAGAAACAGTACTCACATTCATAGTGCTCTATAGAAACTCTCCTTACTTGTCTCTAGAGGATCTAACAAGAGATTTTAGGAGGTGTGTGTGTGTGTGTGTGCGCGCACGCGCGTGCACAAGCATGCAATTTTTTCCTAAGGTTTGGTATGCGTTTCTCATTTTAAAAGCATCAAGTGGGAGATGCCTCAATGCTGGCTGCATACAGGACTTCTTTAGGGAACCTGAAACCATTCTGGTGACTTTCATTGGGATATAGTCAAGTTGAAACAGTTTAGCCTCAGTAGTAGGAGGTGCCTATGTTCTCCAGGATATTCTAAAGCCCTGCTAAGGTCATTGGAGCCTAAATAAGAAACAGTTGGTAAGAGCACCCTTCGTTCTCTCTTAGGAAAGCCAGGTTTGAAGGTTTGGGCTGAGGTCGACAGTTTTCACTTCCTAAGTCTGCAGGCAGGTTGGGGATAGCTTTGGTTCTAACGCCCTAGGGAAAAACATTTGCCTTTAGAGCCCTGCAACCCACTCTACACTGGGATATTAGCTTTCCTTCATATTGCTGTAACCGTATCATAATGAGTACATTTCAAATATATCACTGGTGTCTCACAAGGCAACATGCACACCTACCTCCCCATGGTTAAGTCATGTGAACACATGGGACCAGTTGAATTCTGCAATTCTGCCCCTGAGCTCCTAACTAGCATTCAGTTCTCAGTTCCTGATTCCCTACCCAGGCCACACCATCAGGCTTAGATCTCAGAAAAAAAAATTGAGGCTTTTATTATTGCTACATTTTTAGATGCTGCAAAGGTAAATATGTCCAGTCCCAGAGATTTAGTTTGCCCAAGGAGATTGTTCTAATAACACCCCGGCCAAGCGGAACCATCTGAAGGGATGCTGGCATCCGTGAAAACCTCCTGCTGAATTCATTCCTTGAAGACATTCATTTTAGGAAGTTATTTCCAATTTGGCATATAACAGCCATGCAAGTCAATGAGGATTTAGAATCCCTGCTCCCCACGGAGGGCATCTTATTTAAAGCACATCCCTGACAAAGCAATATCAAGGGGGACACAACTGGAAATCTCATCGAGAGGTGTAATTTCTCCAGGAGCAGATTTAGCAAGTACAGCAGCTACGAGAATGACAATCTGCTTCCTAAAAATGCATCCAAACTTTCGCCAGGCTGCTCTGCTGGGGCTGCCTTCTTTCAGAGGCCAGCCGCGGGGACAGAGCTAGCCATGGCTTATTCATCTTGCCACACTTTAGGAACATTAGTCACACTTTAGTCTCAATGCCATTCCTAAGGTTCACAGCATCACTGAATTCTCTCTCTCTCTCTCTCTCTCTCTCTCTCTCTCTCTCTCTCTCTCTCACACACACACACACACACACACACACACACACACACACACACAGAGGTATGGCCCTATGTCTTGGTCCCTTCAGGCATCTACATCAAATTACTTTTGACTGGATAATTTGTAACAACATAGATGTATTGCTCACAATTCTGGAGGCTGAAGTGTCCTAGGGTCAAGGTACCAACACATGCAGTAATATCATTCTGGGTGCCCCCACGGTCATGACCTAATTACCATCTAGATGCTACTCCTTCTACCGCTGCTGGTCTAGGGTTAAGCTTCTACATGTGAATTTGGGGAACACTCATATTTAGAACACAGGAGCACATATCTCTAATGGCGTTGCAAATCAGACCAACAG